>JASFAX010004324.1:0-39730 GCA_030737875.1 Allium sativum
AACAGGTTAATTCACCCTGTTAACATCATGATTTTTATTCCTAATTGCCCTAGGAAAATTCCTCCAGGAAGACTCAAGTTCCTTATATACTTATTTCCTAGCATTTTCAGTTACTTAAAGCCCCCGGTCTCATCTGTAATAAGGAATCACTGGGGCACATTGTAGTAATCTAATTCACACTACTACACAAAGATCTCAAGACCAAAATTAGGCCATGTGCCAAACTTACAACTCAAGGCAAGCCATTCCATAGCTTCTTGACCAAAATAATCCTTAGTTTAACTACTAAGTGTTCTCATATTTTTCTTTCAGTGACTACTTACCTAAATAGGGTAAACTAGAATAGTTAGAACCACTGTATAATACTATGGATTTCACAGAAATCACCTAAAACAATCAAAACATCCATTCAGACAAGAAAATTAACCACTCAAACAAGAAATTCATCCAATACATACATGTGAAAATTCAGGAAATCATTTATCCATGGGTTTACTGGAATAAATCCGTGTTTTATTATAACTACATACTTATATATATATATATTTGTCTAAGTATACATCTGATATTACTCTATAGCTTTAGAAATAATTTTAAGAGATTTTTGCTACTATGCATAAACTAGTTTCAAATGAAATTCAAAACCTAGTGGAGACATAATGATTGCATTCTTGATTAGAGATCAGCACATAGAAAATCTATTACTCTCTAAATCAATCATTTACAGAGCCTCAGCACCTATACACAAGTATATTGCAGCTCATATAAATGTTTCATGGAAGATTGCCATATATCTATACCTTTTGTATGTATAAATTTCTATAGAGTTTCCAAAGGTATCGGTAAAGGTTTTTTTAAGGGATCATAAAACTAAACAGATTTAAATAATGAATTTAGATCCATAATGCTAAACTCAATAATGGTTTTAAATAGAAATCAGTAACATTTTTCCAGTCATAAGAAAACAGATGAAATAATCAAAAGATCAAATTCAACTAAAATGAGCATATGAAAATATTGGTTGCCTCTTGAAGTCAGGACTTAATGCTACATGTTTTAAGTGAGAATACTCGTTAAATCTCCTCCTTTTAAGCTAGGAAAATCAGAAACCCTTGCTTTATCCCCAAGCTTCCCTTCTTCCTTTAAAATAGACTTTTATGTATTTTAACCTGCTTACACTAGGAAGTTTGATTTTTGCCCGGCTACCCTTATTTATAATATCAGTTTTCTAGGGTTTCAAAGGTTATATAAAGTCAGTTTTATCCTTCAACAAATCATGCCATATGTGTGAGTATTTTCCACATAATTTTTGCTTTATTTTATTAAAATTCTCGGGTGTAAAAACTGCATCACTTTTCAGAGAAAAAGAAAAGCATTAAAAATTATTTTCCCTCTAGAACAAGTCATGACAAAATAGTGAACCCTCCTTTTCTAATTCTGGTTATACATTATTTTATATCAGTGCAATTTTTTTGTCATTAACATGTATATGCATTGTTTCAAATATCCCTACATGGTGTATTAAAATCAGTCCATAGGGTTTAATTAAATGGTTACTGGAAATACACATGTATATTTATATACATGGATCCTACTGTATATATATACATACACACCCTGGAATTATGTGTTGCCTTGTGCATATTCCCTTGTTGTACACATGTGCATACACACTCATACATGCACATAGTACACAACCCATCAATTCTAAATAAAAACTCAATAAACATTTTGATTCATGTTAAATGATTTTTCTAAAAAAAATTGGGTCATTACAAATACCCCACCTTTTAGGAATTGTGTCCTCACAATTTTCTTCATATTGAATAACAAATTCTTTTTAATTCAGAGATTGCTGACTCTGATCAAACACACATTCATCCAATTATTTAAATTGGCCAAACAAGCATAAAACACCTACTTATGAAGTAATTTTCAAAAATAAAGTTACCTTAATTTGCAAACAAATTGGGATAATCCACTATAATCTTGTCTTCTAATCCCATGTGAAATCATTTGGATCAATGCTCCATTGCACTTTCACAAGCTTCAAGGTTTTATTTCTCAGTTTCTTTATAACCTTAGCCAAGAATCCCACTGGCTCTTTTTCATAAACCAAATCTGACTTCACTTGAATCTGGGATGGAGTTTCCAAAATATCATTCTTATCATGAACACATCTCCTTAATTGTGATACATGAAAAACATTATGAATCCCTTGCATATCTTCAGGCAGTTCCAATTTATAAGCTAGAGAACCAATTCTTTCTAGAATTTTGTATGGTCCAATATACCTAGGTATCAGTTTTCCTTGTTTCTGTAATGACCCGGAAATCCGAGCCAATTTAAAATTTTTATTTTGGCAATTTTAGTGAATTTTGATCATTTAAAATGAATTATTTTAAATAATATCGACGAGAAATTTATTTTGAATATAATTCGAACGTATATATTATATAGATCGTCGTTAGAATATAAATAATTATTTTAAATTATAAAAGGAATCGAAAACGGCACCGTAGTTCGATAATTCGATTTCAAAATTCAAATGAATGTACCGGGTGCAAAATAAACCGGATTTTAGCGAAACCAAAAATATTAGAATCTAATTGATAATATCTTTCCAACGAATCCGAATAAACGAAATTTCATAGCGGGAATCAAAAGATACGTCCAGTTGAAAATTCAAAATAGTCTTATGGAATTCAGGCCCTTAAAAATGGGAATTTTGCAAACGACCTCGGATTTCGACAAACCCACTTTTGTTGGATCCGGGATGTAAGGTTATTGCTAGGTTCCAAATTTCGTAATTTTTCGAATTAATATGTGAGCGTGGAAAAGGAAAACGCGTTTGACAAGTTTTAGTTGAATTCAATCGACTTGAAAATGGCCATTTTTCAAACGGTCTCAGAATTCGATGAAACTGGCTTTGTTAGGACCGTATCATCGATACAAAGCTAGAAAATATTTTTCGGGAATTTTTCTAGTTAGTATGTGGCCCCAGTAAATTGAAATGCGTGTTCAAATTCAATATATAGAGTTATATTTTGATTTTGATGAAAACTGATCGAAACGATCGAATTGGCCTATGTGGCATATCCCATTGTGTTCGGAATGGGGGTAATTAGCTAGGGGCGATAGTCGGTAGGCTTGATTTCGAGTTTGTATTATAAAGTTACCTTTTTGAAATAAAAAATATATTTAAATAATATAATATATATATATATATATGTTCTAACCCTAGTTTCCCTCTCACTTTCCCAAATCGTGGTCAACGGGGTCAAACCTGCGCCCCTCTCAATTTCAAACCTCCGCCGCCACCCACCCTCGTCGTCGCGCCTCCCCTCCGCCCAACCCCCATCGCCTCTGACCTTCCCCCTCCTCTCGATTCTCTCTCCTCCTTTAATCAAAGCCAAACCGAACCCTAATCCCTCGAAGCCACAAACCGCCGCATCGAACCAGCCCCGTCGCCGCCCCCTACCCCCGCCTAGCCGATGCCCCCCCTCAACAACCGCCCTCCTCCTTCCTGCGACGTGCCCCCCCCCCTCCCGCAAACGACGCGCCCCTCCGACCACCTGAAGAGCCCGACACCCCCCTCCTTCAGCCTCCGCGAGCACAACAGTCCCCTCTCCCTCTCCACTTCAAATTCGCAGCAAACCCCCCCTCCCCATTCGTTGTGAGTTCTTCTTTCTTTTATTTATTTATATATTTATTTATTTTGTTTTGTTTTGTTTTAATTTATTTTAATTGTTTAGCTTAGTTTAATCAATTTAAAATCAGATTTGTATATAGGTAGATTAGTGTTAAAAATATGATTTTTACTTCGATGAAAGTAGCGATTTTTATCATAGAGAAGAAGTTATTTTCATATATGTAAAGACTATATTTTCATATAGAAAAAGTTCATATTTTTTTATATAATGAAAGTTAAGATTTTTATAAATGAAAAGGCGAAATTTTTATATTATAAAGAGATTAAAAATATAATTTTTATATGATGTGAAGGATAAAAATATATTTTTTACAATATAGAAAGGTTAAAGATATAATTTTTATATTAGTGGCATATTAAAAATATGATTTTTATTATATATATAATGAAATAAAAATGTGATTTTTATAGAGATGAAATAAAAATTCGATCTTTATTATGTAGGAGATATAAAAATATGATTTTTATATAATGGAGAATATAAAAATATTATCTTTATATAGTAGAGATTATAAAAATACGGGTTTTATATGGTTAGCAAAATAAAAATTCGATCTTTATATTAGAAGTAGAAATATAAATATAATTTTTATATAGAATGAAGCGTTGTAAAAATAGACGAAATAAAAATATGATTTTTATTTATTGAAATGAAGTGATAAAAATATATTTTTTATTTGAACAGCGTGAAAAGAACTACTTTGGAATTTCAAGCAAATCCAAACAGTTCAACAGTTCAAAAGCAAAGCACGGCGGAGTGGAACCCTCTGTGAGAACTCCTCACCTTTAATTTAATTTTTTCTAGTTAAAATATATACTAGGATTCAGACGGTGTTTAGTAGCACCCGACACCCGTCGTCCACAGACCATGGACGGCTTGTATGCTTGTTTGTTTGATTTTGCTGTGTAGTTGATTGTGTGATGTGATGTGAAATGAAAGAAAACATTTATATAGTTGAAATAAAATATTTTATAGTGGAACATATTTTATAGTTAAAAATAGAATTTTTAACGTGTATATGAAATGAAATAAAAATAAACAAATCGGACGATTTGTTTATATACACACATTTGACTGATATTGATTGGGACGATAAATTTTACACATCGCGCAACTGCACAAATAAAATTTGTGTTTGATTGTTTGAAAACCCCACACGGGTATTGGGATGATATATGACATACACTAGTCCCAATAATTAGCTGTATGTCGATCGAGTGATTGACAGACTGTTATGAGCGTTAAATATTTATATTTGATGCTTGTACAGTGTAGAATACACTTTGGATGATGGTTGATTATTCACCGTTGTTATTGTATACATGCGTTGTAGAAAATCCATATAATTAACATTATATGGCAATTGATTGGGCCTCATTCCATATTTGAAAAAGAATATTTGAAAATTGGAATATTTGAAAAGGAAACATTTGAAATAGAAATATTGGAAAAAGAAACATTTGAAATAGCAATATTCGAAATAGAATATTGGAAAATAGGAAAATATGAAGCCGTGTAAATTAGATTGACGCCATTTTGACGTGAACGATATTTATATCGATTTTATTCATTTTATAATGAATATCGAAAGTGATTTCAAAATCTGATATTTTGAAAAGAATTGAAATTCGAATTGAAATTGAATAGAAATGAATTCGAATTGAAATTGAATTGAAAACGAACTGAAATTGATTTATAAATCAATTTGAATTAAATCGATTTGAAATGAAATTAAAATGAATTTATGTTGAAAAATTCGATTTTGATTTGAATTTGAAATAGAAGTTGAAATCGTTTTGAAAACGAATTTAAAACGATTTATAAAATACGTTTTGAAAGGAAATCGACGAAATATATATAATATATATATATATATTATATATATATAATGGCCTGAATAGAACGCGCCGCGCCGCGGCAGTTCGCGAATTTTGACCATTGACTTCGAACGGATATTGCGGGAGATCCGACCGTCGGATTCTCCTAAAACTGGAACCGTTGGGTTCGTATCGAAAAGAGCTTTCTAACGAATATTAGAAATTAGAAATCTAACGGTTGGATTTGGAATTATGTCCAAATCAAATTTGGAAAAGGTCGCTGTAAGTGCAGTTCGATGGCCATTGATGGAAATCGACTGTACGGACCTTGATAAAATTATTAAAAATAGTAATAATTTGTGTAAAATCATAAGAAATGATTTGGGAAGAATTGGGATGAAAAACTCCATATTTGAAAAGATAAAAATAGATTTTTATCGAAATGAACTAGTTTTGAACTAGAAGTATAATTCTATTTATTATTAAATAAATAAATTGGATCTGAAATGGTTTTGAAAATAACCAAAATTTCCAATAATTATATTGGAATGGATTTGAATCGAAATTGTCTTCGGAATATTTCGATGTTGGATTTCGTGATGATACAGATATTGTTATGGGAATTTGAAAGATATAGATATATATATATATATCGTTTTTTCCAATACGATATTTGTTGGTCATAGAATTTGATATTGAATATAAGCCGGTATATTTTCTATTCAGAGCCTTGTATTTAATATCAAATGTGATTTGGGTTTGTCGTGAATGGTGTCTTCATTAACACTGTTCTTGAACCCAGTTGAGAAAAGATGAAATCTTTTTATTTAGATTAAATGAAGTGTACCAATTAAATAATATTTAATTGGAATTGAGTTGAAATTGATTTTTGGGTTTATCGTGAACAGTGTTTTAAATAACACTTGTTCTTTAACCTGATAATTAATGGAATGGGATTTTGGGTTGTCGTGAACGGTATCTTTAATAATACCGTTCTAAGACCTAAAGGAGTTAAGAAAATCAGAAACTAACTGGAGGTTAGTTAAGTTGAATGGTTTCTTGGGTATTGATCTGATGTTGGTTTCGGCCTTCGGGGTTAATACTTAGGGAATTGCTCACTTGCTAATTTACGGTTAGGGACTGATTGAAATGTAATGTGATTTTGGGGTTTATCGTGAACCGTGTTTTAAATGACACCGATTCTTTAACCCAGTTAAAGATTAAAACTAAGTGGAGTTTTAATGAATCTTTAATTAGATTGAAATGATCGAGAATGGAGTATCACCAGTTTTGCTCCAGGCAATAGTTAAATCTTTGATTAGATTTAAACGTGAAATGGTAATTGAATTTATCGATAACACCGTGGTGTTAGATATGAAGTATAACCAGTTTTACTTCATGGGATGAATAGGTTGGGGTTGGGAAATTAAAACAAATGATTACTTCGGTAGGGTTCGCTAATCCCGACTAGTTGAATCGATATTCAAAGGAAGATTAAAGAATAAATTTAAAGGATTTATCTTTGATAAAATTAATGGGAACCTTTCCCTAAGAATGTGAAATTTAGAAACTAACTGTCGGTTAGCTAAGCAGAATGGTTTTCTGGATATTGATCTGATGTTGGTTTCGGCCTTCGGGGTTAATATTTGGGGAATTATTCTCTTGTTAATTTACGGTTAGTGACTGATGAATTGGAATGAGGCGTATGTTGTGTTTGTGTAACACTTGTTTATAATATACGCGAGTTATTCGGAAAGACCGGGTTTATCCCATTCTGAATAACTGATACGACGATAAGTCGAAGATGAAGACGGTGGTCGAAGACCGGAGGTCTTCACGTCGTTTGGGTGATTACTGATGATCTTGATTGGGATGTACACCCAAGAAGATGGAAACAGTTGGTGATCGTCCATATGTACTTAGAGATCGATGGATATGCGGGGTACTAGGTGCCTCCGGTTTCGTTCAGACCCAGAACGGACTTGTAAATGGATTGTGTGTTTGACATCGGATTTCATTCTGTGTGATTGATTTCTATTAAATATATATCTGTTTGGCGGCGGAGAATTTATTCTCTTGCTTAACGCCCTTCTCTGAGACGTACGAGCTCAGGGGTTATATATTGATGGACATCCATCGCATGGAATGAATTCCCTGTGTGGCATGCCTAAGTGGCAAATGATCAAGGCTTCTGTTGAAAAGCAAAGTCCTGTGGTTGATGATCAAAGCACGGCCTTTGTGGCATGGCTTTGTGTAACGTTTACTTCGCGAGCCTCACACTCCGGTGTGAACCAAAACGGGAGAGGACATCAGGGAGGGCATGCGTTTCTTTCTAGCTAGAAGTGGCGTCAGTGGTTTTACACGCCCTGACGAGTTTGACTTATGTGGTTGTTGCTGTTGCGAGGCGCCTCGGTTTGATCGAACGATCCGGGTCCGATGGAGTCATTCGTTGGCTCATTTACGCCCATAGGGCGGGGAAATGCATGTTCAGGGTTTAAGTTTAATCCACATCGGTGGACTGGCCCTGAGGATCCAAAGGTCACTCGACTCTGAGCTGAGACACGGGCTAGAGCGTCTCGAATCGGTAGAGGACAATCTTTTGCCTCGGTTCACAAATGGAAATCCAACTTCCAATACGTGACGTTTCGGTTTTAGTTGTAATCCTATATATGGCAACATAGTGGGATGGGGCACTTATGCCGTCTATGGTTGATACTTATGATTTGAAGTTGTTTTATACACTATGCACTTATAATAGTATCAAATGATTTGTTTTAAACGTATCAAGCATTCTTGGCTATTATATGGTAAAAACCCTATCCTCCGGCTTGCGTTGCATTGTGTGATGGGAACTGGGTCTTATAATAGCTTCATTGTTCTTTATTTAGCATTGCGCTGTTGTTTTATGCGCTGGTATTCTTGGGAGGAAACCTGTTCCGTGCTATACGGCGTGGTCCCTTGATTTACCTAACTTTAAATAAAGATTTGCAACTGTTTTAGTTCTCACACCAGTCCCATGACTGACCTGGAGTTTATTGTTTTAACCTAAACTCTGGGTGCCCTTATTTTGACACGGGCAGCTAGTAATTTTGGTTTTGCAGATTTATATTCACAAGATCCTGGTTTACAGCTGGAATGATATCCGGAAAGCTTTGTATCCGTATATCTCCTTCTAGTTGTGTATTGTATTATTTTCCACTGCTATGTAATGTATTTAAATCTCTAATATTTCTGTGTAATATTTATTTATACTCTGTATATTCTTGTGTCTGATGGAATTGTTGTAATAACAATGAAATGTTCTCCCATCTGCGTTCTGTTGTGGCTTGTTTTCGAACTATCCGCGCTTTCCCTCACCGGGGAAGTTACGGGTCTTTACAGTTTCCCAAATCTTAACAACCTTTTCATGGATGAAATCTTGATGAAAACAAAGTCCCCTACCTGGTATTCAACTGGCCTTCCCTTCTTATCTGCATACTTCTTTTGTTTGTCTTGTGCAGCTGCCATTCTTTTCCTTATTAGTGCAATCTTCTCAGTTGTTTCTTTTATGTATTCAAGGCCTAAAACTGCTCTTTCCCCAGTTTCAACCCAACATATTGGAAACGAACATGGCCTGCCATATAAAGCCTCAAATGGCGCCATTCCTTTACTGCTTTGATAACTATTATTGTATGTAAATTCAGTTAAATGAAGGTGTTCTTCCCAGTTACCCCCAAAATTTAAAATACATGCTCTTAATAAATCCTCAAGCACTTTATTAATCACTTCAGTTTGTCCATCTGATTGTGGATGGTAAGCCGTGCTCATGCAAAGCACACTTCCCACAGCCTCCTGAAAACTTCTCCAAATTAGATGTAAAAATAGTGTCCCTATCACTTACAATGGTCTTGGGTATACCATGTAATTTCACTATTTCCTTCATAAATATTTGAGCCAATTTTTGTGCATTTCTATCTTCCTTCACTGGTATGAAATGCGCTACCTTTGTTAGCCTATCAACCACTACCCATATACTAGTATTTCCTCTCCTTGATCTTGGTAGACCATCTACAAAATCCATGGAGATATCCTCCCATTTCCATTGAGGTATACTTAGTGGTTGCAATAAACCTGAGGGCCTTTGTGTCTCTGCCTTTATCTATTGGAAAACTACACACTTGGCTACAAATTTTGCTACATCACTTTTAATTCCTTTGGAGCAAAATTTGTAGCCAAGTGTGTAGTTTGCCAATAGAAAAAGGCAGAGACACAAAGACCCTCAGGTTTATTGCAACCACTAAGTATACCTCAGTGGAAATGGGTGGATATCTCCATGGATTTTGTAGATGGTCTACCAAGATCAAGGAGAGGAAATACTAGTATATGGGTAGTGGTTGATAGGCTAACTACACACTGAGGTATACTTAGTGGTTGCAATAAACCTGAGGGTCTTTGGGTGTTTGGAGTATTTACTCCAATGGAATTCATTCAATATCTCCTCCTTTAACTCTGGATTTCCAGGTACCCAAATTCTATTTTTATTTCTCACATATCCCTTCTCATCAATGTGCAGGTTTTTCACTTCTTCTCCTGCTTCTAAAAGAGTTTTCTTTTCTAAAATAATGGGATCTTCTTTTTGCATGTTCCCTACCTTCAGAACTAAATCAGAATACAAGGTAACCATGCTCAACCTCCCCATACTTTCTTTTGCGCCATTTACCTCCATGTGCATACCATTATCCTCTTTTATTTCCAGATCAGTGAGTATCGTTAAGTTCTTAAATTCCTCTATCATCATCAAACTTATTTTAGCATGTTGCCTACTCAAAGCATCAACTACTTTATTAGCTTTTCTGGGTGTGTAGAGTATCTCAAAATCATATGCATCTAAAAACTCCACCCACCTATGTTGCCTCATATTTAAATCCTTTTGTGAGAGTAAATACTTCAAAGATTTGTGATTTGTGTAGAGCTCAAATTTGGCTCCTAACAAATAATGTATCCATAGCTTTAAGGCATACGCTATTTGCAACTAACTCTAAATCATGTGTTGCATACTTGGTCTTATGTAGTTTCAATTGCCTTGTTGCATATGCCACTACTTGACCTTCTTGCATCAATACTACTCCTAAACCATACCCACATGCATCTGTGTAAATTGTTAAGTCATGGTTTCCTTCTGGTACTCTCAAGACAGGTGCATTCACTAATGCTTCCTTTAATTCTTCAAAAGCTTCTTCACCTTTCCCAGTCCAAACATAGGCTTGATTCTTCTTAGATAGATTAGTCAGTGGTGATGAGATCTTAGAAAAATCTTTAATAAATCTCCTATAATATCCGCCATTCCCATGAATGATCTCACTTCACTCATTGTCTTGGGTCTTTGCCATGTATGTATGGCTATTACTTTACTGGGGTTGACTGAAATTCCTTATGCAGAAATAACATGCCCCAGAAAATTCACTTCTTCTTTCCAAAATGTGCATTTACAAAATTTTGCCTTTAAATTATTCTGTCTTAATCTGCTCAAAACTAAATGCAAATGATTTTTATGCTCCTCCTTTGTTTAGGAATAAATCAGAATATCATCTATAAAAATTAGTACAAACTTATCCAAATAATCTCTGAATGTTCTATTCATTAAATCAACAAAATAAGATGGTGCATTAGTCAGTCCAAATGGCGTTACTAAAAATCCATTTAACCCATATCTAGTGTTAAATGCTGTGTATTTGATGCTAGACTCTTTTACTTTCATTTGGTGAAAGCCAGAGGATAAATCATGTCTAGAAAACACTTTCGACCCAGCCAATTGATCAAAAAGATCATCAATTCTTGGTAAAGGATATTTGTTCTTTATGGTTAATTTATTTAGTTCCCTATAATCTATACACAACCTTAAAGAACCATCTTGTTTCTTCACAAAAAGAACTGGTGCACCCTATTAAGAATTGCTTGGTCTTATAAAACCTTTTTCTTCTAGCTCTTCTAACTATTTCTTCAGTTATATAAGTTCACTTGGCCCTATTCTTGTAGGCTTTTTAATCACTGGAGATGCTCCTGCGATTAAGTTAATTTGAAATTCCACTGGCCAGTTATTTGGGATACTCTTAACTTCCCTAAAAAATCCAAATATTCATTTACTATGGGGATGTGTTCTATTTAAAACTCGAAAATTTCATCACCTACCCCACATAAATGAAATAACTTTCTTTCCTTAGCTGATTCACAAAGAACTGTAATTCTTTGTTTCTTACTATACTGGAGTGAAATGGTGGATGTTTCTAAATTAATTATAGTCCTATATTGCTTTAACCAATCCATACCCAATATAATACCTATATCTAGGTAATTCAAGACATATAAATTAGAAATGAAAACATTTCCTCCTATAATTAATTCTGCATCCACACAAATCATATCCAAGGCACAAGAACTTCCTAGAGGGCTTTTAACAAGTAATGGTCTCTCTAGAAAAATGCAATTCAGTTCCAGGGTTTTAACTATTTCATTGGAGATCAAAGAATGTGTTGCTCCTGTATCAAATGCTACAGATATAGGCATTTGGAAAATAAATAATATACCTTCAATTTGTCCAAGATTTTCTGTATTAGATTCCACCGTGGATTTGCCTTTTGTCTCTAAAGTTTCCACTTTGCCTTGTTGTTTATTCTCAGGGCAATTTCTCTTCAAATGGACTTCTTTCCCACAAATATAGCACTTAAATGCTCCACCCTTCAACTCTGGACACTTTGGTTTAATATGTCCCTCTTTGCCACAGTTATGACACACCGTTTTCTGCTTATTTTCACCAGTTTTAGTATCATTGGTTTTCTTACTTCCAACCTCTTCCTGTTTCTTTTCATAGGGATGGTACTTTCCCTTACCCTTCTTATTATTGTTGTTCTTAAAATTTCTGAAATTTTCCCTTTCTTTATCATGTTGTTCAAAATTCAGGGCCAAATCTATGACTTGATCAAAAGTATTATCAGCATGGGGTAACATAGCTCTACTCAACCCTGGATTTAGTCCTTTTATGTACCTGCTATTTTTAGATGCTTCATCAGCAACTAACATAGCTCCATACTTTGATAGTCCTTCAAATTTCTGAGTGTACTCAGTGACACTTAGATTCCCTTGCCTCAGTCTTATAAACTCTTCAAGCAGGATTGCCTTAGCAGATGCAGGCACAAATCTTGCTTCAATTAGTTCCTTAAATTGGTTCCAAGTAATATCATTTTCAGCTCTTCCAGTTATAATTACCTCCCACCAACTCAAAGTTGCTCCTTTCAACTGTCTAGAAGCCACTTTCCTCTTTCTTTGATCATCTAATTCCATGTCTCCAAAAATCCTTTCCAACGTTCTAAGCCAAACTTGGATTTCCATTACACTTTCAGTTCCTTGAAAGCTTTTGCCTCCCAAATGAGCATAAGTCCTTAATAATTTGGAGAGCTTTTCATGTGGATTCCCAGGTCTATGCCCTATTCCTTCTCTTAAAGCATTCACTAAGTCTTGCATATTCACCATAAGTGTTCCTCTTCCCCTTCTTTCCATGTTTCTTTAGTAAAGGAAATCTTTGGGTTAGCTAAAATTCCTAATCCTATATGGTTTTATTTCCTCATATATGTTCATTGCAATCAAACACATACACAAGCAAGCAATCATACAATTTTAATTAAATTATTCTATCACCTAATAATAAAATATTGCCTGTGTCTTTAATTAACACAACTCTGATACCACAATCAGAATGACCCTGCTTTTAACTAGATTTTCTAGCTTTATTTTTTTTGCATACAAAAGGTTCTCTATTTAAAATCCAGAGCCATCCTTGCTTAAAACTATAACCAGGATCTAAAAGTTTTACCAATATAAAAATATTGGTTCATACAGAAATTATTATGATATATATATATATATGTGAAGATATATATCCCTCTTGATTTAAATCAGAGTAGAAAGAAAGCAAGAGATCCGTTGATCTCAGTGTAAATCAATGTTAAACACAGAATTTTAAAACTGATATGTTTGTTCTTACAAAAATGATACTTTTATATCATAAGGATAGAACTAATACTCATGTGTGTGTAAAAATGATACCTATATGCCTACAAAATAATGCTTTCAAAAACTGATACTTCAGTGTATATATGAAAATGATACTGATGTTACTTCAGAAAATAATGCCTTCAAAAATGACCCCTAACATTATGAAGAAATGACACTTGCCAAAAATGGTCCCTTTTAAAGTGATACTCTGAGCATATAAAACTGATCCTTTAAAGATGGTGCTTAGCAAAATGATACTTTTGATCATACAAAAGTGATACCTACAAATGGTTTTATCAAAGCTGATAGTCCACAAGCCTATATAAATGATACTTTCAAACTGAATGTACCAAAAACTGATAATCATGTGCATGCACAACTGATATTTTGAAGATATATTTTTCTAAAATGACTCCAGATTGACTAATACATATAATATTAGTAAATCTCCATAATTCAAAATATCTATATTTTTTCATTTAAGTTCATAAAATGATCAAATTAAAATATTACTTCAAATCAGTCATCTGCATACATATTGCATTTCATTCATCTACCATTTAAACATATTAGCTTAATAATTACAAGACTAATTCATAAACTACTCTCATGGATTCATTCGGATATCATATTTCAAAGCTTTTATTTTCTACTCAAGCATGCTAATCATCCAAGAAAACAGCAGACTCCTTAAACCAAATCTACTTAGCTCCATCAGTACCTGAAAAAGCATTAGAGGCTGCCTCATTATAAAATGAGACTCCCCATTTTCCATGAGGAAACAAGGTCAGACTAATGTCTGGTACAAGCATCCCAATTAAAACATAATGGTAAAATATGTGCTATAATTTCATAAAGGAATTTTATTAAAAATGCTCACTTCTTTTCCATGTTAATAAATTACCTTGTGCAAGTGCACATTTATTGATTTATAAAAACATTCATCATCAATATTCAAAATTAATACATGCAAATCAGTCAAACATAAGAACATAACATGTTAATTCACCCTGTTAACACAATGATTTTTATTCCAAACTACCCTAGGAAAATTCCTCCAGGAAGACTCAAGTTCCTTATATACTTATTTCCTAGCATTTTCAGTTATTTAAAGTCCTTGGTCTCATATGTAATATGGAATCACTGGGGAACATTGTATTAATCTAATTCACACTACAACACAAAGATCTCAGGACCAAAATTAGGCCATGTGCCAGACTTACAACTCAAGGCAAGCCATTCCACAGCTTCTTGACCAAAATAATCCTTAGTTTAATTACTATGTGTTCTCATATTTCTCTTTCAGTGACTACTTACCTAAATAAGGTAAACTAACATAGTTAGACCCACTGTATAATACTATGGATTTCACAGAAATCTCCTCAAACAATCAAAACAACCACTCAAACAAGAAATTCATCCAATACATACATGTGAAAATTCAGGAAATCATTTATCCATGGGTTTACTGTAATAAATCCTTGTTTTATTATAACTGCATACTTATATATATATATATATATATATATATATATATATGTCTGAGTATACATCTGATATTAATCTATAGCTTTAGAAATATTTTTGAGAGATTTTTGCTACTATGCATAAACTGGTTTCAAATGAAATTCAAAACCTAGCTAAGATATAATGATTGCATTCTTGATTAGAGATCAGCACATAGAAAATCTGTTGCTCTCTAAATCAATCATTTATAGAGCCTTAGCACCTATACACAAGTATATTGCAGCTCATATAAATGTTTCATGGAAGATTGCCATAGATATATACCTTTTATATGTCTAGATTTCTATACAGTTTTCAAAGGTCTCAGTAAAGGGTTTTTTAAGGGATAATAAAACTGAACAGATTCAAATAATGACTTTAGATCCATAATGCTAAACTCAATAATGATTTTAAATAGAAATCAGTAGCATTTTTCCAGACATAAGAAAACATATGAAATAATCAAAAGATCAAATTCAACTAAAATGAGCATATAAAAATATTGGCTGCCTCTTGAAGTCAGGACTTAATACCACATGTTTTAAGTGAGAATACTCACCAAATCTCCTCCTTCTAAGCTAGAAAAATAAGAAACCCCTTCTTTATCCCTAAGCTTCCCTTCTTCCTTTAAAATAAATTTTTATGTATTTTAACCTGCTTACACTTGGCAGTTTGATTTTTGCCCGGCTACCCTTATTTATAATATCAGTTTTCTAGGGTTTCAAAGGTTATTTAAAGTCAATTTTACCCTTCAACAAATCTTGCCATATGTGTGAGTATTTTCCACATAATTTTTGCTTCATTTTACTTAAAATGTTCGGGTGCAAAAACTGCATCACATTTAAGAGAAAAAGAAAAGCATTAAAAATTATTTTCCCTCCAAAATAAGTCATGACAAAATAATGAACCCTCCTTTTCTAATTCTGGCTATACATTATTTTATCTCAATGCAATTGTTTTTGCCATTAACATGTAAATGCATAGTTTCAAATATCCCTACAAGGTGTATTAAAATCAGTCCATAGGGTTTAATTAAATGGTTAATTGAAATACACATGTATATTTATATACATAGATCCTACTCTATATATACCCTGGAATTATGTGTTGCCTTATGCATATTCCCTTATTGTACACATGTGCACACACACTCATGCATGCACACAGTCCACAACCCATCAATTCCAAATAAAAACTCAACAAACATTTTGATTCATGTTAAATGTTTTTTCTGAAATTTTTTGGGTCATTACAATTTGTAAAATCCCGACTACTTGACTGTCCGTACAAATTTGGGCACCCAAGAGTTTAGTGTAAAACAAAACAAAATAAACTCTGGGTCAGTCATGTGACTAGTGTGAGTAACTCCTACCATTTGGTTTAACTGTTAAAAATCATTTTAAAAGAAAGGATAATTGTAAGACCGATCCACATATAAATACAGATGGTTTTGAAAAGTTGGTGTGACTTAAAGTAGGATCTTTATTTGGAATATGAGGAAGTGTATGTGATGTTCTAACTTATCTTATACAATAGTTATGAAAATAAATATTTGATAATATAAGATAACACATATAACTAAATGCAGTGAATAAAGTAAAGTGACACCAGGAATTTTTATATTGGTTTGGAACACCGTCCTACGTCCAGTCCCAGACATGTTCTGGCTTTTGACTAACAATGCCCTCTCTTTACTCGGAGGAATAGGTTCACAACAATCTCATGCACCAACAACGAGATTCCAATGCCTGAGCAACCGAACAGGACTTCAATAATACAACAATGAGCTTGACTTTGGTTTGTGTTATTGAATAACACTGAGTAGCCAACAGTTTGAGTACACCCTTCCTATAATCTTATCCTCAAGTATATAATGTGTTTATAAAGATTTGAAGGAAGTATATGCTATTGAATCTATAGATATGAATTATATTCAGAGATTCAAAAATAATATGATCTTTTTATAGAGCTTTTTAGAATGTAAGAATGCTTAGAAATGAAGATCAAGATATAGAATAAGAATTGGTAAGAATTAGTGATTTGTAAAACAAGTTTGTGATGTATATATATTGGTTGAAGAGTAGTCAATGTTTATGAAGAGTTTTAACAAAGAGAAGCAACCATTCCCATTAGAAATGAAAAGGAATCTCTTTATAAAAGAAAGTGACTTTTTAGAAATATGACTGTTATTGTAGGGTCAGTCAACTGGTATAAAAATCACCAGTCAACTGGTAGAAAATACAAATTGTATATATATTTGAAAAATGATAGAAAATAGCCGTTACCGGAGTTTTAGTGCCCTACCAGTCGACTGATAGTTTTTGGACCAGTCGACTGGTACAGGGAAGAAGCCCCAGTAATTGCTGTTTTTAGCCATTTACACACATATACATTTACATGGATTGTGTATTTGAGTTATATAAAATGAGAATAGATTTTAACAGTAATTTAACACACTAAATACGCGCACACACACGCACACACACACACACACACACACACATATATATATATATATATATGTATGAACTAACTCTTCAATCGATCTTCATTTCTTTGTTGTAACGACCCAGATTTTTTCGATTATTTGAATTCGAATATTTAATTTGGTTTTAAATATTATATTTAGAGATATTATTGGATTTAATATTTAATTAGTTTATTTAAATGACAATGGAACGTTTATATTCATATTTAATATAAAACGATCTCATAATGGCATGGTAGTTCGTAATAATGAATTTTGAACTTTAACTGAATATATAGAATCCGTTATAAGTCGGAATTCTGTGAAACAAGAAACGTTTGAATCAGATTGATTATAATTTTCTAACAGAGGAGAAAATTTTGAGACTCCAGCTTATATATTGTGAGTTATGTCCAAATCAAAATTTAAAATGGTCTCCATGGGAATCCTTTATAAACGATAATGGCTATTTAATTAATTAAATATGAATTTAATTATGATTTGAATATCGTTTAACACATATATGCTAATATTGAGTTCTAATTCACTTTTGCTAAATCTAAAGTGATATGTAATTTTATTTGAAAATATGCGGTGATAATAATTAAATATCATTTAATTAAACAACAAGATTGGAGTAAACATATGAGATTGCTATCTACTGCGTAAGGTAAAATGAAAACTATGAAACCATTTGAATGGTTTATGAGGTCTACATGAGGAGCATTTAAACATAAAACCAAACAAAATGTTCATTTGGAAATAAATAACCAGCTGCGAGTATAAAAGGCTGACAAAATATGTTTGTACCTTGGATATCCGTGCGGATTCATAATAAAGTCCCGGCATATACCCCTCTCTGGAAATGGAAAATCCTACTACTATTGTGCCTACAACTCATTTTTGTTCGTGCCTACTACTAAATTTATCACCTAAGCACACTCACACCTAACACAAGTTTTTATTCTTCTTTCCAAAGCCCGACAAATCAAGTTCACTTTCCAGTCCAACTTCAGTAAAGGAGTACCATACCCATACCTTTAAGTAAGTACAAGTCGTTGAAACTATAGTCAATAGTGTTGCTGCTTTGATTGAGAAAATTTGGCCTTAGGTTCATGATGTTGTTTTTATATTTTCTTATGCTTAATCTTTATCTTATTCATACTATATACGTCTCGTGGCACTAAACTTATTCACTTGTCCATAAATGCATAATTTGCTTGCTATTGCAAATTGGTATAAAGAGAAACTTCAGCTAGAAGATGTACATAGGATAACATGCTCTAATGACAGTACAAATATATACTGTGATTGCTGCCTACTCTAATGCCTGGACACGCCTACCCTAATCTTTTCCCAAAATTTAATACCGACACATGCAGCTGAAAAGTGTTAACATAGCTATCTCTTCTTTTTGCCTACCTTGTACAACTGACGTCCATTTCACTTGAGAAGGAAAGAGAACTCAGACTAGCTAAACCCTACCGTCTTCCCTGTATTTTCAAATGAAGTAACGTCTCCTTTAGCTGTGGTTTTTCACATGCCTAAACTTTGAAAAAACTCACCAAGCTTAGACTAGCTGTGTCTTTCTGTAACCCTATGTGATCAAATCAAAACCTATGTATTCAAATTAGAAAACAAAAATCACTAACCTATCCCTAAAATTCTTACAAAACTTCATGCCCAAGGAAAACATATATTCATAGGTAACAACTACTCTGTTTACCTTCCAATCCCTTATAGAAAGAGCATGCCCGAATGCAAGCCTACCCCAAAATCTACAGCTATCCTAAAGGAAAAGAAAACTCATAACATCTCTTCAATATGCATTAAACCCAAACAGATCCTAAGCTATTCACTGGAATCCTATAACTCTAAAGCTTGGTACACAAGTTTTCTATACCACTATATATATATACGCATGGGAAAAGGATTCTCCTTCCATCCAGACATTTTGCGAATTCACTGCGAAAATAAATTTAAACAAAATTTATAAATCGAAGAGATTTTGGTGCTTGACTGGAAGAAACAGTTGGGGCGCAATGTAATGACCCAGGTTTTTGACGATCTTGGTTATCCGATATATAACACATATCGAACATCCAAGGATCGAAAATACCGGTCATTAATGAAAGAAATTAGAGGGTGAGGAAAGATAAGATAGAAACTTGGAATAGAAGAAGAAGAAGAACACAACATCAGAGTAACACGAACCTCACAGCGGAACGAATAACATATAATATATATAACATAACTTGAAATATACATCTGTACTTAAATATACATCAATATCAAAGTACAACACTTACAACATAGCGGAAATAACTATAGCTATATAATCCTGAAGCCTCCTGCTCCAAGCTCTTCCAGTATATCTGTAAATCCTGACTACTTGACTGCCCGTACAAAATTGGGCACCCAAGAGTTTAGGGAAAACAACAAAATAAACTCCGGGTCAGTCATGGGACTGGTATGAGTAAAACAGTTTAAACAGTTCAAGCCATTAAACGATATCTCGTAAGACCACGCCGTATAACGGAACGGGTTTTTCCCTTATGAGAATCCAAAATATCTTTATATCAAAAACCTTTTGATATTATAATAATGTCTATCAACCACAACTATAATAATCATCTAGCAGAAACACTTTCATCTCACGTTCTACATATATAGTATACAATCAAAACCGCAAGCACGTATTGGGTAATGGATTTCCAACTATGACAAGGTATGGAACCACCTTTCGCTAGTGTATCTCTAGAAAGGAATACACTAGGTTCAACAAGAACATCTTGCAACCCGGCCACACATGACCGACCATTCATTTCTCTTGAGTGTATCGAATGTATATCACCAACGGTTGGGATCAGCAACCGTTACCCGAATGGGACAGTATCGATAATAGATTTTTAGAAATAAACGAAACTCTAGATCAGGTGATTATACACCCTACTTTGGAGCGACCGACTTAACCATTCTGCCTGCCCGATTTATGTCATTTACCGGTTGATGAGGCTTGAGGTTACGCTTCATCATCACACCAGATTCACGTCGAATGTCACAACGTCAAATCCATCAAATCACCGCTTGACGTCTACAACAATACATTATGTGTTAGCTAAAAGAAGTTTCCTTCTCCGCTTCCACTCTTTGTACAGTTGAAGAAATCAATGTACGTGACCTTTCTGGAAATACTCTGTCAGACATTCATCCATACAAGTCATCCAGGAACAGGATGAACCAAAGGCACTATTCAGTACATCCATCTTAGGCACTGTTATCTAAGACTTATACAATAGCCCTTGCACCTTACTCCGTCTTCAATTATCTTTGGCATATATGATTTGCAACGCTTATGCCAATACAGAGTGGTTCTTGGGATAATAATCCAACCGGTCTCTCTATATTAACAACACTAAAATGGTCAAAACTTCGATAGTCTGTGATTTAACCATCAAAGAAAAACAGTGTGAAAACAACGATATTATTTCCAGGTGGAAATTCTATCGAATCAACCATCATTTAACATTTATCTCCTTAGTTCATTTTTCATCTCCTGTTTCCCTATATTCAACATTTCTTATTTTCTAAATTTAGAAAATATATGTTATTACCATTGGAAAACATTTCCATTTCTTGTTTTCTATATCAGAAAACATTTCTGGTTCTTATTTGGAAACATTTCCAAAACTCCTTTGTTTGGATTTAGCAGATGTTTAAAAAACCATCGCGATGCCAACTCAAACCATTACGCTTATTAACTAAATTCCTTTAACCCACCTTCACTATCGAACCTTAACCATTCCTTAGTTAAAAATGAAGTCAATCAAGTTGGGGTAATGCTACCTCTCAGACCTTAACTGAACAACGTTTCTAACCTTGAAATAGACAAAGTTCACCCTTTTAATTCTTTAACAAACTTCCTTACGTAACTCGCTTTCGAATCATCTCTATTCGATAATTCTTTCCTTCGAATAAGGTATATTCGATAACTCTATTCAATTTACTCTATTCGATTAACCCTTATCAATTTACTCTATTGGACTAATGCTATTGGATTAACTCTATTTGACTAACTCTATTGGATTAACTCTATCGGACTAACGCTATTGATTTACTCGTTTCACTTAACTCCTTTCGAATAAACTATATTCGATAACTCCTTTTACTCTATTCGAATCACTAATATTTGATTGACTCGATTGATTCTATTCGAATAAACTATATTCGATTAACTCTATTTACTTTATATTCGAATAAACTATATTCGATTAACTCATTTGCTTTAGCTCTAATCGATTAACTCCATCGAATAACTAAATTCGATAACTCCTTCGAATAACCAAATTCAATAATTCCTTTAACTCTATTTAATTAACCCTATCGATTTAACTCTAACTGGTTAACCGTAATTGATTTACCCTACTGGTCAACTCTAACTCATTTACTCTCTTCGATTAACTCTAATCGAATAACTAATATTTGATTAACTCATTTGAATTAACTCCTTTTATTTAACCCTTTCTATTTTGTTTACTTAACAAATAACTATTCCCTTCTCAATTCTATTTACTTAATAAATAAATATATTTTTTACCTTTTCTATTTATTCCCTAAATAAATAAATAATCCCATTTAATCTATTTGTAATTGTTTTACAAATATCTCCTTTTAAATCCTATTTGTAAATGTTTTACAAATATTTTCTTATTACTTCTATTCTATTTGTTTGACAAATAATTTCCTTTATATTTGTTGTACAAATATATTTCCCTTTACATTTGGTTTTTACAAATATCTTCCTTTATATTTGGTTTACAAACATATTTCCTATATATTTGGTTTACAAATATATTTCCCTTATCTTTGGTTTACAAATATATTTCCTATATCTTTGGTTTACAAATATATTTCCTATATCTTTGGTTTACAAATATATTTCCTATTTATAAATATTCAAATTTATAAATATTTCTTCAATTCCATTTAACGAGTAAATAATTTCTTTTATTCTATTTTATTTATTCTAACAAATAAATATTTCCTTTATTATCTATTATATTCCTTCGATTTAATAATTATTTTCTTTTATAAAAATCCTTTTCCTTTTCTATATAAAATCCATCGATTTTATATAAATAATTCATTTTCAAAATACACTTTGAAAATCCCCTTTCCCACATCCAGTATTTCTTATGGTATTTAACATACCATATAACAGCGATAAATATCGTCCAAACACACATAATCAACACAGATTATATATTCACATCATATATCACAATATATGAATCACAGTAAAATAAATGTTGAGGAATTCAGTTGTATTCCTCCAACCTGTTTCCCTGCATCTGCATCACAGATGTTAAACAATATAGATAACATCACTTTCAGTTCCATATGATATATTCTGTTAAACAGAATCAATATAGAAATTTAACTAACTGACTAGCAGTTCAATCAAATAGTCAACACACAGTCAATCAGCCAGTATTTAACAGTTCTAAAAATACAACATGAATTTATAAACTGTTTAGAGTTAGTGAGATTTACTCACTTTTGCAGTTCATCGTTAAATAACGATAAACTGTTTGTTTGATTTGAATCAAACAATTTATTTCGCCATAAATTCAAACTAACTCCTATCCACTCCCAATCAGTTCCATCGGGTAGTGTCTGTCCATACGATCCTGTCGGATCTTGTTTCACTGAATTTCGATTACGTATGTAAAAGATATCAACATTACAAGTTCATGTACATTTTAAATTAAATAAAACTAAAACTATTTAAGTATTGGGCCTTACCCTATCATCTCAGCCCAAACCATACTTTAAAATGCCCTGACCCATTTAATATCCAGGACCGCTCCCAAGTCCTTCTTCCCCAATCACCAATCCACGCTCCAAAACATTAACTGTCCATTACCAAACATTTCAAGCCCTCACAACACCTTCATCACTCCATCGATTCACCCAAGAACACCACCATCAGACCTCTTGCTCAAATCTCTTCTCGTTAGTACCATAATCATCTCACTCGACACCACCTAGCGGTTTCCGTCGTTCACCCTAGCTCGTCGATGAAGCTGTACAGGTGCGACAATTTTTAACAAGGAAAAACCCCAAACTTTGCTAACTACCCTTACTCGATCTCCTCTACCCGAAATCGACAGCGAAAACATGAATTAACGCTTCCTTTACTTGCGAACTTCGAACCCTAGTTGCTGTTAAACCCGACGCCACACAGAAACAGGTTCGAACTAAGTCAAATCGGTAGGAAATTAAAGACCACCCCTTTCTGAATCCAAATGTATACATACCTTGATTTATACGAATTTGTATGAATTTGTTTTTATTTTTGATGATTGGTGTTTTTAGTTTGGATGTGGCGGCTTGATTCTTTTGATCTGTGGAAAAATATCTGATTAGGTTTAGAATAGTTAGGTATTTATAGGGTTGATTTCTAGATATTTGTGTTTAGATATTTTGAGATATTTTATCATTTTGTATTCGTTTTTCCTTCTAAAAATTCCTACGAGCACACACGATACCCAAAAATCACCAAACTGGACATACTGCTAGAGTTTGACATTACGGTCCCAACGAAACTGGTTTCGTCAAATTCCGACTCCGTATGCTCACACAGCGTATTTTTAACCGTCAAAATACTGACCGTTTCTCACTCTAAAAATCCGTACGACCACACAGTGGCTCTAAAAATGACAAAACTGGAAATTTAACAACTATTTGACATTGCGGATCCAACAAAATTAGTTTCGTCGAATTCCGACTTCATTTGCAAAAGTGGCTATTTTTAAAGCTCTGGATGACCCATTTAAATATATAAATATATTTAAATATAATTAAATTAAATATAAATAAATATTATCGTATATACTCACAGTGGAATACCATACAGCTCTAGAATATTCCTATATGAATTTCTAACTTTATATTTCAAATCTGGGTCAACCCAATATTCGATTTATATTGAAATTCCTTTTTAAAATATAAATAATTCCTTTATAAATTATTAAGGAATTCCACAGCGACTTTTCTAAAATTTGATTTGGACGTAAATCAAAATCTACACGACGAAATCTTGATTTTTCTCTTCCACTAGAAAGATATACTCCACCAGCTCCACACGTTTCTTGTTTCACAGAAATCCGATTTAAAACGAACCCTGTATATTCAGTTGAAGTTCAAATCGCCAAATAGCG
This sequence comes from Allium sativum, assembly GCA_030737875.1. Classification (NCBI taxonomy): domain Eukaryota; kingdom Viridiplantae; phylum Streptophyta; class Magnoliopsida; order Asparagales; family Amaryllidaceae; genus Allium; species Allium sativum. The sequence goes on from JASFAX010004324.1 coordinate 24,755, forward strand.
AACTGCCGCGTCGTTACGCGCTCGATTTTAATTATATTAAAATTCTACGTTCAAACTGACGTCGATTGAATATATTCGTCAATACAATTCAACTCCAAGCTGAATTAAATCTTAGGGATGACCCAGTTCACAGAATATTGTGAATTCCAATATTTCTGATTATTTCTGAATTAAATATATTATCCTATTATTTAATTTAATTAAATATTCACTTTATTTAATTAAACCATTATTTAATTCCCTAAATCACTATTTTAAATAATTAAATTACTTAATTATTTGACAACTAAAATGCGGGTCATTACACGCAAGGCGAGGGGTGGCGGCGTAGTCAGGTCTGCGGCGGGTCGGGTATAAGGAAAGTGACGGTGAGTTGGAGATGCAGCCATAGACTGCATGGGAGTGTGTGTATAAAAGAACAAAAAAAATTATGCGGAAAAAAGAAAAGGGGAACAACAGGGACATATAGGGAGGGAATAACTAGCTTGCGGTGGTGAAGAGCTGTCTAACAAAACATCGATGCATGGGGTATAATTTAATGATGAATGATGTTAGGGATTTACAAACAGTGGGTGTGTGGTGCCGGTCGGAGAATGGGTGCATCGGAGGGGAAGGTAGCAGCCTCGGAAAGTCGGTCATTGGAATAGAAATCATTTGGTGTAAATTATTTGCGGTTTTGGTGGAGTTTGTGCGTACCATAGTATTTGCGTGTACAGCGTACACGTTAGAAATGGGTTTCAGAGGAAAAAAAATATAAAGGAGAAGAAGAAGGATACTGCAAGGCGAGTTGAAGTAGTGAGCGGGCCGAAGTGTTTGGGTCGAGCCCTTAGTTATAAATAAAAAAAATATGTTGAAGAACTTTCGAAAGTATCAGGCGGAGTTTGAACTATTTTAATGAAGGTGGGAACTAAACGTGGGCGGAAAGACAAGTCGGTTATCAATAGGTTGGGAAACGAAGCGTAAGGAAGGGGGCTCGCACACCAGAAAGAAGGGGTATTATCTACAGTTGGAAAAAAAGAGATGAAAGACTAAACGCAACAGGGGTAGTGGGAAACATAAAGTAGGGGTTGGTTTTTTTTTCGAAGAGAAGAAGGGATACTACAGTTGGAAAAGAGGTATCAACATATACTGTTAACCTATATATATTTACAGTACCATAAGTCTCTGTATACATTGGGTAAGAAAACTTAGTATAGACTGTTAAAATATATTTACAGGGTTAATCTATATAGATTATTAATATTTTATTGTTAACATATGTCATTAATATACTTGAAAGAGGTGTTGCATTAACAAACGTGTTTTGATAAAGTAAAATATTTTCAAAGTTAATATTTAATTAAGGAGTATATTGGTTAAAATAAATCGTGAACTAATTATAATCTTTGTAACCTTTTTATATGTTGTCAGATTTGGACAAAACAAAAGAAGTCGGAACTGTACCAACGAGCATGACATTATGGAGCAGGTTTAGTCAGAATTGGAAGCAATGAGGATTTTTAATTAAATTAAACACCGGTTTAATTTAATTAAAAACAAGCGGTTTTAACGACGGTATAAGAATGAGGTGAGTTAAACTCACTTAGATCTCCCATTTATAATTAGTATAAATTGGGTTTAATGTTTCTGTGCTATGTTTGTTAATTGTTGGTTGATTTGTTAATTGATTGGATGTTGTTAAATATTGTTATATTGATTAATTAAATCAAACATTGTTTAATTTAAATGAAACGGCATCATTATTTTTAACGATTATTTCCAATAAAGGTAACTTACTTTTTTGATTACGTTTATAATAATATAAATGTATTTAAATTATATTGAATGCTTGAATTATTATTATTGATTGACCACTATTAGTTGAATTGATTAGTTATTTGCATATGATCAGTACATGAACTATTTAACCAACATGATTGGATTATTAATTTGATTATGGATTGTTGAATAAGAATTCAACATTTTTTTGATATCAACCAATGGGTAGTATTGGTTGAGGAATTAATAGCAGATGGCCAAATATACAAACTAGTTTATAAAAATTGATTTACCGCCAGGTGAACCGATAGAAATAAAGTTATGAAATTTATTTTATAACTGGATATAGATTTTTAAATATATTATTTTAAATGAAATTTTTAAAAAGGAAATAGACCGACCACATACACTACAAGAAAAACCAGATATAGCAGCGGCAGAATCCGCTTCTAATCCGTCGCTAAACAGGCCTTAGCGACGGATTTCCTACATAACGGTGTGGTCGGTAAAAACCATGACGGTATATGTGTCAGATTTTGCGACGGAATTTAGAATGAGTTTTCCGACATTTTTCCGTCATTTTACTAATTTTCTAATAAAAATAAAATTTTATTTATTAATTTAATTTTAATTTATATACCGACTATTTACCGACAAATAATTAATTTATAATAAAATATTATTTATAGAAGGCGTTGGTAAATCCTTACTAATTAGCAAGGGATTAGAGACGAAAATTAAATTGAAGGAAACTTAACCTTCCTTTTTTTCGTTGGGAATCCGCTGTTATTCCCCTTCTGATCTGTCTCTCTCTCCCTCTATATATATATATACACAAACACACACACACACATAACTTGTGTTCCATTCAATACACAATTCTAATTTAAATACAGCACAATTAATATCAACACACACATCTCATAATCAATGTATTATATTAATCACTCATCTCATAATCAACATTCAACATTACATAATAGACATACTAAACATTCTTACAACAAAAATACATAATACATCCATAATATTTCATAAACAATACTAAAAAGTACAAACCAAAATATAGTTCTAGCATTTCAAATCCATAACTTGTTGTGGCATGTTCTCGCTTTTTTGCATCAAAGATGTCTATCTTCCTGTAAAACAAAAATTCTCTTGTTATACCTATAGACACAAAAGTAAAGAATTTTACTTTATACCCATCTAAACAATCAACCTACATCTCACCAAAGGCAATAACTAAACACCACACAATTACCAAATGGTAGAAAGCAAAATTTGTGCAGTACAAACTTATTATAAGCTTGAAGTAAAGAATATTTCTAGGTCGAATGTATGATACATGTTCTCCGGCGTTGTTATTGTTGTTGTGTGTGTGTCGATGGTTAACTTCATTTTTACAAAGTAGGAATCCAATATGGATCACACAACAACATATTTACCTTAAAATGATATTTTGGAGAAGTCCTTTGACACAATAGCCAACAACTCTACCACCCATCACCAAGCACCACCACAGCTTCTGCTTCACCATACAATGTATAGGAAGTTGAACAATACTAAGTAGAAAACTGAGAAAGATACGTGAGACAAATAATGTATAGGAAATTGAATAACACTACATATCCAACAAGTGCACCGACACCTATCCAGTACCATTTTGCTTGAGAAAAGAGACCATTAAATATCAATACCATTACTCGTAATTGCTCGATCGCTCCATTCGGAATATGTGGATGAGTTATAAGATTCTAATGAGACACCATAGATTATACGCTTTTATTAAGAAAGAATACATGTACATAAACTTGGATCATATGACACTTGCACGACTCCATCTTTTTCCAAGAAATTCATTAACCGCAATGGCATTTTGTGCATGCATCAAGGGTGAAATCCAGTAACCCCATATCCACCATGGCTTTATATTTTCTATGAATTTCAATATAATATAAATAAATGATGATTGGCAGAAAGGGGAAATTAATTGCTTAGTTGAACTTGTGCATTTCAGTTCAGCAACCAGTACTCATGCAAGTACATTGCTAATACAAAGATGGCAGGTGCAACATTCATTTTATTACTAGCACCATTTATATTTCAATTTATATGTTTGAGTAGGAAATGAATTAAACCTCACATTGTATATTATTTGTCTAGAAAAGGACATCTTATCAAAAAGCAAACTAACCTCACATATGGCCGCGATCTTGTTTTGTGCAAAGTTTTTGGTTGCCCTGACCATCTATCAGAAACTTGGTTGGATATTCGGGTTGATCATTGAATCTCCCTAACATCACCATTGTCACTTCAATGCAAATTCATTATTAGTGCTTCCCTGTTATAGACCAAGAAAAAAAAAGTTGAGGTTTTAGTTCACACCCCATTATAAGTTACCAAGCAGTATAGTTTTTTAGTATGAATAGTCCAATGGAGAAGCACACCTGCAAGCAATATTGTAGCCGAAACAACGACAACAGACGAACTGTCGAAGGTAGGCAAGTTGCTTAGTGGTATGTCTGATGTCTGTTTCTTGGAGCTTTGCGTATTGACATGACAACATTGAAGCCTATTCCTTTGCATTGATTAACTTGGCGACTACAGAAAGAGGCATAATTAATGTATAAACTTAACTAGTGACCAATGGTCTAATCCCTGCATATTCAAAGAATGACAATATTATCGGTTTAGCTTAGAAAAACTAGTGACATATTTGTAATAACTACAAGTAAATTTTTTTACAAGGGAAAATGTTTATTAGTACTTGAATCACTCTACAAGTATAGTTCAAAGCACTATATTTACCAAAGTGAGTCTCTATATGCTACAGGTACTTAACTGTGTTATAATACTCTGATCATCAAAACCAACACTCAAATATGTTCAGCATCTACTTGAGACTATCCCAGGTACAAAACATCTTACCTGGATCATGCATGTACAAAAATAAACAATATGAAAACAAATATTAAAACCATAATTCAATTTGATAAAGAGCTTCCCCTAAAAATTGAGCCTTTTTTCGACAATATTCTTGCACCAAGAAAACAGGTTCGCATTTTTCTTTAGCATACCTAACACACATCTCTTTTGACGCAGCGAGGCACGATTCTAGTTCTCTTTCTTCACATTTCTCCCTCTCTGCATAATCTGAGGCTGCTATGCCAAATAAAGTTTTCCACCATGGAGGCTTGCATTTGTTTGACGCACTAATTGAACAACCAATGCGTGACCTAGCCTTTCCATATCAAGGTATCAGTATCACTATGAATTCAGATTTAGATATTGCTTATCAAAAATAAGATTACAACATTTATGGCAACTTATATAACCCTGACTTGTGAGATAATAGCTTCACCATGAATTCTCTAATTAACCAATTATAATAGCTGCTAATCACTTTGCTTGCTTGCACCATTCTAAACTTTACCCATCCATAAAAATACTTTTTTTCCTTTCAAAAGCTGTTTGGTAAAACTAGATGAAAACCTACATACCCCTTTATAGAATGCAGCTATCTCAACACTACTTCCGCTATGAACACTAATTAGCAAAGTTCTGAAAGAAAGAAAGATGTAAATCAATATCAGTTCAAAACCTTATCAAATAGCCAAGGTTGCAAGTGCTTGGTGCGATGAAGAGTGTAAGACAGAAAACTAATAAAAACATCTAAAGATAGAATGTGGGATCAGCAAACAAATAAAAAAGTGGTAAACTGTGGAGAATTGTCAATCTCAAATACAAAAATGAGTAATTGAGAGCTGGTTTTGATGCTTGAATGTTATATGCAGCTGATTTTCTCATTGCCTGGAAACACTAAAGCCAGCCAAAGTTTAATAGGCTACTGCCACTACAATTATGGTAGAATTATATGTTCTAACAAATACGCGATAGTTGATTAGAGCGTACAAAAGGGCATAACAAATTTATGACCAATGAACTACCACATCTTTATCGTTTTTCTTAAACCACAATAGCTTACATCTTAGTATAGCTTATTTTTGTCACCTTAAGGACCATGATGACAAGATGACTTAACCGATCTTATTGAAAGTGTAGGTATTACAATCTAGAGACACTGATATTATTTGACATCCAATACTACTCGAAGCCAACCTGTTATGTAAGACATAAACAAACATTCAAATTATACTAGTGAGTGACTTTTTTATGCACACTTCAATTTCATCTTCCAGGATCCATATGGTATAAAGTTCAACATTATTTTCTTAAAGTACATAGAAGAAACAATCGAATTGACTATTCCTATATGATTCTTACTTCTGAAATCATAAGATCTAATATTATACTCTCAAAATGTACGGACTGAAAGTAGCAACAACTGCAGCAAGGCACTCAAAACAAATTATTGTAACATAACAAATTAACCAATGACGAAATCAATATCATGTATTGATCCATGAATTTTGTTTTCGTCAACTCAAACGCCGATCTCCAGCTTTCAGAATCCCTGAAAGCGAGCACGTAACAACCAGCACCCGATTCGTCCATATCGACTACTGGAATTCTTAATAAAGGAATCGGGGAGTCGAATCGAATGAGTGTAGATGAAGGAGAGTAATCTTCGTCGATGGTAGTATCTGACCATAGGTGTACGAACGTGGATAGAAGGAGACTCGGGTGGAGCCTGTGTTTTGTTTTATTTTCAGATTGGTGTTTTAGGGTTTAAAAGGAGAAGAGAGAAGAGAGAGGGGAGACCAACGGAGGGAGGAGGAAGTTTGGTGGTGGGTGGCGATCTGACTTGAGGCGAAGATGGATGGCGAACGGGATGGAGAGGAATACGAAAAGGAAGTAGGGTTTCGGCATCTGCTCGTCGTTTGGGAAAGTGATAGCTAAGGTATAAATGGGAAGTAAGTCAGTAACAGAGAGTAGTGGAACGAAAAATTTGGAAGCCCGCCTTTCTCTATTTTTCCTAGAACGAAAAATTTGAAAGCCCGCTTTTCTTTATTTTCGCTAAACCGCCTTTCACTGTTTCAGTAAAACACTGCTATACTTCGACCAATTTTTTTTTTTTTTTTTTGAGTTTTGCCAGCTAATCCTATTTGTACCAAACGGAAAAATCAAGAATATTTCTGTATTAATAAGAAATTTTGAATATTTTAAAACCATCGAGCAAAAGAAAACCAAAAGTGATATTAAATTTTGCAATATAACATTTATAACTTTTGAATTTTTTTAGCATTTCTAGTTTTTTGAATTTGAATAATCAACAGATATTAAAATTAACAAATGATTAATTATCAATTTTTTAATAGTGGCTAGTTGTTATTAAATACAAATACTTTAAAAAATTAATAACAATTTAACATTAAAAAGATTGTGTTTACATTTAATATTAAACATTAAACAATGACATTATTCATTTATAATTTAACATTATTTAAATATATAATTTAATATTTAATAATAATTTATAATTTTATATCAATTTGAACATTAATTATTGAACATGTAGTAATTATTAAAAAAAATAACACTAAAGTATATCTTAGAAAAATAATATAAACATATCTTGCAAATCTGTTGGAATTCTGCTGCAAAACAGCTTCGATAAATATTCGTTGGTATTCTCCCTGTATTTGCAGCGGAAAATAGCGACATAAATTTTCTATCGGTAATTTGACGCAATTTGTAGCGACTTAGTGAGGGATGACATATGACGACGGTAGTAAATAAATAAAAAGTTTAAAAAACAAAAAACTATCCCTTGCAAATCACATGGAAATCCATCGGAAATTAGCGATCGAAATTTCCGCTTCTAAAAATTTGACGCTAAATCAGTGTTTTCTTGTAGTGATATATATATTGTTTGTTTTAACCACCAATCACTATTTTTGTACCAAAATCTGCCATTTGCGAAGCACGAGCCAATCTTAGTTACTAAATGATTTTCTAAAGCTGATTCTTATATTGATAAGCAAGTGAGCGGAAATTAACATGACGATTAATAACCAGGATTTATTATTTTTAAGAAACAATGAAAATGGGATTGTATTGAATAGATTATTACTTATTTAATAATAATCAAAGTGGAAATGTTGGGATTTAAAAATCTATTTAATAAAGTTATATGGAATCGTAAGAAACTATTTATGGTAAGGTGATGTTTTTAAGCAAATTATATTAGAGATAATATAAGTTAAGTATAATTTGTAGTAAATCCTTATTGGAAATTCAATTTAAATTGGACTTTATTAAATCCAGGTTGGACGGAGTTTCAAAATCTAAGTTTACCTGATAATATTATTGAAACAGGGTTATTAGGAACGACATTTGAATGGAATATAAGCCATGATATGAAATTAAAGAATTAGAACTTAACTGGAGATTGGTTGAGAATAATGATTTTCTAAATACTGATCTAATGTTGGTTTCAGTCTTCGGGGTCGATATTTAGGAAATTATTTTCTTACCGGTTTATGGTTAGGAACTGATGATGGTATAAAAAGGCAATTGAAATAGAAACCCAAATTTGAATTTAAGCGGTTGGGTGAGTAAAGTTATAAAGATGTAATTTAAATTAGGTATTGAAAATAAGAGATGTTGTTTAATAAGGAAGAATAAAAATGGGATTTGTTTTGATATTGGGAATAAATATCGGTTTTTGGTATTAGGACTGATATCTATCTTAAGATAAGAATGTTGTTAATCAAGGTCTGAGAGGTAATTAAAATACCCCAACTTGAACGACTTCAGGATTATCGAAGGATGATATTTTTATAATGGTGAAAGTGTTAGAAATAACTTATTTTGAGAAATAATAGTGTAATGTTATTTGAAGAATTTGGGAATATATAATGGTATTTTCAAAATAAGAAATAAGATTTAGAATGAGGCTATTCTAAAAAGTAAGTGACGATTATTTTGTTTTATATAATGAACAAAAGTAGATTACGTAAAGATTGTTTTACGATGATAAGTTGAATCGATAGAATGTTTTGAAATAGTAATTAACGAGAATTTGTATATGCTTTTAAGATATCTAGGTATATAAGCAAAATGATTTGAGAATATTTATATATAAAACTAATATATTATCTTTGGCATTACAACTGATATATTATTAGCCAAATGATGTTGTGTAATAAGCCAATGGATTTATTTTATTTTTATGATTGTTTATTTTGATAGTTAAATAACCGACCGCCAAAATCATGCCCAATGCGCTGTTGGAATGGAAAGACCGGGATCAAATGTATATTTGAAAACCATTCTGAATCAGCAAGTACGTTAACGTTGCTGATTGAAGATGGAGCAATTGAAGACCGTAAATCTTCATGAGCGGAAGAACTATTGTTAAATATCTCTGGCTGATCCCTTGAGTTAACAATGATTTTGTCGTGATTGAAATCTACAGATTTAAAGGACTACTTACTACTGATTTATAGAGTGATACCTAGGATGTGGTAGGAGGGTGCCTTCGGTTCATCCTGTTTCTGGATGACTTGTATGGAAGAATGTCTGACAGAGTATTTTCAAAAGATCATGTATGTTGATTTTTAAAAATGTATTTCTTTTGGTGGCAGAGAAGACAACTTCTCTTAGCTAAAACACAAAATATTTTTTTGGACGTCAATTAGTGATTTGATGAATCTGATAATGTGGCATTCAAAGTAAATGGTGGCCAGATGTTCTAAAGGTGAATTCAAAACCTCAAGCCTCATCAACCGGGAAACGACTAAAATCGGGCAGGCAGCATGACTATGTGGGTCGCTCCCATTAGGGTGTATAATCACGTATCTAGAGAAATTCCTTTTGCTTCTTTAATCTATTTCGATGTTGTCCCTTTTTGGGAAACGGTGGGTCGCACCCAACCATTGGTGACATACATTCGATACACTCAAGCGAAATGAGTGGTCGATCATGTGTGAGTCGGGTTGCAAGACGTTCTTGATGAACCCAGTGTATTCCCCTCTAGAGATACACTATCGGCAAGTGGTTCCATACCTTGTCATAGTTGGAATCCAATCTCCAATAAGCGCCTGCAATTTTGATTGTATACTATATATGTGGAGCGTGAGATGCAAGCATTTAGCTAGATTTCTATTTATTTGTACATAGACACTATTATAATATCAGAAAAGTATTGATTTTCAAAACTGTTTTAGGTTATCATAAGGTAAAAACCGTTTGTATTTATGTGTGGATTTGGTCTTACGATTATCCTTTTCTTTCAAAAAGTTTTTGACCTTAAAATCAAGTTGGATGACCCTTTAAACTTAGTGTGTTTTACTCACTCTGGTTCACCAGACTGACCCGGTGTTTGTAATGCTCGGGTTAGACCGGGTTGTACAAGTTCAGGTTATCGTATTACGTGAAGAGACGAGCTGGAAGAGTTCAAACATATGATATTATATAGTTTTTATTCCACTGTGTATTGTATATGAGGATAGGTTATTATAACTTTCAAGATGTGTTAATGTACTCTGATGGTTGAAGTTTTATTTCAAGCTCTTAATAAAGTTTATTTATATATTATATTTTGTTTCGCTGTGATGTGAGATTATGTGTTGTGTTGGTTCTTCTCATTCTTATATTCTAATATTTCTTTCTTTCTTATCTCACCTCTAACTTCTTTCTAATAACTATCTGTGTTTTCGATTCTTGGGTTCTGACAAGTGATGCAGAATATGTATTATTGTCGAAATTCGGGCTCGAATTCCCGTAGGTCATTACATTCATTGTCGTGAATCAAAAATCTCATGAATCAACATTCTCCTCCTTTTTTGATTGATGACAACCTCTTGCAATTATGTAGAAGTATTTATTTTCTCCCCCTGAATGTAAAACTTCTCTACAACATTTTGTTAGTGCATATAAAATATTCTTACCGTTTGCTTTCCTGTAATGTTAGTGTATAAGATATTCAATACTTTCTCCCCCTTTGTCATCGATTAAAATGAATATATAACATTATGAACCAGTAATCAACTATAGAAGGGAATATATGAAAATATTTTATAAGTCTTTATATGAAACAATTCCTAGCTCCCTTCGAAGCTTGATATGTTCTAATAATGGTTTAGTGAAGATATCTGCAATTTGATTTTCGGAATTTTCAAATTCCAAGTTTATAATTTGTTAGTATTTCATTGCTTCCTGTCATATGTTTCGAGCAACCACTGTCGAGTATCCATTTTCCTTTATTTTTGAGTTGGACCTGTAAAAAATATATAGAAGACGTTGGTACCTACTACCTCTGTTAGGGTCCTAAGAGTTAGGTATTAGGAAACAAAACCCAAGAGGGTCCAGTGTCTCTTTTAGAAATATAATTAATATTATTATGCACAATTTTTAAGAAAATTTTAATATACTTGTTCCTAATCAAATGATTATTCGTTTTAGGAACCCATATACTAATATTTTTAGAATAATTTTTCTTTGAACTAATCTCAGGTTTCTTAATATTAGGTGTTATCGATTTGTTAAAACTAGATTTTTTTTAGTATTATTTTTCTGTACATATCCTAATCCCTTTTTACTAAAAGTAGGTTGAGAATTTTCTAAGATTTTAGATAAATTCTCTCTACCTTTATTGAAATTATTAACATTTTTAGAAATATCATCAAATTTTATCTCAAGACTAGAATTATCTAATTCTATAATTTTAATTTTAGTGTTTAAATCATAATTTTCAGAAACAAGCATATTGTTTTTTCATTTTGAGTTTCAATTTCTAGACTCAATAAGTAAAGTTGAGAATTTGTATTGGATAGAGATTCTTGAAGTTTTCTAATTTCATCCTTTAAAATCTCTTTTTCATCTTTTAACAAATCTCTTTAAATTTTGCTTTTTTGTTATCTTCATTTGCTTGTTTAAACTTTCTTTTTAAATATTTCTAGATTCTAAAATTTTTGTATTAATTTCAATCAGTTCTTCGAAAGTAAAATCACAAACCTCATTTTCTTTTGCCATGAATCACACATTAGCTTGTTCGCTGTCACTGTCACTATCACTTTTAGAAGATGAAGATTATGAATCATCGCAAGTTACTGAAAAAGCTCTTTTCTTTTTATCTTTCTTCTCGTGTTGCTCTTTCCTTAGTTCTGGACAATATTTTTGATAATGTCTAGTTTTGTCAATATTGTAGCATTCAATAGAGATGAGTCTGCCTTATTATTCTCTTGGATTTTTCTTCATATTTTTCTTGTTTCCTTTCTTCTATTTCAGAAGTTTTAGCCATGAAAGCTATGTTCTCTTCGTTTGAATATGATTCATCATTTTCAGCATGGAAAGCTAGATTCTTTTTATCTTTAGCATAATTCCTTTTAGCCTGCAAATTCACTTCATATGACATTAAGTTTCCTATCAGCTCTTCGGGTTTCATGGTTGAAAGATAGTTAACTTCTTCGATAGCGAAGACTTTTCTTTCCCATTCATCCATCAAAGAATTTAGGAATTTTGATACTATATCAAAATCAGTAAATTTTTCACCTAATCCGAATAATGAATGATAAATGTTTTAAAATCGTGAATATATATCATTGATAGATTCATTTTCATTCATTTTAAAATTATGAAATTGATTTTTAAGCATGGATATCTTGCTTTGTTTGACCTTGCTAGTTCTTTCATGAGTAATTTTGAGTGTTCGCCAAATTTCATATGTAGTATTACATACAAACTCGGTTAAACTCATTTCTATCCCAGGCACAATGCAACATATTCACGACTTTAGCATTAGCGGTAGCCTCTGCTTTTCCACTAGTTGACCATTCAGTACAATTTGTAGTGGGTTGTGAATATTCTTTTTGAGTAATGTTCAAAAAACCATTAGCTTGCATATATATATTATCAAACGTGTAGCCTAATAACTATGATTCATGCGATTAAAAAATGGAGGTTTGCAATAGATTAACCTTCCATGTATCCAGTGTTTGTGCTTAAGGCTGTGTTAGTATTATTTTTCATATTAAATGAATATCAGCTAACGGTTGTAAGGTTAAAAGGCACCATCCCATCAATCCATCTTAGGCAATTTCTACCTACGATTAACAGAATAGCCCTTGCACTTTATTCCGTCTTTAATTATCTTTAACACATTTTCTTCGCAAGCCTTATGCCATGCGAAGTTGTTTTTCAGATTATAAACCTAATCCCGGTCTCTTCATATTAACAACAGAAATATAAAATGGGCTAAAACTTTGGTAGTATGTTATTTAACTATCAAAGGAAACATGCATACAACCAACAATCATATTTCCAAATGGAAATTCTATCGATCAATCATCAAGCAATACTGAGCCCTTTAAATTAATTTCTTATTAATTTATCATTTCTCGATTTCTTGTTTTCCACGTTTTCCATATCTATTCCCAGATATTTCTCAAAACTCGTTTGGCCTCTCACGATTCCTGAAAAACATCTCTGATCATATTTGGAAAACATTTCCAAAACCCATTTACTTGGATTTAAATGAACGTTGTATAACATCATTATGACCACTCAACCCATTGAACACTCATTAACTAGCTGTATCTCAAACCAATCTTCACCATCGAACCCTAACCATTCCTAAGTCAAAAATGAAATCAACCAAGTTGGGATATAATTATCTCTTAGACCTTAATTGAATAACATTCTTAACTTCGAAATAGACAAAGCTCAAAACTTCTATCTTGAACAAACATTTCTAACGTAATTCTCCGATTCACTTTAAGAATCCACTTCTTTTACGGAAAACATTGATTATAATGATAGCGTTATAATCACCGCTTCCGAAATATTAAAACTTAATAAATAACTTTTATTTATTAATATTAATAAATAAATAAAGAGTTAATTAATTAAATAAATAAACAAATCTTGATTAAAACAAAAAGTAAATAGTACTTTCTTGAATTCGATATAGTCGAGTTTCAATGTGTAATTCTCTTTGAATAACCTCTATTCGATTAACGTTCCGAACTTTGGTATAAATTACCGTTTTAGGTCAACTCAATTTCTACTTTCATTATAAATTCAACTTTGAATTTACACTTCTAAACCCTTACCAATTTTCCTTATAACCATTCCAATATGCAAAATGTTTTCTTTTAAACCTTATCCACTTTAAATGTGAATATTATTCCTTTCTAAAAATCTGGACTCGTTATATCTAATCAATCCTGATTTTTTTGTAAATACTATTACAGGTTCAAATTCCATTTATCGAGTCATTTTATAACTTCTTATCCACATTCCACTTCATAGTCAAATCTCATTTACATGTCAACTTTCTAGTTGATTTTATCTAACAAGTTATAATTCTATATCGACTTTACATTCAATTATAAAATATTGGTTTCAAAATTAATTATTAATTATCTTATCAAGTTCTGAATTATATAATATGTAATTTCTTGAAAATAGATTACTTATATACAGTTCAACATAGTCGAATTCAAATTTCATCGTTTTCTTTAGAAACGATTTCCAGTTTTCCTTTTAATTCATTGTTGAATTTACATTCCCAAATTATCCAATGATAATTATTTCACTTTATTTATAAACATCATTTATAAATTGAACTACTTGTATTTGTTATTAAAACAAGTTATTCTTTCCAAGCCAATTCGAAATTAAAATAACTATTTTGGAAAAATATTTTTTTTCCTTTAAAACCCCAAATTCATTTTCTTTACATTCGAATATATTTTTATGGTATTTTAAATATCAATTATTCTAGGGTCAGTGCTATTCAAGTATCCAAACACAATAAATCACTCACAAATTTTCTAACACATCATATATCACAGTATATATGAAAACAAACAATAATAATTTTGAGGAATCCAGTTGGATCCCTGGAACATGTTTTCCTTCACCCAAAGATGTTAGACAACATAAATAATTCCAATTCCGCTTCAAAACGGAATATCGCGATATACAAGGTCATCCGCTATTATGCGGGGTGCATATGGTCTCATCAGCTAAAACTTGCGGGAATATCAATCTATAAACCTTAAATATAATTAATATATATATAATAACAACAATTGATAATAATATATCAATTCATCCAAACAATCATCACATAGCATTCGATCATCATTTATCAACATTAAAATACGTTTATAAAAATTATAAACTGAACACATTTAGTGAGTTTACTTACATTGGACGTTTATCGTTGAATAGCGATAAACATTGACTAATCAAATCAGGCATTTTATTTTGCCATAAATTATAACAAACTCCAAATCACTCCAGTCT
>JASFAX010004325.1:0-39726 GCA_030737875.1 Allium sativum
ATTGTTTCTTTGACTGTATGCTTGGGTTAGCTTGAGCACCATAGCCGTTCGTGACACACCTTGCAGATTGGCATATCATTTGGACCACCTCTAGTTATCAACTACCCAGTTATCTTTATTTTCCAGACTTATTATCGGTATCTATATGTACTCCATCTATTATATGAGCTCATGGCTCATTATGTACTATTATGTATCATGTATGATGTAAGAACCTATTTACTTTTATGTTTACCCTGCAAGTTACTCTGCTTTTGTATCTGTGATTCGGTGTTCTGATTTGCATTTACCTCATCAGTTAAAATAACAATTCACTGTTTTGAGAAATTCAAGTCTAACATGTGTGGTTTATTTTTGATTTGAATGGATTGAAATAGTGGGTCGTTACAGTAGGATTTTAGTTAGTATATTAACTATGATAAGATTTAAAAGTAAAGTTAGTTGAAATGTGATGCAAGCTTTAATGTTGAAAATGATAATGAATTTGTGTACTAAATGAAAAGTAACTTAAAGATAATGTATGTTAATATAATATATAATTTCGAAATATGTTATGAAATATTATATCATTTGCATTGAAAATTTTAAGATAAATTATATTTATTAAAGATTGAAGTTGAATTTTAATAAATAAATAAGTGGGGTAGATATATTATTTCCCTACTTAAAATTTTAATATATATGATTGGAAAATTTGGTATCTATTCTATTTAAAAAAAGGAAAGATGTTTTGAGTATTTACTGCACGTTAATGTTTACCTATCAACTATTTAGTGATTTAGGTATACGTCTGATCAACATATGTGTTAAATCCTGAATATACTAGATAAATATAGAATCACACTCTAGTCGCTTGAAGATGATTCTGTTGAATAACACGACATCATCAACATTTATTTTCGAGCTTTGAAAGTGAGATAAATATATGATTCCGACTGAGACGTCGAGTGAATACTTGAAACTATTGTGAAATATGTGAGATATGTCTTAACTTTTGATTAAAAAATATATTTCAATATATATATATATATATATATATATATATACACACACACAAGTATGATGACATGTTAACAATTAAGTGTTCAAATATACCGAAATTGCTTGATTACTATTGTCCTACCTCGTTCATTTTCGAGAACGTAAAGGTTTGAGTGGGGGAGATTGTAACAACCTGAATTTTTAATAGATTTGAAACTAACGATTTGACTGAAATTTAAATTTTTAATATTTAAGCATTAATTTACTCTGAATGGAATGAGATAAATGAATTGATTTTTGTAAATGAACGGTAATAAATACCTTTTGAATAGTGAGATACAACAACGGTATAATTTGAATTTAATTGTTAACTGACTCAATTTGTGTTATTTGAATTTAAGTAAACTTATAAAAAAAAAATTAATTAATGAAATTAAGTTAATGAATATTTTAATTTACCAAATTTATTAAAATGTAAAATTTTCTGAAAAGGTTAGTTCTTGTCAAATTTGATCAAATTTTGAATTCAAACTAAAATTTAAAAGTTGTCAAAATTTAAATTCTTTTTTATTCTTCTCTAAACTCTGAGTTGATTAGCATTTTTCGTTTGATGGAACTGCGTATTTGTTTGCTTCGGATATGAGTTTTATAGTGTGCAAAATGCACAAACAGACATCATTTTTGTGTTCATACTTACATGACTTCTTTGGCCTTATTGAGATGTTAATTTGGCTTCTTGGGAAAGCTTTGTCACCTTACATCTCATTAATGATTTTACATTGAATTTCAAAAGTTTTCTAAATAAATAAAGGTACGTATTCTTTTTTTCGACTTCCCATTTTCGTTTCTCTGTAGCTCTCTACTATTCTCCATCTTCCTTCCTTCCTCTTCAAACCCGTCTGTCAATCTAATTTTTTTCTTTCACAAATCAATCCTCAAGTAAATTCTAATTTTTCTAATTGAATCATAATCTCTTTCTTTATTCTCAAATATATTCTAATTTCAAAATTTAATTGATTTAGGGACTGTAAAAACCTAGATCTAAAAGTGCAAACAACCATCTTTCTTTCCAACCAAAACCTTGTTGCACTTCCTCCCCTTGGCCACCACCTTCACCACTTAGTCGACCACACCTATTTGACCTTCCTCTACCTTCAGCAAGCGGTCCCAACCTAAAAACCCTAGCCATGACCACTTTTCCCTTTGAAATCAAAGACCTGTTTTATTTTGGGCATTGTTATTGACACTTCAAATATTGTTAAAGGGAGACCAATTTTTTATTTTTAAAAAAATTGTTAAGGGGAGTGCTAATGAGGAAAGTAGCCCCTTAACAAATAAATGTAATTTTACCTTATTACCCATTTAGGATTAATTTCACTCTTATGTTTATTAATCTATTTTTAATGGTTAGTCAACACCATTAGCTATGGAGAAATCAAACCTTAACAAAAAAACGCGGAGGAAATAAACAATATGATATTGTAACACCTCGCATTTTTAATAGAATGTACATAAATGTGTATATACATAGCTAGGTAAATAATGGTGAAGTATAATGGAAATTTATTAATACATGGAAGAAATGGCAAAATTGATTCAATAACAGTGTGTGTAACGAAGAAGATAATAAGATAAGGATACTTAATTTAAACATCAGGAATTAAGTAAAACGGACATCACCATTGCGTTCGTCTTGGAATTTTGCTTGGAATAAAGTCCAAGTTTTCGAAAATCGGACTCCGTATGAAAGAGTTATGGCCTTCGGAAGATTCAACAAAAAATCAAAATTTACATAGGGATATACCTAGGTAGGTCGACCTACCCAGGGAGGTCGACTTGGGGGTCGACCTACCCAGGGAGGTCGACCTAGGGTTCGACCTTAGTGTCGACCTCCCCCTGATTTGTTCCAGATCTGGACAGTGACGATTTTTGTGTGCTGGACGGATCGAATGGCTTCTAGGGCGATCTAATGACTCTAAAACACTCTCTACACCTATAAAATAGTGCCTAGACCTAACCTAATTCATAAACAATTCCTTCTGACGCCTCCATGCCGCCAAACTTCAACCAAACATGGCCGCCGCCTCAAAACCCCAAATTAATTCGCCGCCTCAAAACCCCAAATTAATTTGTAAGCTCTTCATCAACTTTGGAGTTTAATCAAATCAAGTAGGAAAGTTCTTCATCAACAATTAATTCTCTTCACCAATGATTAAATAAGAAGATTAAATCAGCGTTCTACATCAACAACAAGTCGTTTACTTCTCTAATCCAGTCAAAGTGAGTGGAATTATAATAAATTTGTTGCATAATAGTATTATTATCGTTCATCGTTCCCCAGTTATTAATTTAATTCAAGAATCATGTTATAATAATTGTTCATTTTATTCTCCTTCCCCTTTTTATTTTTGGATCTAGGTTATCTCGAACCTAGAAGAAAATCTTATTATGCATACGTGCGGTTGGAATATGGAAATGTTGGGCATAATCTATTTTATGCAATCGAGAAATATAATCTGTAATTTGGGGTTTGTGGCATAACAATTGTTGTTGCGAATATTAGGCATAATTTATTTTATGCAATCGAGGAATATAATCTATAATTTGGGATTTGGGGCGTAACAATTATTATTGCAAATATTGGGATAATTGGCAAAGTATATATATTGAGATTATTTAAATGGAATGAGTGGAAAGGATCTTGAAAATTGGTGACTTGGAGTAACTTACGCTAAAAATATATAAAGCTTGAATTTGAGACTTGAAAATTGGATATGCCATTAGGATCCTAGAAACATAATTAAAAATGGAATATGTTGGACAAATCATGTTTTTTTATGTAATTATGGAACTCGGCGCATAACATGAAATTGACAATAGTGGCATAACTTGAGCGTGAACATGCTTGTGAATTGGTAATTGACATTTGATATCTAGAATGAACATGAACATGCTTGTAAATGTATAATACACTTAGAATAGACATGAATTGTAATTAAGTTAAATTTGGAACACATGACATGAATTTGGGGTTTGGGTGAAAAATGATTGTTAATGAACTCCTATGACATGAGGTTAGGCGCGTTTGTGGTGTAAGACTGCCCGTAACCGCCCGGAAAATCCAGCAACCACAAGAGGACGTCTAATGTGAGAGGTCAACGGCATGAACTAGAGGCGTAACGGTTTACGGCACGAGGTTAGGCGCATTGTGGTATAAGTCTGCTCGGAACCGCCCGACAAATCTAATAGCCACGAACGGACGTCTAATGTGAGAGGTCTATACATCGTTACAGCACAATAAATAAATTAAGAAATACTAACCATAATAAGACTTGCGGGCGACATGGGTATGGTTAGAGGGTTAAGTGGGACACGGATGACATATGAAACAAAATTTTTGATATGCTTAACCAAAAGGGACCCGTAACGGTATCATAAATTAATTGAATTGGATAAAGGTTAAGTAACGGGTTGAGTAAATGGAAGGGTTAAGTCATATCTAAAATTAATGACAAGAAATGGGGAATGATAAATAACCTATTATGAATAAACTTGAATAAGGCAAGAAAGGATAATAGGTGGAAATTATAACTTATGAGACAAGATAAGTTATAGGAAACGTTAAGGAAGATGAGATAACACTTAACCAATTTGACATGATATATGGGTAGGTTAAGTCAACATGAACTGATAGATAACACTTAACCAATTTGACATGACGCGTGGGTTGAATTGAATACGTGATTGGGGGTTAAGTCAACTTGGACACATGGGCAAACTTAACCAATATAACAGTATCAAAGCAAGGAAAAGTGGGGAATGATAAGATTAAACAATAGATAAAGTTATCCTAGGGATAACAAATGAATATGACTTAAGATGTAATACAAGACTCGAAGGGTAGGACAACTTATACCATGAAATAAGTTAATCTAAGCTGGAAATGTGGGAAAACACCCGTACACTATCATTTGATAAAGAGAACTTAAGTCCTGCTTGAATTCATTGGTAAACCTTAGTTAAAAAGGAACTAAGTAACAAACCTTAGTTAAAGAGAACTAAGTAACAGAAACTAAGTATCAAACCTTTGTTAAGGGAACCAAGTAATAAACCTTAGTTAAGAGAACTAAGTAAATAACAAGAAAGAGAACTAAGTAGTAAACCTTAGTTAAGAGAACTAAGTAAATAACGAGAAAGAGAACTAAGTAGTAAACCTTAGTTAAGAGGACTAAGTTGTAAACCTTAGTTAAGAAAACGAACGATTAAGGGAACTAAGTAGTGAATCTTAGTTAAGAGGATTAAGTAGTAAACCTTAGTTAAGAAAGCTAACGATTCAGGAAACTAAGTAGTAAACCTTAGTTAAGAAAATTAAGTAGTAAACCTTAGTCAAGAAAGCCAAGTAGAACACGAGGTGGAGCGAACGCCCATCTGATCATGAAGAAGGCTCCAACGAACTAGGTTACGAAGCTCGCGGCTTCAAGGGGACGTGAGAGTACTCTTAATATCCCTCTGTGAGGTTGCAGATGATCCTCCCGGGCTCACAGAGGTTAAGGTCTGCGTTAGAAGAACCAAAAGTATGCCTTGGTTGCAATATAAGCAACCTAAAGACTAGGATGGACCAGCGTGAGGCAACGACATCTTGTTTAGCCCTGTGATAGCACGTCGTCGTCTACCTACCATCTTGAGTCAATCGAGCACGTGAAGGGGAAAGGCGCAGAACTCCAAAAGACCATATACTTGCTATCAAGTTATGGGTGAGGTTGGCCAATAGGTTTGTGGGGCATAGGGGGCCTACGTATAGTTCTCATTCTTGATTTTCTTGGGTGTCTTTCATTAGTTGAGGGAGGGGTCAAGTGGGACCATAGCCACACATAGATAAAAACAGACCTTAGCATCTACATCGGCAGATAACTTAAAGCTCCTGATCGAGTTCCGTGTTTCTTGATTAGCCCTGCAACGGGACTCGGGCCGCACATATAGAGGACATGTGCGACTAGACATCGATAACGATTCACGACACGTACGTGGGGAAAGTCTAGGAATCTAGCAAGATTGAGAGTGGCAGTCCAAACGATTTTGAGAATGGTGGCACTACATTAAAGTAGTATAGATTTACATGATGAAGCCCGTACGACATACGACAAAGGGCTATATATATACATGGAAAGGATTAGACGAGTTGGTGTATCTACATAAACGTTGTATTAGGTTAACCTACTAGTGGGACATGAGTACAACCGAAAGAGCTAACATTGTTAATAACCTAATAACTAATATAATGCAACTGAACGGTATATGTAGGATTATACAGAAGTTTATTCTAAGTCCACTCACACAGAACTTATGTTCTGACCCCCTCCTCATTACATACTTCTAGGTTAGGTTCATGACAGAGATGGTATAGCTTTGGATACTGGTTTAGCAGTATTGTTAATAAGGTAAAGCAATATTTGAATATTATACTTTATTTCTTTTCGCTGAGAGATGCTTTACGAGTTCTGACATGTTTCTTTATCTCTGTCTTTTCTGCAGGATACCAGAGCACCCAACTTGGGTTTCGATAGATTGGATTTTTGAAAAAATTCAGTCTGTTGAAATCCGGGTTGTCATAGATATTGACAAAGGAGTGAGCGTTGTTGTCGGGTTTATCACTAATCATTAGTAATTGGATCGTTTGTCCTCTTATAAGGAGTGGAAATCAGAGAAAAATATAAAGACTATGATTTTATGTCAATTTTTTGTGTCTAATAAGACTTTCATTATATATATATATATATATATATATATATATATATGTACATACATACATAAAAACAAAAACACACACATACATATTATTAATACATATGTTTATTATACATACATACACATTGTTTAATTTTTTATTATTATT
The DNA here is from genome assembly GCA_030737875.1 of Allium sativum. Classification (NCBI taxonomy): domain Eukaryota; kingdom Viridiplantae; phylum Streptophyta; class Magnoliopsida; order Asparagales; family Amaryllidaceae; genus Allium; species Allium sativum. Next base: position 6,875 of record JASFAX010004325.1, read on the forward strand.
TCAATATAATTCCAAATTGCAATAAAAATACGTACTAAAATTATATATGCACCATAAATTTAATTAGATATATTTCTACTATTGAGTTATAATTTCCAACCATGACTATATATATACACACACATATATATGTATATATCTTCCATAGAGTATCGAGTATAATCTCTAGATGTGTATGATTTTAACAACGAATTTGTTTTCATTGTTTATGCCCGGGTACAACGATTTTATGCCCGGGTACAACGATTTGCATCTACACAGTTGCTGTATGTAAATGAAAGTTTTCTTATTCTACATCTGCTACTCAAATCGTTCTTACAAAAATTCTAGCAAATAGGTGATAAAATTGGCGTTGTTGGCTACGGTTTAATCCTTAATCCACATGTTAAACTGGGAGTCATGACCATTTTCTTTAAATTTGATCCCAAAGATATTATAGCAACGTTTGTTCCCTTGTTAGACTAATTCAACCAAACCCGAATTCCAGCAATCCGAGATATATTATAAATTCACAAAGAGGATAGTGGTGTTTTCTTTGTTCTCACCATTTTTTCTTTGATTTTGCACTGACATAAGTTTGTAGTTGAAACGATTTATGGTAATTTTGATTTAGAGGACTGGTGATTTTACGGTGATTAATTTTTAAAAGTAAGGGTAAAATCGTAAGAAGTAAAAAAAATAGTCACCTGCATTGACCCTCCTAACAATTTGAAAAAAGTGGAGTGTTCTAACACCCCCCCCCCCCCAAACAGAAAATGGAGTGTTAATAACAATGCCCTTTATTTTTAGTTTTTCTAGATTTTTGACCTGTGTTCAGTGGTCATAACTTTCTGTTAAAAAGTCGAAATTCACTTTTATTTTTTTTAAACTGTGTAAAATTGAAATAGCTACAACTTTTATATTGAACACTTTTTCAGATTTCGAATATATTTAGGTCAAAACTGCCAATCTTTCAAATGCATTTTTAGACCCATATTTCTAACTTAGAACTTTGATTGTCGTTGTTTTGGTCATATCTCCCTCAATTTTAATCGAAAACCAGTTTACCTTTTTTTTTTAATTGAAGAGAAAAGAACTCGCATGGTATCTAAATCCATCTTCCTATGTCAAAACCTTTCTACTCCTTTCATTTAAATTGCTTGGGGCATTGATTTGTGAATATGTTCATACCATGGTATTAAAGAGAGTGTAGTTATGCTTGTAATTGGAATGGTGCATCATGCTTTTCGTATCCGTATTTGTATCAACCTGCATCATCTTCCTTTTATACGCCATGAAGGGCGAGTTTATCTCATACTTGACTTACATTTTTGTAGAAGTGAAATTCAACACATTTGAAATGCTATAAAATATATATGATTGTTTTAGAAAATTTTATTATATGTTGTATACAAATGACGCATATTTATGACACGACTGATCTATATGATATGATTGTGCACATGTGACACGTTTTACCTTATGTATATGTTTGATTTGTTGAGTTTACTTCATGTATATGTTTGATATGTTTGATTTGTTGAGTTCATTGATATTGTTTATTTATTTATTCTCATATTGCAAGTTCCTTATAGGTTGAAATTGTAACGACCCGCAAATCCGTACTATTTGAGCTGACTGAATACAGCACTTGTCTAACCCAAATTGCACGAAAACACGAATCATTAATAGAAAGAAGTTAGAGAATGAGAAATAGAAGGATAGAAAATTAGAATAGAAGAAAATAGATGGAAGATCAAACTGAACAACGATACAAAATCTCACAATCGTAGCGGAATAAAATATAATATATAAATAATCACTTTTGAAATACAATCTGCATTTGCACTTACATAAATCATCAGAGTACGTCATATATATACAGCACAGAGGAATAAAATGTAAATATCTAATAGCGAAGTCTCCTACTCCAAGCTCCTTCAGATAAATCTGTACAATCCTGAACTATTGGACTGCTCGTACAAATTTGGGCACCCAAGAGTTTAGGGAAAACATAGAAAAATAAACTCTGGGTCAATCATGGGACTGGTGTGAGTAAACGACTTTAAAACAATTTGATTAACAAAGGATATCTCATAGGACCACGTCGTGAAAACGGAACGGGTTTTCTCTTATGAGGATCACAAGTACTTGGTTTAACTTTCAAAAACGGTTGGAAAGAAAAGATAATCGTAAGAACGATCCACACATAAACACAGATGGTTTTTACCTTTCGATAACCCAAAACATTTTGGAATCAAATATATCTTCTGATATTATAATAGTGTCTAAATACAAATAAATAACAATCTGGTGGAACGCTTGCATCTCACGCTCCACATATATAGTATAAAATCAAAATCGCGAGCACTTATTGGAGATTGGATTCTAACTATGACAAGGTATGGAACCACCTTCCGATGGTGTATCTCTAGAGGGGAATACACTGGGTTCAACAAGAACATCTTACAACCCGACACACACATGATCGACCACTCATTTCGCTTGAGTGTATCGAATGTATATCACCAACTGTTGAGATCAGCAACCGTTTCCCAAAAGGGACAGAATCGATAGATTAAAGAAGGAAATGGAACTACTCTAGATAGGTGATTATACATTCTTATGGGAGAGACCCACATAGCCATGCTGTCTGCCCGATTTTTGTCATTTCCCGGTTGTGAGGCTTGAGGCTGATCTTACCTTCAGATATAATACGTCTTCATTCGCTTTGAATGTCACATCGTCAAACCCGCCAAATCACAAATTGATTTCCCCAAAAATATTATAGGTATAAAGCTAAGAGAAACGAATTCCTCCACCACCAAACGTAAATACATATGAAGAGATCAACTTACGCAATTTATTAGGCATACTCTGTCAAACATTCATCCATACAAGTTGTCCTAGGACTGGGCAAACCGAAGGCACTATCCGGTAAACAGAACAGTCCTTGCAATACTCCTTCTTCATTTGTCTTCAATAATCTCTAACTCGAAACGTATATCGAATCGAAGTGGAATTTAGATTCCGGCTTCTTCGAAAACGATAACGGAAAGGCCCAGATTTGATAGTCGGTGATTTAACTATCAAATATAAAATAAAATAAATAGATTTAACTTCGTTGGATCCGCTAGGCTTAATTTAAATAAACTTTGATTATTTAAACACAAATATTAACTTTGTATGTATATTTATTGAACATATACTTATTAACAAAACTCTTATTTTCTATCCTACGTGATAATCCCACTGAAACACCCCACCTCCGTTAAGGTCACTCCCAAAGGGAATGCCTTAACTTTGGTGGAGGGTTACAGGTACAAGATACGGAAAAATTTACAAGACAGATAAATATAAGCAGCGAAAATCCAACATTTATTGCATACGTGGTTCAATATAAAAGTATTACAGCATATTGTCTCAAAAAGAACTTCCAAAACATTACACCATAATTTCTGTCTTGATTATTAAATAAAGAAGCATAACACATAGATAAAACTGCATAAATCCCTAAGGGTCAAATCCAAAAGCCATAGCCATTGCAAGAGAGTCCAAATCATACATTTACTTTCTTGAAGCTTGCAAAGAGTCTGATTAAGCTGGAGTATTTCCTCCCTGTGGACCTTAGGGGAGGGGGAAACGGAAGAAAAGAAGACGAAAGAAAACAGGTCAGACAATAAGCCTGGTAAGTTGAGTGATTACTAGTATTTAAACAAGGAAAGGGATCATGACAGTGATAACAGAACATAGGACAATACCCTAATATAAGATAAGAGGAACGTGTGATCGCACCCATTACTATAGCCTCTACACCCACTTAACCATTGGTTCAACCAACCCCACGTGTTTATAGCAAACGATCTCCTTAATGATCGGCTCCTACTCGCATGCATTCATGTCCTCTGTCATTCAACCCCGCTTGACTGTAGCTACCTGTGCTGGTCCCACCATGGGATGTATCAGTCCCTCTGGTGGCAACCCGACACGATTCAAGATGAACAGTGTACACTACTGATGCCCAATGCCTGATTTTTCCACTTCGGAGTACGTGCATGCCCATACTCCGTCGGAACCTACACTGGCCGACCAACCACCGACGTTTTGACCGCTTATAATTCAGCCCAGTAATCGTGCCCCACCCTGCCTGGTTTCAGCGTACCATGATACATCTATGTGGGTTACTGCTGAAATGGGTCCCCATTACTAGGGTTTTCTAATCAGCATGTTTATTTGGTTAAGTTTCCATGTTTACCTAACCCCGCCCATTCGTTTAGTTAACATGTTGAATTGGTTAAGTGTTTTCCTGATTTACTTAACCCTACCAATCCTGACTTAGCTTTAATTTATTAAAGCACCAACCACTCACATTAGACAGGTCTTGTTGTGGTCACTGGATGTGCCGGTCGGTTCATGGCAGATTTACACAACTCAGTCTAACCTCGGGTTCTTTTTGGGTTTGATGCACTAACCACCCACATTAGACAGGTCTTGTTGTGGTCACTGGATATGCCGGTTCCGGGCAGTTTACACCACAACTCAGTCTAACCTTGAGTTAGGCATATTCGTCTTTACTAAATTCATATTTTTCTATATATGTCAAATTTCTTTATGTAAATTAATTTTAATTTAATCATCCCATAATTATCCTTTCAAATATTGCTCACAATAAATGGTATATCAAATATACCATTTTATGAACAAACCTATGCCATGAATTTTCATGCTTTCCCATCGTTATCCCCGTAGAACGTACATATTAATCATATAAAATGTTGGGCTAACAAATTAGCCCAAACTCATAATCAAAAAGGGGGTAATAAACAAGGAACATGACAAAAACATAAAATATCGTACATTTAATTTATCACATGTAACTTGGCATAGATGTATCATTATCTCAACTAAACAGATAAAGGTGAACTTGTGACTAAGTTGGATCTAATTTTCATGTAAACTTGATATGGGTCTGACATGGAGGTTTAATATATAAACCACAATCTAGCATACTAACTTATGTATGTCAAAACATAAGAAAACCACTATATCACAACTTGTCATGATAACTTATGTGTTAAAACATAAGAGGATTACAAATCAATCTTGCATCCTAAATAGATTCATAGTTCGAAATGTTAATCTAACATGTAAACATGTGATTTAGATCATAAGCTTGCTAATAACCACCAAATTATAACATGACATGTTTTACCATTTAATTGGAAAAATAAATCCATTACCCAATTATAATAGATTCCAATAACATAAATTGTTGTTCATTACCACAGGCGTATAGATATGATTAATGTACAACATGTTCATCGCCACAAGCATATAGACATGATTAATTACAACGTTACTTTAAGATAAATGAGAATCAAATCTTATACATAGGCATCATACTATATCTCAATTACAACATGTCATGATTCAATCGAAAAGAATGTTTAAATCTGCGTAACAACTAACTTACAAACGAAAAAGGAATTCTTGCGTTTTGAAATCTGAATTCTAAAATTGGAGATGTGCGCCTTTGATGAAGATCGTTGAATTAGACTCGTTTTAATTTGATTTTTGATTCAAGTTCTTTAACTCGTCTTTGTATTGAAAATGGTGATAGATACTCCAAGTCCTCTACTTACGGCATTTCAGTTCTAGGATTATTTTTCTGTGTGTTTTTAGGTTGAGAATTGAGTTGTTTATTTAGAATTCCAGTTTAATTATAGCCGTCAAATGAGCCTAGGGTTAATCACAGCCACTCAGACCAGATCAGGACCATCCAGAAACCCTAGTGACTCAGCAGCAAGTCAGCAGTCATTCAAAATTCAGATCTGGCCGGGGGCCAGGTCGACCCCCAGGTCGAACCTAAGGTCAACCCCTAGGTCGACCTCCAGGTGGGAAGGTCGACACTAGGGTCGACCCCCTGGTCGACCTGCCTGGGCGGGAATTTTCTCGCCCATCCCGCCTCTGTCTTCTGTTTGAAATTTGGCTTGAGCTGTTTGAATTTATTTAAATTTTCTGAAACTTCTGGAGGCCATAACTTCTTCATACGAATTCCAATTCATGCACACTCGGACTCTATCTCAAGCAAAATTCCGAGATGAATGCAATGGCATAACCCGTTTCGCTTAATTCTCACATTAAAATTAAGTATTCTGGGATTCATTATTATAACGTTAATAGAAAATACGGGGTGTTACATTCTCCCCTCCTTTTAGGATTTCGTCCCCGAAATCTTCAAGTCGAGAAGAAATTATATCCTACCATCCAAACACCCATCTACTCAACCATCAAACACAAGCGTCCATTGTCCTTAAAAGATTTCTAATGCTTCATGATCATATGCATTGTGTGTGTATATGTCCTTATCTAATGCAAAATCAGGCGGTCTACTGATTCAGTTGACCTCCTTAATGCAAATTATGTCAGTGCCATGCGTCCATTATAAATGCAATTTTTCCTACTCAAAATTTCTTACATGAGTGCACAATCATCCATACAAATGCAACGTCCATATGATAACACATCAAGTTTTTAATCCATAAACCAATACATATATGCATATGCAATATGGAAGTGACTGAGCCGATCTAGTACCTAATGTGTGCGCATATGCATCCACTAGCAACCACTTGCAACCATCAATCATAATATGTTCCATTTACATGTTTACATCCAAATGGGTTCCTACCTAAGGATAGGATCGAGGATATATACCGAAAAAGATAGATACGAACAAAAACTTGAGGAAAAAGAGGTTAAAGACGTACCCTCAAAAAGAAAAGGGTAGGTTGCGCGTATTCTGTCCTCAGTTTCCCAAGTCACGTCTTCCTCGCTGTCGCTCCATTGAACTTTGATGAGCTTAACTTCACGGTTGCATAACTTTTTGACCTTTGTTCCCAAGATACGGGTTGGAACTCTCCTGACAGTTGCTTCTCGTTCAACTTCAACTTCTTCTAGCATACTTGGTTCTACCACTTCCACAGACTCGTGTAAGCATTTCCGCAGGTGAGAGACATGAAAGACATTATGAATCCCGACCAATCTTTCGGGCAGCTGTACCCTATAAGCCATCTCCCCAATCTTCTTGATGACAGGGAAAGGCCCTACAAATCTTGGTGCTAACTTCCCTTCGGATCCAAAGCAAACGACGTTCCTCAAAGGAGACACTTTAAGGAACACCTTGTCTCCAACTTCGAACTCAAGGTTAGTTCCTCTTTTGTCTGCGTAGGACTTCTGTCTATCTTGGGCAGTCTTCATTCTTCTTCGAATCAAGTCCACTTTCTCTGAAGTCTCCCTAATCATGTCTGGTCCAAGTATGAGCTTGTTTGTGAACTCCCACCAGCATGTTGGTGACCTGCACGGTCTTCCATATAAAGCTTCGAAAGGTGCCTTGCCTATGGTGGCTTGGTGGCTATTATTGTAAGCGAATTCCTCCAAAGGTAGATGATCTTCCCATGTTCCTCCGAAGTCAATAATGCATAACCTCATGAGGTCGTCTAATATTCTGTTGACTCTTTCCATTTGGCCATCGGTTTGAGGATGATAGGTCGTGCTTAAGCATAACTGTGTGCCTATAGCCTCTTGTAAACTCTTCCAAAACTCGCTCGTGAAGATAGGGTCTCGATCACTCATTATGCTGGAGGTATCCCATGGAGTCGAACTATCTCTTTGAGATATATGGATGCTAGAGATGAGGCAGTCCTTCTACTCTTGACGGGTATAAAGTGGGCGCTTTTTGTGAGCCTGTCCACTATTACCCAAATGCTGGTATTGCCACTTCTTGACCTAGGCAACCCATCTATAAAGTCCATCGAGATGCTATCCCATTTCCACTGTGGGACCTCTAGAGGATGGAGCAGACCACCAGGCTTCTTCTGCTCCGCCTTGACTTGTTGGCATATTAAACACTTAGAAACAAATTCAGCTACGTCTTTCTTCATGCCATTCCAAAAGAAAACTCTTTTGATATCTTTATACATTTTGTCTCTGCCCTGGGTGTATGGTTAGCTTGGAATGGTGTGCCTCTTCTAGAACCGCCTTTACCAAGCCCCTTGCTTGTGGGACACATAGTCTTCCATCTCGTCTGAACCAGCCCTTGGCATCAATGGAGTATCTATTGAGGTGACAGGAAGTCTCACCCCTAATTAACTTGTCCATCACTTCGGCTAGCTAAGGGTCTTCTCTTTGCTCGGCTCCGATTGAGTCTAATAGAGTTGGTCGCATTTCTAATTTTGCTAGCAAGCCAAGTACAAATTCAGTAGAGGGTCTGAAGTTAAAGCTTGCTATGAACTCCAAGCTTTTCCTTTCCACAAAGAGAGGGCTTAAGGTTAGCTTCTTTCTACTTAAGGCGTCTACTACTGCATTGCCCTTGCCAGGAGTGTAGGAAATCTCGAAATCGTACGAGGCGAGGAACTCCATCCACCTTTGCTGCCTCAAGTTGAGATCTTTCTGCGGGAATAGGTATTTCAACGATTTATGGTCAGTATACAATTCAAATTTCTCACTTAGGAGATAATGGCGCCAAGACTTGAGCGCAAAAACGATGACTGCTAACTCTAGGTCGTGGGTTGGGTAGTTTTTCTCATGCACTTTCAACTGTCTTCCACCATAAGCCACTACCTTCCCTTCTTGCATCAGAACAACGCCTAGTCCCGTTCCGCATGCATCTGTGTATACTGTAAACATCTTGCTTCCATCTGGCAATGTCAGAACTGGGGCTGTTGTTAGAGCCCTTTTCAAATGTTGGAAAGCAATATCGCAATCCAAATCCCAATTGAAAGCTAGGTTCTTCTTTGTCAATCTTGTCAGTGGAGCTGAAATTTTTGCAAAGTCTTTGGTGAACTTTCGATAAACGCCTGCTAGCCCAAGAAAGCTTCGGACTTCGGTTGCATTTCGAGGAACCTTCCAATCTTGCTCAACAACCACTTTCGCGGGGTCCACAACTATTCCCTCTTTGGACACCACATGTCCAAGGAACCTAACTTCTTCTCTCCAGAAATGGCATTTGGAGAATTTAGCTTTCAACTGATGTGCACGAAGAGTATCCATGACTTCCTTTAGATGCTGAGCATGCTCTTCCTCATTCCTTGAGAAGATCAAAATATCATCAACGAAGACCACCACAAACTTATTGAGGAACTATCGTAACACCCTGCTCATTAAATCAACGAAGTAAGCGGGTGTGTTTGTCGAGCCGAAAGGCATGACAAGCCACTTGAAGAAACCATCGGGAGTTCTGAATGCGGTCTTATCAATGCTGTCTTCAGCCGCTCTTAGCTGATGAAACACGATAGCTAAATCTAATTGGGAGAAAACTAATGCACCTACAAGCTGATCGAACAAATCATATATTCTTGGGAGTGGGTGTCTATTCTTCTTGGTCAGCTTGTTTAGCTCCCTATAATCAACGCACAGGCGAAGCGAACCATCAGCTTTGGTTGCGAACACTACCGGAGCACCCCATTCAGAATTACTCCGTCTTATGAACCCCTTTTCAAGTAGCTCTTTGATTTGCTTGTTGAGCCCCTTTCTCTCCCTTGGGGCGATGTGCCTAACGGGCAAAGCAACGGGCTTTGCATTGTCAACAAGGTATATGCGGAAGTCTATCTCCCGCTTCGGAGGTAAGCCCTTTACCTCTTCAAACACATCCGAATATTCACGGACTATCCTTACAAACTGCAAGTTCTCAACAGACGCGTCAAGAGATTCTAGATAACTAAGCATGCCAGAGTTCATGGGATTACAAGAAATTTCGAGAGTGTTACCGAGGCGAGTCATGAGTCTAACCACTCTCTTTTCACAATCGAGGACGGCCCCATTACTGGATAGCCAGTCCATGCCTAGAATCAACCCATAGCACGTGAAGCCCAAAACAAAGGCATGACATCTAAACCCAATGCTTAGTATAGATATTTTCAAATCCAAACAAACCATTGAAAAATAGGCTGAGCCCCCAATTGCATTTGAAACAACCAAGGATTCTCTACTATACTGGTGTCTAGGTGCAGAGATTCCACTAAAAAAGTAGATATAAAAGAGTGCGATGCGCCAGAATCAAATAGTGTACGAACAGGATGATCAAAAAGATACACTAAACTTTCGACAGAAATATTTCTACCTTGTTCTTGCGGAGGTGTCATGATAGCGTGAACTTGTCCTCCGGAAAAAGGTCCAGCTTCCTGCCCTTGCTTCCTTGGGCAGGCCCTAGCAATGTGTCCTGTCTCACCATAGTGGAAACAGCCGCCCATCTTCCTTTTCTTCTTCTTGCAGTCTTTGACCAGATGTCCAGGAATGCCACAGAAATTACACTTCCTCTTTTCACGGGGTTTGTTGTTCTTCCCGCCTTTCTTTGAATCAACCTTTTTGTTCTGCGACCCTTCCCCCTTCTTATCTTGAGGCACTTCTGCTTTTGCCTCATTCTTGCCCTTTTCTTCCTCATTTAAGAGTGTCATGTCCACTAACCTCTCGTAAGTAGCCCCCGTAGGTATGTGGGTCATAGCCAAGCTATGAAGTGGCTCATTCAATCCCTTGACAAAACGGAGAGCCTTCTTATGAGGGGTATTTACTAAGTCCAGTCCAAATCGGGCTAGCTGATTAAATTGATTGACGTACTCCTTGACCGTCATACTTCCTTGCTTAAGAGATAAGAACTTTTCCAATTGTAGACTTCGCTCAGCTTGTGAGAGGAATTTCATCTCAAACCTTATTCTGAAATCCATCCATGTTTCAACTGGTCTTTCATCGTTAGTGACTTCCCAACAATAGGAAGCTTCGTCTTTGAGCAACCATACAACTAACTGGATCTTCTGCCTATCGTCCACCTCGAAGATAACGAACAAATCCTCAGTTTCTTTGAGCCAGTTCTTTGCTTCTACGAATGATTCAGTTCCCTTGAAATCCTTTCCACCCATGGCCCCAAAGTCTCTACAAATCTTTGAGAAAGCATTGGCATGAGGAGGAGGAGGAAGAGGAACTGCTGCAGCTGGAGGAGGAATATCTGTTGGGCCTGTGTCATTGGCCCTAGCCTCTAAGTACCTCCAGAACCAGCCAGGTATCGGTACACCCTCTGGAAGGTTAAGATTCCCAAACATGCTGAAATGAAAAGGAAAGATTCAAAACGAAGGATAGAATGATAGTGCATATGGCTTTCGGGATTTTGCCTTTTTAAATTTAAAACAACACTTTTCCTTGTAAAATACTAATTTAGATTTCTTTTTGAAAAGAAAAAAAATATTTTTCAAAAATTCTTATCTGATCTGGTAAACCTTTGCTCTGATACCAAGTGAAACACCCCATCTCCATTAAGGTCACTCTCAAAGGGAATGCCTTAACTTTGGTGGAGGGTTATAGGTACAAGACACAGAAAAATTTACAAGACAGATAAATATAAGCAGCGAAAATCCAACATTTATTGCATACGTGGTTCAATACAAAAGTATTACAACAAATTGTCTCAAAAACAACTTCCAAAACATTACACCATAATTTCTGTCTTGATTATTAAATAAAGAAGCATAACACATAGATAAAACTACATAAATCCCCGAGGGTCAAATCCAAAATCCATAGCCAATGCAAGAGAGTCCAAATCATACATCTACTTTCTTGAAGCTTGCAAAGAGTCTAATTAAGCTGGAGTATTTCCTTCCTGTGGACCTGGGGGGGGGGGGGGAGACGGAAGAAAAGAAGATGAAAGAAAACGGGTCAGACAATAAGCCTGGTAAGTTCAGTGATTACTAGTATTTAAACAAGGAAAGGGATCATGACAGTGATAACAGAACATAGGACAATACCCTAATATAAGATAAAAGGAACGTGTGATCGCACCCATTACTATAGTCTCTGCACCTACTAAACCATTGGTTCAACCAGCCTCACGTGTTTATAGCAAACGATCCCCTTAATGATCGGCTCCTACTTGCATGCATTCATGTCCTCTGTCATTCGGCCCCGCTTGATTGTAGCTACCTGTGATGGTCCCACCATGGGGTGTATCAGTCCCTCTGTTGGCCACCCGACACGATTCAAGATGCACAGTGTACACTACTGATGCCCAGTGCCTGATTTTTCCACTTCGGAGTACGTGCACGCCCATACTCCGTCGGAACCAACACTGGCCCACCAACCACCGACGTTTTGACTGCTTATAATTCATCCCAGTAACCGTGCCCCACCCTGCCTAGTTTCAGGGTACCATGATACATCTATGTGGGTTACTGCTGAAATGGGTCTCCATTACTAGGGTTTTCTAATCAACATGTTTATTTGGTTAAGTGTCCAAGTTTACCTAACCCCACCCATTCGTTTAGTTAACATGTTGAATCGGTTAAGTGTTTTCCTAATTTACTTAACCCTACCAATCCTAACTTAGCTTTAATTTATTAAAGCACCAACCACTCACATTAGACAGGTCTTGTTGTGGTCACTGGATGTGCCGGTCGGTTCCGGGCAGATTTACACCACAACACAGTCTAACCTCAGGTTCTTTTTGGGCTTGATGCACTAACCACCCACATTAGACAGGTCTTGTTGTGGTCACTTGATATGTCGGTCGGTTCCGGGCAGATTTACACCACAACTCAGTCTAACCTCGGGTTAGGCATATTCGTCTTTTCTAAATTCATATTTTTCTATATATGTCAAATTTCTTTATGTAAATTAATTTTAATTTAATCATGCCATAATTATCCTTTCAAATATTGCTCACAATAAATGGTATATCAAATATACCATTTTATGAACAAACCTATGCCATGAATTTTTATGTTTTCCCATCGTTATCCCCGTAGAACGTACGTATGAATCATATAAAATGTTAGGCTAACAAATTATCCCAAACCCATAAACAAAAAGGGGGTAATAAACAAGGAACATGACATAAACATAAAATAGCATACATTTAACTTATCACATGTAACTTGGCATAGATGTATCATTATCTCAACTAAACAGGTAAAGGTGAACTTGTGACTAAGTTGAATCTAATTTTCATGTAAACTTGATATGGGTCTGACATGGAGGTTTAACATATAAACCACAATTTTGCATACTATCTTATGTATGTCAAAACATAAGAAAACCACTATATCACAACTTGGCATGATAACTTATGTGTTAATACATAAGAGGATTACAAATCCAATCTTGCAACCTAAAGAGATTCATAGTTCTAAATGTTAATCTAACATGTAAACATGTGATTTAGATCATAAGCTTGCTAATAACCACCAAATTACAACATGACATGTTTTACCATTTAATTGGCAAAATAAATCCATTACCCAATTATAATAGAATCCAACAACATAAAATGTTGTTCATCACCGCAAGCATATAGATATGATTAATATACAACATGTTCATCGCCACAAGCATATAGACATGATTAATTACAACGATACTTTAAGATAAACGAGAATCAAATCTTATACATAGGCATCATACAATATCCCAATTACAACATGTCATGATTCAATCGAAAAGAATGTTTAAATCTGTGTAACAACTAACTTATAAACTAAAAAGGAATTCTTACATTCTGAAATCTGAATTCTGAAATTGGAGATGCGCACCTTTGATGAAGATCATTGAATTAGACTCGTTTTAATTTAATTTTTGATTCAAGTTCTTTAACTCGTCTTTGTATTGAAAATGGTGACGGCTACTCCAAGTCCTCTACTAACGGCATTTCTGTTCTAGGATTATTTTTCTGTGTGTTTTTAGATTGAAAATTGAGCTGTTTATATAGAATTCCAGTTTAATTATAGCTGTCAGATGATCCTAGGGTTAATCACAGCCACTCAGACCAGATCAGGACCATCCAGAAACCCTAGTGACTCAGCAGCAAGTCAGCAGTCGTTCAAAATTCAGATCTGGCCGGGGGCCAGGTCGACCTCTAGGGGGGAGGTCGACACTAAGGTTGACCCCCTGGTCGACCTTCCTGGCGGGAATTCCCCCCCCCCAGCCCGCTTATGTCTTCTGTTTGAAATTTTGAAATCTGGCTTGAGATGTTTGAATTTATTTAAATTTTCTGAAACTTCTGGAGGCCATAACTTCTTGATACGAAGTCCAAATCACGCAAAATCGGACTCTATCTCAAGCAGAATTCCGAGACGAACGCAATGGCGTAACCCGTTTTCCTTAATTCTCACATTTAAATTAAGTATTCTGGGATTCATTATTATAACGTTAATAGAAAATACGGGGTGTTACACCCACTTTCGAACATCCGTTTCATAACTGAAACGGTATTTAACTCTAACACTCATTTTGAACACAAACTAATACGATCTATCGGATAATAGTGAAATCGATCAAGTTGGGGTATTTTAATTACCACTCAGACCTTGAATTGAAATCATTCTCATTGTCAAGATTCATAGAAGTTCAAATCCAAAATATTCGACAAACCATACTTTGAAAAATCCAATTGATTTTCCAAATCTGAAATCATTTCAAAACAACGTTGTTGTTTTGGAAAACAGTTATCTAGTTAACTTGGTTGACTTTTAAATATTAAATCGGGGAACTTTAATCTAGATAATCAACTTGATTTTTCTTATCCTTGTACAAGTAAATTATCTTTAAAACTTACTTAACTAAAAGATTCATTCAGTTAAAACATTATCTTGGATAACTTATCAAATTTTAACTTCTTTATTTACGACACCATTATACTACCAAATCTATTAATTTAAAATATTATTAGGTCTTTAAACATCCCTTTAAAACCTCATTTATTAAATTAAATGAAACCAATCTATTTAAAAAATCAAATCCCATTTAAACAGTTGGTTTACATCAAACCTAAACAACTTGATTAACCGATTATAATTGATCTTTCCGTTTTAAATTAATTCATAGTATAATTAATGTAAAATAATCCGTTTAATTGTTTCTTAAAACAATTTATATCCAACTAAAAATTTCGTTCATTTCTAAGTTACTTTACAGAAACGGCTTAGCGGTTCCAACGGTGTTTGATAGTTCTTATAACAGATGGCATTCCAGACGTTAATCCAATCTGCACAAATAAACATGTAAATACAATTCAATATGATCAACCGATAATACTCAACAAAATATGCCAAACTGATAATGACAACAAAACAATGTTTATTTCCGTTAACAAGCGTTCAAAACAATTCAATCAATCAGTTTGTACAGTGGACGGTGTTTATTTCCACTAACAGATGTCAATACAATATATAATTATAGTTTACGTAATTAAAACACACTCAATCAAGTGAATAACCAATTCAAAATTCACTGGATATACTGATCATTACTGATCAATATTTACATGTTAATTTAGCTCGGCGATCAAATTTACACTTTTTAAATTTAAATGATATTAAGTGTTAAAACTCACTCTTAATTACAAAATAAATCATTTCATGTTAATTCAACTTGTTTTAAACTTGATAACTTACTTTGAGTTACTAACCTTCGACTCGACCACACATACGAGCCCAACCATACAAACCTATCTCTTTGATCTAAATGTATCATACAGAAATACATTAAATTTTACATTTGGATTCAACTTAAATAACCCTTTTTGTTTATTATTGTAATGGGCTGAGTCCACCAAATCAACCATACCAATTTTAGGCTAGAGTTCAGTCAATTGTATTATACGTGAGTTCAAACTTCCCCGCCACCAAATGTTTTCAGCATGCAATCCTTCCGCCCCTTCGAAAATTTGTTTTGTTCCTTTTTTTTATATATTATTATTTAAACTGGGCTTAGCCCAGAAACCTTGAATCCACGTAAAACGCTGCTCCACCCTTAATTTTTTTTTCTATCCATTCATTTACTTCTTCCCGTCCTCCTTTTAATTCATGTATCTTTCTTTTGCTGCTTCTTTACCCAACTTGTCTGATGTTTTCTTTTCGTATATATATTTTTTCCAGCGTTGGGCTTAGCCCAGACCAATCAGTCCATAATCTACCGCACCCACTTGTGCATTTTCTTGTTTCAATTCTTCCTTTCTGCTGTTAAACTACCCCATTCCTCACGTTCTCTTCTTTTCTTCCTGCGCCCTTTTCTATTTTCTAACTCTTTTTATATGTATATGCTTTTGTTTTGTATATATTCGCTAACCCAAATGGACCAAGTCCCTTGCGTGGCGTGCTGAGCATGCACCTTCTAAAGCTCCAAGCAAACAAAAGAAATTTCCCACTCAAAATTCCCTTGTTCTTATGTTTGAACACAACAGTGCACTCAGTAATGGTACACATGAACAGTCATGTTGTCTCGACCGCTGCCGTACATTCCCCTTCGCTTCCAGAACTCATCGGCGTCCCTCATCCTTGCTCGGATCCACTACGTCAAAATTTGAGTGTTTAACCCAAACTTGTTTGTTTTGTTTATTTGTTTACTATTTTTTTTCTTTCTTTCTTTTTTACTTCTGGGAAGCAAAATGTAATCCTAGAGTAATTGACTACTATGATTGAACCATAGGGAATGAAGCAAACAAAAAATGGATGAATATAAACCCATAAAGTCCTATAAGCGTTGTCAGCGAACATATAAGAATGGTTGCATCACCATTTTGGATTCACCCACTGAGCATGTTATTTTCTTTGCCATAACCTAGATACTGTTTTAGTTGGGTTACATTATACATACATACATATACATACATATATATATATATATATATATTTCCCGTCCATAACGTGCACAGTGTGCATATACACCATCAACATTCCGGCTACCTCGCCTCCGCCACTATCCATGCAAACGTCATCGTTATTCCCAAGCTTATTCTCATCATCAAAACTGGCTCCAATCTCCTGTACCAAATTTTACAATGCCAACCATTGTGAAAATTAACTTCGGCTCCATTAGGTAAATCACCTCGTGCCACGTCTTTTTTGTTTCGATTATCGTCAACTTATGTGGACCTGTGTCTTTGATTTAGCAGCTCTCGAAGAAAAAGGGGTAGGCAAAGGAGCTTTACAGAGCATAAGCTAATATTTAATTCATTCTGCTAACATACTAGACCTGCTACATTATTTTGGGTACAAGTAATCTTAATAAAATAACATGGAACTTTCTCAGCTTTTGCAGCGAACCAGCTGAAACTATTTAACTATATAGGCTTATATTCTACATTCTTTTTGTGTTCATTTTTAGATATGTACATCCATTTCCAGTTTTAATCATAGTTTTTTTCAATATGATTTGTTCAGCGGTAGTTGAATCCGTATATAAGTTTCACTATCCTATTTATATGTTTGATCAACAATATCACAAAGGAGCAAGAGTTCACTCACAAGCTTGTTCACAATTTTCTATTTTGGTTCCCAAGAATAACAATTTTCCAACCACATCAACCTATTTACAGTGGTTTCACCCTTAACAAATATCAGTGTTTTGGTTCACACATGATAAGATATAAGCACATCAATCATTCAAATATATATATATATATATATATATATATATATATATATATACAACAGTAGAAAGTTTTATGTGTTTACTCACAAATTTAGCTCCCCTGTTTTTAGCTTTTAGTTCCAAATTTTTCCATACATTTCAGTTTTACATTGAGATTTAACCAACAAATCACAACATGCTCAAAATCTTTTATACATACATATTCGCATCATAATATATATAAATTAGTAAAAGGTTTAAAAAAATGAGTAAAAGGGAAATTTACTCACATTAGTTTTTGTTCGCTGTTTTTATGCATTTATTCCTGTTTCCAGGTCTTGGCTTAGTTAGTTTCCAGGTTTTTAACATGATGGAACCAACTAAATACATTCATTCAAGCATATATATGTTTGTATTATAAAACATATAACAACCAGTAAATAAATGGGAAGTATTCACTCACATTTCTTTTGCATTCAGCTTACAGGGTTTCATCTATACTCTGGATTCCATGTTTCTAAGTTTTGTTGCAGCCATTTATTCCAAGCTTCAGTTTGTTTCAAAGTTTTTGAGTGAATGTGTAAGGGTATACAAGGGTATTTATAGGTGCACATATAATAGAATATAACTTAGCTAGGATAGGCCTTACAGGGAAAGTTTTAGGCTATCATTAGTTGATTGAAAAGAGGCATTGTTTGGTGGTCTCTTACTTGTGTTTCCAGGCTTTGTTTGCACGACTAGTTCATGAAAACCATGGTGCACATGCATTTTGTACAGTCCATGTGAGAAAAAAATGTTTTAAAATAAAAGATCCAATACTTTTCTCTCAAGTAACTTGAATATTTAATGAGATGGAGGGAAGGTTCATAGGCTGCCTACATGTAGATTTGAAAATATGTAGGTTGGGTATCTTCATTTGTTGTTCTACTAGCTGCCTATATATATGATTTGGAAATGAGAGGGACGTGCTAAGTTGTACATCTTTCATTTGATTGGAGTGCTAAGCATAGATACTAGCTGTTTCTTTTCCATAAATGAATGCATGGCTTGTCACGTTTGAGGTGTAACTGAGGAAGGTCGTGGGTTGATTGAACAAAGGCGTACACTTATGTCATAGAAAATCCTAGTGGTAATACTTTGGCTGTACAACCAATATACATATTGCATTTCGTAGTTTTAAATATATTAAAACTGAACGACAAAGAGAAACAAATCCATAAATGGATTTGGTCTTGTCCATTCACATCTCATGAAAGCAAAATCTTGACATTTGGAATTTATATCTCCTATATGCTTATATGTAAAGTAAATGAAATTTTACTTTAAGTTAGTCTTATAATCTCATGCAATTTAAAACAAGCATAAATGCAAAAGAAAATGTAAAAACACATTACATGACTTTTAAACTAACTATTATCTTAATTTTTAATAATATTCAAAATTCATTGTTATTTAATTGACTTAAATTACATATAAAATCTATCATTATAGTTTAACTAATTTAGCCAAAAATCAGGGACATTACCGAAATGATACATACCCAAACCACTACATAGATTTAGAAAATGAATTGAATCGATTTGGTATACAAGTTGGAATGATATATACCTGGGATTTAAAATTTTAAATCTCGGAATGAAATGATATATATCCATATTACTCGGCCTAGAAAGAAAATTATATATAGACACTGTTGGTCTATTTTGAAATAGTTTCTAAATTTAAATATATTTTGATTATAATATTTTTTAAAATTTAAACAATTAAAAATATTTTATATGTAATTTAATAAACCTTTTATTATAATTAAATATTTTTTAAATTTTAATTCTTATATATAAATATATTTTATAAAAATATAGTTATAGATTTTTCTTAATACTTTACATTAAGAAAGGTTTTAAGAAAGATTTTGAATATAACTATAACTTAATGTGTTTAGTGAATAAATTGAAATGGAATTCAAATTTTAGCTATATTGATTAAAAAAATGTGACTTAGAAATGATGAAATGAGTTTTTAATGAAATCGGTTAAGATAATGAAACTTAATAATTTGATAATAATTTATGAAATGTATGGTTTGAATCTAAATATAATTGAAGTAATATTTAGAATTGATTAAACTTGAAATCTTGGATTTAATAGTACTATAATGAAAGAAATGTTATCTAAAGTAAAATTGATTTTTTGTGAATTTTATTGAAGTAATAAATTTTGAACCCAAATTGAATAATATCTATAATGTATTGGAATTCGAATATACTATTAAGCTGGAATAAATTTGAAGTGAAATTTTGGTAATTGAAATGATTATAAGTTGAAATTGAACATATGGATATATGGTTCAGATTGGATTAGTATTCAAAACTAGATTTTTAAACTACTATTATTTTATACAAAACTAATTTAGATTATTTTATAACTATTTATATTACATTTAACTCTTAAACATCTTATAATTATTTAAAATTAAATTAAGTTATTCAACTGCTACATTTTGTATTTTATAATCATTTTTACCAGTTTATTTTATACAAATCTATTTATTTTTAAATTAAACTATTATTTATTATATTAATTATTTTAAATAAAAGCTTATTTTAATCCGACATATTAGATCCAAATATTTAATACGAAAATTTTGAATAACGATGATTATGAGATAAAAATTTGAAATCAAATGTAATTTTGTTAAAGAACCATTTGGAAATATGAAATCTGGAATTTGAACGTAAAGAAAATAATGATTTGGTTGAAATATTTAAACTTCATTGTTTAAATATAAAACTAATATTTTGATTAAATTGATTCATGATATTTTAAAATAAGATTTCAAACATAAATGACCACTATGTGAAAAATGTAAACGTTTGGTTGTTAAAGAGACCCAGATCAGATATTGTCATACTCTCTGCCAATACCGAAAACCACTTTTACAACTATGCACGTGGTGGAGAATACAAAATGAAGTTGGATGGATTGGAAGGCGATTACTGGACCTGAAGAAAGAGAACGATGATGGATAACCTTGACCTTCAAGTCTAATTAAAACGACTAAAACATGAGTCATACCCAGGCCAATGTGAGTTAGCTACTCTTCAACAGACATTCTTCTTCGACATCATATCTCTTACTTTGTCACTAATTTGGGCACCTTTGAATTTGGGAGTATTGTTTGAGGTGGGTGGTAGCTGGCGGCTATGCGTTACCACCAGCTTGGGTCTGCAATCCGGAAGAATCCTACTGGTGGGTATTGCCTCGATGCCTTGTCATGTTTATCCCGATCGTGCCCCCTACGACTTTGATTTGTGTCATACCTATGGAGTGCTCTCTGATGCCACTATTTATGATGGGTTTACGGTACTGTATAAAAACGGTGTAAGGGCAAAAATGTAATCCTGCTTATGCTATTTTCAATAGTATATTTGACCATAGACACTATTATAATAGCGTACTGTATTATATGATATCTAGTTTAACGAATCCTTATAGCATCGAAATCCCAAACATCTTTTAAATTACTAATGCATTTCATTGAATATTTCACTTGAGTTGATTCACAAATACAAGAATGTTAGTCCTGATCCGAGTTGTTTTGTTTTGCATTATTGCTCGGGTCAGATCATGTATTGTAGTATTGAGATTTCACCTTTCGAAGCTGGAGGCTGTTGAAGATATCATCTCTATCTATTGGTTCTGGTTATTTTTTCTTTGAATTAGAAATTCTTGTATTTAGACTTCCTTTGAATTTGATTCTATAACTCTGATATTGAGTATAAATTTGAATTTTTATTTAGTAGCTTCATGAACTACTTTATTTATTCTGCTGCGAGATATTCTGTGTCTGTGATTCGATTTATTAAACTCCATAGCAATAACAATCTTCTTTTTTCGAATGATTTGAGCTGGTTTAATTACCGACTTGAAGCGTTCGAAAAGAAAGGTCGTTACGGTTCAGTTGATATCGAACTCGATGACCTAAGCTGAGTTATATATGAGTTTGCAAACTGTTTATGGTTGAATATTATGTATTAACGGTTAGAGATTGAATGAATCACTATTTAAATATGGAATATGAAATAGAGCTAATTGTTCTTAATTGATGCTCACAGTATTTTTATTTGAATTGAATATGTGGATGAATAGGTTTATAATGGAATTAACATCGCTAATGCGTAGGAAGTTGTTGAATAATAAACTGATGTGTAGATTTAGTCAATATGCATTAATAAATAGTTGCTTGAACAATGCTTGAAATTATGATGATTATTTACTATATAAATGGTACGGTTTATGAAACTTAAATGAGATCCGAATGAATTATTTTAAACATCTAGAACCTTTCCATCGCTTAACAACATTCTTTTCTAGTTTTCTCAAGAATATTGTCAAGAATAATTGAAGACCAGTTCCAGTAGATTTATCATCATTTGGTTACTAACCTTCACTCCTATTGGATTAATTTTTTCATCATTTTGGTAGTGAGAGAAATTCCAACATCGAAACTGAGTACCACGCCAAAGATTTATTCACAAATCTTCTATGGAAATTGTAGGTCGAAACTGCCATCCAAGGCTATGGACTAAAGGCTTTGTCGTGGAACCATTCACATTCTTCTACGTTCATCATTGATGCAGAAAACAGAATCATTAGCAATGAAGAACACATTGAGCATTTAAGACAAGATAGGTTAATAAGTTTTTGGCTATTATCCTCAATTAATGCTAATTTACTACCACAAGTAATTGGATGTAAATTAGCAAATGAAATTTGGAATACTATGCAAAGAGTGTCCAACAGCCGATCTACTACTAAAATTATGCACTATAAGAGGGAACTCCACGACATTAAAAAGTGCAATGACCCAATGAGGGATTACTTGAAAAAAATTTAAGAAACTATACAATCTATTTGAAGCAATAGGTCATCACACACCTAAAAATGAGCAAGTATCGACCATCTTAAATGTTCTTGAGTACGAGTATGAGACTATTGTTGCCATTCCATCCTCAAAGAAAACTACCCTTGATATGTAGTATGTTCACTCAATACTTCTTGCTCATGAAGCAAAATTTGAGCACAAAACACCATAAGATTCAGAATCATCTATCAATTATGCTAAAGCTACAGAAATAAGAGCATAAATTATCAAAGAACCGATCAAAACAGTCAAAGGGGTAGCTAAACAAATTGAGGAAAAGGTAGAGGAAGAAATAATCCTAGGCTGAAGTGTTAAATCTGTGAAAGAATAGGGCATACTACTCCTAAATGCTACTTTCGATTTAATCAAAATTATATACCATGTAAAAGTTCAAGAAGTCAAAGAAATTCTAACCCAAGTTAAAATTTAATTCAAGCTCAAGGTGATGCAAACAAGTAGGTTAATGTCAATTGCAAGTACTTTGGTATATGATGCATTGGAAATGTACACTCATTTTCCCTTTGAAATAGAATTTTGTCATCTATTGTCATTTTATTGATTGTTGTGTGTTATATGTTGTTTGCTTTTTGGTATCAGTTATTGATTACAGGGGTATCCGTCTTGTTATATTGTTGTATTGTTTTTAGTAATAGAGTATCAATTTTCTACCTACATTAATATCATTTTTGTTATATTGTTGTATTGTTTACAGCATGTGGGTATCAGTTTTGTACCCATATAAGTATCAGCTATGAAAAATACATGTAGCTATATATGGTGACAATGTATCATTTTGAATATATTTAGATATCAATTTTTCAGTAATTTGGTATTGCTTTTGTCGTACACGGTAGTGAATTAAATAACTAAATTTATAAAGTATCATATTATACTGAACAACTACTGAGTATCATTTTCACATATATGTAGGTATCGATGTTGTTGTAAATAACGTTTAATATAATTTGTAAAATAACCAAGCGTGAATTCAAATGAAATACTTACTATGTATGAATTTGTACTTTTTTGGTATCACTTTTGTTATATACGCCAGTAAAATAGACAACTAAAATATAAAAGCATTATATTATATAAAACAGCTGTTGGGTATTTCCGCATATATGTAAGTATCAGTTTTGTTAAATCATCATAAAATTTAAAATAGCTGTTAGGTATCATTGTTGCACATAAGTAGGTATCAATTTTGTGAAAGCATCGTATAATAGCTATTAGGCTTCATTTCTGCATATATGTAGATATCAATTTTGTGAAAGCATCATATTATAGAAAATAGTAGTTGTTGGGTATCATTTGTGCACATATGTATGTACATGTTTCTTGAAAACATCATATTACATGAAATAACTATTAATATCATGTCTAAAT
The DNA here is from genome assembly GCA_030737875.1 of Allium sativum. Classification (NCBI taxonomy): domain Eukaryota; kingdom Viridiplantae; phylum Streptophyta; class Magnoliopsida; order Asparagales; family Amaryllidaceae; genus Allium; species Allium sativum. The sequence goes on from JASFAX010004325.1 coordinate 30,554, forward strand.
ACAAGTAGGTATCATTTTTGTGAGAGTAGCATATTACACAAAGTAGTTATTAGGTACCATTTCTACATATACATAGGCATCATTTTTGTGATAGTATCATATTATATAAAATGGTATTGCATATCATTCATATATACATGACAATGAAATAGCATGGAGCGGAAAACGATAATGGAGAAATAATACTTGTACGATTCAGACAAAATGCGAATGGAGTTGAACGTGATTTTGATAGGGCGATGGGAGTGGAAGAAGGAGAGAAAAGTATAACGAATATTTGCAAGTGAAGAACGTAACAAAAGCATTAACCTTACTGTTACACACATTTTCTTCTTTTTCTTTGATCTCTTCACCTACTTCATTAGATAATGGAGAAGTAGAGGAAAAGCATTAACCTAATTTTTGTTTGTCTTCTTTTCCTCTTCCTCGATCTCTTCACCAACTCCGTTTGGGAAATGAAGAAGCGGAGCAAAAACCGAGGAATAAGAATTGAGAGATCAGTTCGAAAAATATATCGATTTCAAGAACGCAGAATATAAGCTTCTGTCGGATGTGCATTTGAATGAGAGACATGTTTGAATGATAGGTTTTGGGCTTTTCCTTAAGAGTTTTTTTGTAGATGTTCAATCCACGTATATGTTACCATCTATCCAAAATTTAATATCATTCCGACATTCGTAGAATAGTATAGTTGATGTTTAAATTCAACGGTTTGAATAAATGTCTGAACGGTGAATAATTGAACTAAGATTATGATAGTGTTACGTATGTCAGAATGAGCTCAAATTTTGGATAGATGATACGTGGAATGAACATCTATAAAATCTTGTTGGGATTGGATTAGTGTAGCTCGCAGTAGGATAGAGATGTTAAAAGGGTGCTGCAAAAGAGGGTGTCCCGGAACGCTCCTCTACAAAATCTGTTTCTGCTTAATGCATCCTTATCCTAGACAGCTCCAATGTACAAAAAAGGATGCTCCCTAAACTTTCTCCTAAGCACATTCAGTTTCTTTTTCGAGGCACATAGTTTTTTAAACCGAATATTTAATTAAAAAAATCAGATCATAATGTAAACCTCTATATATACATATAACATACAAGTGGTGCATATGTTAATGCTTATAGTAATATAAAGATAGACATATCTCAACCAAATCTAACTTTATGTGGCTTTGAAAAATGCTTGGCTGTTGCAGCTGCATTTGCTTTTTCTTTTGTAATTATTGGGTTACATACGTTGTCTTTCTCTTTTAAACTGCAATGCGTTATAGTACCATGATTATACCATTTTAAAATATCCAGGATTTGAATTTTTCATCCCCAACTCAATTTATATTTGCTTGAATAATCTGACCTGGATATTTTTCTTTATAACAACAATGACATGGAGATGAAAGAATTGTGTTTAACTAAATGGTTTTTTTTAGGCATTAAAGTATATATGGTTTATATACCAGTCTTATATGACAAAAATTCTTGGTTTCCAAGGTAGCACTTGGAACAACTACATTAAAAAGCAGTCCAAACTAAGCATGGGCCAAGACTTTCATAGCATAAGAATTACTCTGGTGAATTCCTCTATTTTAAATTTATCTGTACCCATATGGCAGATTGATCTAGTCACTAATAATTAAATCACCCCTATTTCAGTGAGTCCCAAATATCAATAAAATCATGATGCTGAAAGTATGAGATTGAATAAAAAACAAAGCAAAGGAGCATTCCTTCTTCAAATTACTTGTAAGGAAATGACTAAACAATCACTTGCCTTGCATCTTTTAAAATTTGTGCGTGTATATATGTGTTCGTATATTATATGCTAGTGCTCAGTAGCTCCAAAGGGGTCTTAATGGAATCCGCAATTGATATGGTTGGCAGGAAAAGTCTGGGTAAAATACAAAAAATATTTCATGATAGAGACGACAGCATACAAAAGTGTTAGTAGATATATCTAAATATATTATAATGAAGATGAGTAGTACTGTTATAGTGATTGTTATTATTATTATTATTTATATATATTTTGATAAAACAAAAGGAATAAATGTTAAACTTGGTGATACAAAATCACAGATAGGTGAAAACAAATATGCAAAACGGAAAGTAAATATTTTTAATATGGATATGCATAAATTATTGAATGCATTTTGCATGAGATGACAAAGAAATAAATGCAGGTATTATTTTCTTCCATCTATGCTAAGGAAAAGAATTAATGATTTACTTGCTATGTTTGTGTCGTTTGTTACCTCGGTAATTTACCTCCATTATTTGTTTCCATATCTTGGTAGTTTGATTGATGACTCACATATATTTCACTAACTATATATTGGAGGTAGACTTCATTATAGACCCATCTTGGCATTCAGGCAGAGGTCCCAAAATAGTGTGTCTCATCTTGTTAACCCTATTCAGGATTTGGTTATGTATACTCTTATTTTGTAATATTTTGTATCTCTCTCTTATGTGGAATAAAATATCTCTACTTTAGACTAAACTTACACTATCTTTTTGATGATAGTGAAACCAGTATAAATATTATGTGCCTTTTTTTATTATAGTTACTTACTATTTTCTTAAGTAGTAAAATAATTATTGTTAGATTGATTGATGTTTAATTGGCAAATCTAGATCCTGTTTATTGTGCTTCCGCATTTGTGCAAATTTCGCACAACAGATTGGTATTAGAGCAATTTGTGCAATTTTTACATAAGAGATTGGTATCAAATAAAGACGATTTGTTTAAATTGCGCATCAGTGGCTTCAAGCAAGAGCGACACATCTAATGGTAATTATCCTATTACTATTTGGGGGGGGGGGGGAAGACTTTGGTGGAGGAGATTATGTTGAGAGAGAAGAGCATTACAATTTTAAAACTTTGACGTGACATGGAGTTTACTGTGTTGAAGAGGCCATTAGATTTGGGAACTTTTGATCATGTTTCATATAGGGGACTTCATGCTGATGATGCTCAACGGATTCAAGATGATCAGGAAATGAGCCCTGGTCGAGTGATAGATGGGTGTTAAGTTGGAAAATCCACAAAGACAAGATGGAGATCTTTGTGGTATTACAAATGCTTTTGAGACCATTGGTTTTTGCGTGGTGCATCTCATGTAGAAGTAACATCTTTTGCTAGCGGCGGTTATGTTTGTAATGATTTTGATTGAGTTAAGTGGTAGGAGAGAGATTTGTTGTATGTACAGAGATTTGGATTAGCCTTTTTTGTTGTCGATTGGCTTTAGTTTCGGGCTCTGTATTTAGACTGATAATTGAGAGGATTTGTTGTCCTTAGTGGTACTAAGATTACTTTGGAACCTACCTTGTTTGGATTTTGGATATTTGCAACATTTATTGGCGGGCGGGGACGTAATCTGAGCTCGTTAGCAAGGTGTGATGGGGGTAGCTTTGTTGGAACCCATTTGATAAATATTCAGTTTTTCTCACTGTGAGATTTGGATTAAAGTGAAATTCTTTTTTGAAGAGTTTTATGTTATGAAGAGAATTTGACTTTAGATGGGGATTTAAATTTGGTGATACAGAATCACAAATAGGTGGAAAAAAATGTACAAAATGGAAAGTAAATATTTTTAATATGGATATGCACAAATTATTGATAGCATTTTGCATGAGATGGCAAAGAAATAAATGCAGGCATTATTTTCTTCCATCTATGCTAAGGAAAGAAATTGATGATTTACTCGCTATGTTTGCGTTGTTTGTTACCTTGGTAATTTACCTCTATTATTTATTTCCATATCTCGGTAGTTTGATTGATGACTCAAATATATTTCACTGGCTATATATTGGGGTAGACTTTATTTTTAACCCAATACCGACATTCAACCAGAGGTCCCCAAATAGAGTGTCTCTTCTTGTTAACCCTAATTCAGGGTTTGGTTATGTAAACTATTATCTTGTAATCTCTTGTATCTCTTTCTTATGTGGAATAAAATGTATTTCCTTTGTATTTGACGTACACTAACATTTTGATGATAGTGGAACCAGTATGAACATTTTGTGTCCTGTTCTTCTTTTTATAGTTATTTACTATTTGCTTGGAGTAATAGAATAATTATTGTTAGAGTGATTGATGTTCAATTAGAAAATCTAGATCATGTTTATTATGTTTCCACATTTGTGCAGTTTTTCGTATAACAAATTGGTATCAAAGCAATTTGTGCAATTTTTACACAACAAAAAATTCTGCCAGGAATTGGATATTAAATTAACATTGAAATTAAATTAAGTTGCATGATGACAGCTTCGAAATATTTATCTGATTGTATGGTTGATACTAACTGTGATTATATCAACATGAGCATCTAACATATTATTATATGTGCAATTACCAGTCAATTCTAAAGGTCGGTTATTGAAATTAATAAGTTAACAAGTTAAAACAAAATAAAAGGTGTATACTAGCCTCTTGACAATCCATATAAAAATTACAAAGTTCAAATAGAATTTCCACACCACTAGTTAGAAATAAAAATCAAAACCAATTAATATGAATTAAATTAATGAAATAGGTCTATTTTTTGTGATATACAATTTTCAAAAGAAATAATACATAAGGAAAGCAATTTCTAACCGAAGAAAGAAAGAAATAGGAAAAAAATCAAACTACTGTCCATGTGAAAACAAGCATTAGGATGCCTATGCTTATGTTAAGCATATGCATATAGATTGCTTTGTACAATTTGTGTATGTTTATCGCATACAGAAGAAAAGAATTATAAAATTATTTAGCTATATTTTTTATGATAAAATCTTACATAATTAGTTTGAAATTTTATTTCTATGTTGTGTTTCTTAATTCTATTTTTAAAATAATATTAAGATTTTGTAATGGTTGTAGATAAGGGTTTTGAATCTATAAAGAAAGTTTCTTTATCATATCTATTTTTGAGTGATGTAGCTTTTAGTAATATTTATTTATATGTCCATTTTTTTTAGATCAATTTCTTTAGTTACGTTGATACCCGATAAGTGTGACACAAATAGTATTACAATTATTATAAACAATAACAAATTTGTTTGTTGCTATCATTCTTTTTTTGGAAACAAAATAAAACATTTTGAAAATGAGTTTTTAAAAAGAAAATAATCTTATTATGTGTAAGTGCATGCATCAAAGACGTTATATGTATGTAAAGTAAATCAACTATCTTAGAAATATCATTACCAAAATTTTGAAGTTGTATTATGATAATTTTCTTATACATAGGGTGATTACTCTATAGGTGCAAGTGTTCAAAGAATGTAACTTCGAGTATGATACCAAATGGGATAATTCTAGCATCGTTGGAAGCTCAAGGTAGCTTAAAAATGCGAGGTTAATGCTTTCGTTGTAATGACCTGCCTTTTTGACCATCCTAAGTTGGTAATTAAACTAACTCGAAACGTCCAAAACGGCAGATTGTTACTGGCTTACAGGGTTTAAACAGATTTATATACAGAATGTAGTACACAATACTTACAGCGGAATAAAATTTTACATAAATATCAGAGTTTATACAATATTTTGTACGTCGGAAAAATAATATAATGTATACATAAATTTTAAATGAACAAAATTTTATAATTTTTGTTGGGGCTTTGTGCGTGCATGTGTCTTCATGTTCCTCTCCTCTTTGCGAGCTGAAACTAATTAAATTTGTAACACTTGGGGTCTGTTAGGAGTGGGAAAAACAAGTATAAATGGAAGCATACTTATAGCATGCACATGAACATTAAGTATGCAAAGTAACTAGAAGCTTAGGCCCAAGCAAATAGGAATAGCAGTAAGCCAATACTAGGCAATGTAAGCATATATTCGGGTTTCAACTTTACCAAAATAAGGAAATGCCAACCGTCAGTGAACAGTGTGTACCCCAGTTTCGAAAACAAGGTTGGGCAGGCGACAAATGGTCGAGACAACAAACGTATTGGGTGAATATGTATGTCGAAATGCGTGTATACACACATAATGGTGTATATATACATATATACAATCGGACTCCATATATATTGATCGACACTTTCTAAGAATTAGAAAAGCAGCAATTGTGTAATAATAACTGCAAGCGTACAGATCGTGTAATATGCAGGTCGAACACAAGGAGGAATTTTAAATTTTATTATTTATATATTTCTTGGGCGAGTTAGACGAAATTTGGAGGATGGGTTGAAAAACAATAAAAATTGAAACTGCAATAAAACTATTAATTAATTGAGTACAGATCTGAATCCAATCAAATCTATATTCAATCCAATGACCTAGGAAAGCAAATAAAAAGAAGAATTTAAAATTGCCGAAATAGAATAAAAAATAGAGAATGAAATTAGGATTACCGCTGAATCTAATCAGACGGTCAATCACTAATGGAAAATAAATGGAAAAGACAACTAGTGCTCTTCTAAATCTAATTATTTATGCAGTACTAATTGCTAAGAAAATAAAAATGCGGATCAGAGAAAAGAAAACGAAACTAGATTAATGGCAAAAAAATTACAGCAGTAAAGTATCTCTTTACAATGGGTATACATGTGTATTTATAGCAGAGTTGCAAAACCCTAATCATATAAATGGGCCTTCTCATCAAAGATTATGCTATGATCCTCCTCTTATCCTTGTTTGACATGTGTCCAGCTGATTGATTTCCTAAGATCTTTTCTACGAATCTCCTTCCAAATTGACCAATATGAACACATCTAGGCTCCAATGACAGCTTCTTATGTACTTCTTCATGTATACGGCATCAATTCTTCACTTTTAAGGTTGTACAAGGCTTGAACAACTCGTCTGTATAAACAACAAAATAATACCCAACGTAATATTTATTTATATACAAAAGATAAGATATAAGATCATAAAATAAACACATTTCTATGCTAATCAAACACCTCCACACTTATCTTTGACTTGTCCTCGAGTAAAACAAAAATTAAAAACTAACTAGATAGGTCACATTTTCGTAGGAAGCACGATTGAATTGAGCGTATGCAACAAGCCGTTAAACCTTTAGGTGTCCTTACTAGGACGAGTGGTGTCTCGTGAGGGTTTTCAGGGGATACTACCCACAAAATCCAAATGCAATGTGCAATGATTCTAATGCAACTACATGAATGCAATGGACATATGCAAATGAAAACAAAAAATGAAAACACGACTTGTTTCAGAAAAGTGGTACAACAAATTAAATTTATAATTTCTAATCTGTTGATTTTATTTTAGATATCTCAACTTGTCATAATTTTTTTAACACAATTCAAGTTTTTAAATGTTAAATTCCAGTTTGGCCAGTTGGTTCGGTCGATAACATAGTGCAACCATGAAATAAATTCTTAGTTTGCTTGTCATAGTTTGTAAAGTGGTATTCTAATTTCCTTGTGTATGACTAGTCAAATCAATAAGGTCAAGAAGTGTTTGGGCATCTTGCTTATTCTCTATCTCTATAAAAATGAAGCTTTATAATTAATTACACACACTTAACTTAAAGACCAAGGTATACCACCCATGCACTGCCTCGCAGACTGACAGAGAGTTGGGAAAGAGCTTGGTGGATTGTGCAGACCGACGCTGACTTTGTCAACAACATGTCGGTAATCCTTAGGTGTCCAACTCATAAAATGAGACCAAGATACACCGATGTTGACTATGTCAACAACATGTCGGATAGAGCTTGGTGGGTTTGCACACCAATGCTAGATTTACAAGTAATGTTAGATACCCTTGGATTACTATTATTATTATCGAAAATATAAGAACAAGAGAGAGTTACGCAAATTTAGCTTAACACAACTTAGTTTTAAAGATTCAAAAAATCAATATAATATTTTAAGTCTTTCACTCATTAGACAAAGATTACAGTTTTGAATAAACTTCATGGACATCACCTAAGAATCTCCCTATGAACTAGTTATACTATTATCCCTTAATATTCAACTTTTCATTATATATCTTATTCGATCTTAGTTGGGAGAAAAAATACTATCAATTGATTAACAATCGTCAACTTATTTTGTTGTATCGATCTAAAATGAGTCGTATTTTCCAAAAAAAAATATAGTATGTTATTACGATCTAAAATGCATGATGGTCCTATCTAAATGCATGGAAACGAAAGAGATAAATAAATAAATAAAAATAAAAAGGATGCAATGCAGACTCTACCCCCCACACTTGATCTAAATAGTGTCCACACTGTAAACACGTTTTCTAAATATGAAAGATAGCACCCAAAGATGAATGAGATGCAAAATTATTTATAGAACGAAATGCAGTCTAACTATATGTATGAATGGATCATATGTACAATGATATATGTGTTTATGATGCATGCATTGCAACGAATGCCACCAACTTTTTCCCATACACTTGGTTCTAGCCCAATAAATCTCATTCCCACTATGTCTAGGAAAGTTTTCTAATAAGCAAAGGTTTTTGAAAACCATATCATCTTTATACCTAGATTTATAGTCTAGTAGATAAATATCCAGTGTCATCCTAACCCGAAGTTTTTCAACATAAGTAATGCTTCCAAGATGATTCATGTGTTCCACAAATTTATCAGTGTAATTGTCCAAAAATTTGTGATCGTATATAAACTTAGTTACAATCGTGAAATTTAAATTCTGAGTGTTGTTCAATATTATGTGATCACATTTCTCAATTTTATTAATTGACAACGTATTTTCAACATTGACAATTTCAAGTTCGTTTGAAACATCTAAATCGAAATTTTCGAACTTAGAATGGTGGCTTGATTCTATTTCATCCTCATTTGGCAACTCATCCTCATACAATCCAAAAAATTCATGTTCGTTAAAATCCTTTTCCAATTTTGAGTTTTTAAAAAATTCAACATTTTCATTTTGTTCAATTAAAAAAATTTCTAGTTTCTCGCAGTCTGAAAGAGAAAGATCAAAGTCTGAGCTTAAGTCTTTTTTTTTTTTTGAAAAGAGTTGAAGTCCAAATCATTTATTGGGTTGTAAACAACTTCATTTAAGTGGTTATTCTCAATTTCCAATGTTTTTATTTGAAAATTTGCACTATCCGTAAGAATTGAATTATTTTCTGATTCAAGGCCCATTTGATTTTGTTGCTCATGTTGTTCTCCAAAGGATGTCATTAAACAAAGAAGTTCATACCCCTTCTCTCTAAGAATGTTAAGATGATATTCATCAGAA
>JASFAX010004326.1:0-39723 GCA_030737875.1 Allium sativum
AACTACAAGCTGCCCGTGTGGAAAATAGGGGCACCCAGAGTTTAGGTTAAAACAATAAACTCCAGGTCAGTCATGTGACTGGTGTGAGAACTAAAACAGTTATTCAAAACTTTACTTTAAAAGAGAGTAATTCAAGGGACCACGCCGTATAACACGGAACGGGTTCCCTCCCAAGAATACTAGTGCATATAACAAAACAGCGCAATGCTCTTTGAAAAAATGAAGCTATTACAAGACCCAGGTCCCATCACACAATGCAACGCAAGCCGGAGGATAGGGTTTTCCCTTATAATAGCCAAACATGCTTGGTACGTTTAAAACAAATCACTTGATACTATTATAAGTGTATAGTGTCAAAACGATTCAAATCATAAATATCAATCATAGGCGGCATGGGTACCATCTATCATGTTGCCATAATAGTTCTACAATTAAAACTGCAATATCACGTATTGGAAATTGGATTTCCGTCATGAGTTGAGGCAAGGGGCAAGCTCCTCTCCGCGTTCGAGACACTCTAGCAAATGCCTCAGGACCCCACTATGATCCTTGGATCTTCAGGGCCGATCCTCTCTTACTTTTGAGGATTGGCAATTCCTGAACACATGTTTCCAGGTCCTTACAGACCTATATCCGAGGCGCCTCGTATCCAACAACCACACAGGTGAAAAGTATATAAATGTCAGGGCTGGTAGGTCACTGACACCACCCTAGCTAGAAAGAAACGTCGTGCTCTCCCTGCAGTCACTATCCCATTTTTGACTCATACCGAGGTGTGAGGCTCGCGAATTCACGCTATACACAAAGCTACACCACACAGGCCGTGCTTTGATCATCAACCACAAGACTTTGCTTTTCAACAGAAGCCTTGATCAATTGCCACTTACGCGTGCCACACTGGCAATTCACTCCATGCGACTGATGTCCATCGATATACAACCTCTGAGCTTGTACGTCTCAGAGAAGGGCGTTAAGCAAGAGAATAAATTCTCTGCCGCCAAACAGATGTATATTTAATAGAGATCAATCAACACAGAATAAAATCCAATGTCAGACACACAATCCATTTACAAGTTCGTTCTGGGTCTGAACGAAACCGGAGGCACTTTCCTCGCATATCCATCCATCTCCAAGTACGTCTGGACGATCACCAACTGTTTCCCTCATCTTGGGTGTACTGTAACGACCCGGATTTTAGGCGACTTTGGTCATCGACATAAGCACGATGTCGATAACCAAAACATCGAAAAATCCCGGTAATTAATGAAAGAAATTAGAGGGTGAGAATAGATAAGATAGAAACTTAGAATAGAAGAAGAAGAAGAACACAACATCAGAGTAACACGCACCTCACAGCGGAACGAATAACATATAATAGGTAACATAACTTTGAAATATAACAGTTATGTAAACAATAGCACTTATCAGAGTACAACACTTACAACACATCGGAAATAAACTATAGCTATATGATCCAGAAGCTTCCTGCTCCAGCTCTTCAAGTATATCTGCAAATTCCTGACTACTTGACTGCCCGTACAAATTAGGCACCCAAGAGTTTAGGGAAAACAACAAAGTAAACTCTGGGTCAGTCATGGGACTGGTATGAGTAAAACAGTTTAAACAGGTATATGAACAAGTAAACGATATCTCATAAGACCACGCCGCAGAACGGAACGGGTTTTACCCTTATGAGAATCCAAAATATCTTTATATCAAAAACCTTTTGATATTATAATAATGTCTATGTACAAATAGATATCAACTAGCAGAAACGCTTTCATCTCACGTTCTACATATATAGTATACAATCAAAATCGCAAGCGCGTATTGGATAATGGATTTCCAACTATGACAAGGTATGGAACCACATTCCGATCAGTGTACTCTAGGAACGATACACTGGAGTTCAACAAGAACATATTGTAACTCAGCCACACATGACCGACCACTCATTTCGCTTGAGTGTATCGAATGTACATCACCAACGGTTGGGATCAGCGACCGTTCCCGTATATATATATGGGACAGCATTGATAGATTTAAGAAACAAATGAATATTCTCTAGATAGGTGATTATACACCCTACTTCGGTGCAACCGACTTAGCCATGCTGCCTGCCCGATTTCTGTCATTTACCCGTTGATGAGGCTAGAAGCTACGCTTTATCATTACATCAGATTCACTTCGAATGTCACATGGTCAGATCCATCGAAAATCACTAATTGACGTCAACAACCATACATTACGTGTCAGCTAAAAGAAGTTTCCTTCTCCGCTTCCACTCTTGGTACGGTTGAAGAAATCAATGTACGTGACCTTTCTGGAAATACTCTGTCAAACATTCATTCATACAAGTCATCCTCATTCACTTAGAATGTCACATCGTCATACCCGCCAAATCACAAATTGACTTATCCAAAAATAACACGAGTATACAGCTATGAGAAACGAATTCCTCCGCCACCAAACGTGAATACGTTTGAACAGATCAACTTACGCGATCCATTGGATATACTCTGTCAGACCTTCGTCCATACAAGTTGTCCTGGGACTGGACAAACCGAAGGCACTATTCTGTAAACAGGATAGCCCTTGCATTTTACTCCGTCTTCAATTATCTTTGGCATATATGATTCGCGACGCTTATGCCAATACAGAGTGGTTCTTTGGATAATAATCCAACCGGTCTCTCCATATTAACAACGTTAAAATGGTCAAAACTTCGATAGTCTGTGATTTAACCATGAAAGAAAAACAAGTGTGCAAACAACGATATTATTACCAAATGGAAATTATATCGAACAAACATCATTTAACATTAACCTCTTTAGTTCATTTATTTACTTATCTCCTGTTTCCCTATATTCTAAATTCTTATTTTCTTTTATCAGAAAACATTTCTGATTCTCGTTTGGAAAACATTTCCAAAACTCCTTTACGATCAAACCTTACCATTTCTTAGTTAAGAAGGTAGTCACTCAAGTTGGGGTATAATTACCTCTCAAACCTTAACTGAACAACGTTATAACTTCGAAATGGTCAAAGTTTATCTTTTAATCTTTAACAACTTCTTTACGCCTTTCTCAGATCCAATTTTACTAATCCACTTCTATATTTAAAACATTGGTTATAACGATAACGTTATAATCCCTCCTTTCGAATTATCTAACTTTAATTATAACTTCTATTCTTATTAGTGAATAATTAACCTAACACTTATTTATTTATAAATAAATAAATCTCTATTTAAACACTGGAAAGTATAAGTACTTTCCCGAATTCGATATAATCGAATTCGCCAATTTACTCTCCTCGAGAAGTCTCTATTTGATTAACTCCTCTTCGAATAACCCATATTCGATTAACTCCTTCCTTTCGAATATACTATATTTGATTACTCCTTCTCGAGTAAACGATATTCGATAATCTCTCTTCGAATAACTAATATTCGATAACTCTTTCTTTTCAAATATCTCATATCTGAAAATCTCACTTTCGAATAAACTATATTCGATAATCTCTTTTCGAATGACTCTTATTCGATAAATCTCACTTTGATCAAACTATAATCGATAACTCCTTTCGATGAAACTAACATCGATAACTCCTTTCGATGAAACTAACATCGATAACTCCTTTCGATGAAACTAACATCGATTAATTTAACTCGACGAACTTAACTTGACTAACTTGACTAACTTAACTTGACTCGAACTAACTCGACTTACTTGGTTCGACCAATTCGATTTGATTAACCTAGGCTCGACTAACTTGGTTTTATTTAACTCAACTTGATTAACTCCTATCGAATAACTAATATTCGATTTAACTCCATTCGTTTGACTCTAGATCGCAGCGATCACAAATGGTTACACCTGATTCCCTCAGGAAACATCCGACCGCCTTAGGCTATGTACAGCCCTGCGAATTACGCTAGCAGTCGTACGAGATGGCAACTTACCCTGACTACTATGTTTGACTAACTCTGTCTCAAATAACTATATTTGATTAACTCTAGTTGATTAACTCTAACTGGTTAATTCTAACCGATCAACTCTAACTGGTCAACCTTAATTAATTAACTCTAACTGGTTTTACTTGGTTTGACTAACTCAATTTATTAACTCGACTGACTAATTCAACTCGATTAACCTAACTTGATTTACTTAACTCAACTGGTTAACCTGACTTACTTAACCCAACTGGTTAACTCTACTGAACTAGTTAACTCTATTCAACTAACTCGACTCGACTAACCCCTTTCGATTAGCATATTCGTTTTACTAACTTTCGAATACCATATTCGATTTACTCCCTTCGAATACCATATTCGATTTAACTCCTTTCGAATACCATATTCGATTTACTTTATTCACTTTATAAAGATTTCCTTTTTAACAACGTTTTATTCATTTGAAAAGATTTACTTTTAAATAACGGTTCTACACTTTAAAAATGATTTCCTTTTTATAACGTTTTCTTTTCAATTCTATTTGTAAATGGCTTACAAATATTTCTTTTTCAAATTTATTCTTCAAATATTCTAACTCCTTAAATTCTCTGAAAAATTCGCCATAACCTCCTTTGTAACGGGAGCATCGGGAAAATCCCCAAACCCGCCACACAGGCCTTTCCATTCAAAAAGAAAATGGTTTGTAATTATTTCCTTTTTGAATATCTCCTATTTATAAATATTCCAATTTATAAACATTTCTTATTTATAAATATTCCATTTCATAAATATTCTGTTTTCAATATCACTTTGAAAATCCCCTTATCAACATTCGGTATGTTACGATATTCAATCATATCAAATCACGATGTTCAATATCGTCCAAGCACATATAATTTCCCACAGACTTTATAACACATCATATAACAATATATGAAAAACAATAAAATAACTGTTGAGGAATCCAGTCGGATTCCTCCCACCTGTCTCCCTGCATCACAGATGTTAGACAATATAGATAACATCACTTTCAGTTCCATATGATACATTATGTTAAACAGAATCAATATAGAAATTTAACTAACTGACTAGCAGTTCAATCAAACAATCAACACACAGTAAATCAGACAATTTCTAACAGTTCTAAAGATACAACATGAAATTATAAACTGTTCAGAGTTGGTGAGATTTACTCATATTGGCAGTTCATCGTTAAAGAACGATAAACTGTTGTTTGATTTGAATCAAACAGTTTATTTCGCCATAAATTCATGCGAGCTCCAATCCACTTCTCGTCAGTTCCATTGTAGAGTTCCCGTCCATACGATCCTAACGCAACTTACGGTTCTCAATTCTGACCTCGTATGGACGAGATATCACATTTATAAGTTAGAACTACTTTAAATTAAATAAAACTTTGGACTTAAATTCAAATGGGCCTTAGCTTTTTTCCTCGAGCCCACATCACTCCAACCAGCCCAGACCCGATAACTCATCTCCCCCAAAAGCTTGAAACTGTCGCTCCAGTATTTTGCTCCCAACACCATGACCGAACTTACATCCTTCCACCATTTACACTTAACACCACCGTTCCAAAATCCACCAGCACCGCTACATTCCCCTTCCAGTCCTCTTCGATCCCGTACCACAAACATCATACTCGATCTCCCTTTTGCTGTCGCGGTCTCGAGCTCCGGAGCTCGACTACAGGGTTTCCAACAACACAAATATCTACCGAACACCACCAAAATCAACGTACAAGTGCGGTTTCGTACCCTGAGCCCCAAAACACTCTTCATTTTACAAATCGATGCTCGTATAACAGGATTACCCAAACCCTACTTTTTCGCTGTTCAAACTGGAGCATACCAGTATGCGTCGCACCACTAAAAACGTATGTGAAAATGAAGAGGGTAATCTCAGAAATCCAAATATCTATTTGTGGTGATTTATAGATTTAAATCCAATTATCTTTGGATTTTTGAAGTGAAGACCACTCACGTTTTTGCTGAAATGAAGAAAATAGAACCGGCGGCTCATCTTTGATCTTATAGGGGAACGGGTTCTTGTGTGTGGTTGGAGAGGTGAACACGTGGCATGTTTCTAGGCCTTAGAAATGATTTTAGATATTTTACTTGTTATTTTATATTCGTTCTTGCACTCTAAAAATCCGTGTGATCACACACAGTACCTAAAAATCACGAAACTGGACACGTAGCTAGAGTTCGACATTACGGTCCCAACGAAACTGGTTTCGTCGAATTCCGACTTCGTATGCTCACACAGCGTATTTTTAACCGTCAAAATACTGACTGTTTTACACTCTAAAAATCCGTACGGCCACACAGTGACTCTAAAAATCACGAAACTTGACATCTAGCAACTATTTGATATTGCGGATCCAACAAAACTAGTTTCGTCGAATTCCGACTTCGTTTGCAAAAGTGGCTATTTTTAATGCTCTAAATAGCCTATTTAAATATATAAATATATTTAAATATAATTAAATTAAATATTTAAAATTAAATATTATCGTCTATATTCATAGTGGCATACCACACAGCTCTAGAATATTCCTGTATGTATTTACAACTCGATATTCACTTCTGGGTCAACCCGATATTTGATTTATATTGAAATCCCTTTTAAAAATATAAATAATTCCTTTATAAATTATAAAGGAATTCCACAGCGACTTTTCTAAAATTTGATTTGGACATACATCAAAATCTACACGACGAAATCCCGATTTTTCTCTTCCACTAGAAAGATATACTCCACCACCTCCACACGTTTCTTGTTTCACAGAAATCCGATTTAAAATGAATCCTATACATTCAGTTGAAGTTCAAATCGCCAAATAGCGAACTGCAGCACCATTTCGAGCTCTATTTTAATTATATTAAAATTCTATGTTCAAACTGTCGTCGATTGAATATATTCGTCAATATACTTCAACTCTAAGCTGAATTAAATCACGGGATGACCCCGTTCACTGAATATTGTGATTTCCAATATTTTTGATTATTTCTGAATTAAATATATTATTTAATTTATTATTTTAATTAAATATTCCCAGTTATTTAATTAAATCTCTATTTAATTCACTACATCACGATACATATAATTAAATAAATTAATTATAATACCCCTGACAGTGCGGGTCATTACATTCTTCCCCACTTAAAATAATTTCGTCCTCGAAATTGCTATGTTAGAGGACGACCCTATATATTGGAATTCCTAAGATTTGTTTACCCCTTATTTCTGATTTCAACAGAACCAATTAATATCGACTAAAATATTAATTCTTCCGACTAACTAAAATTTTCAAAAATTCTGAAAATTTTCTAACACTTTAAATTTCCAGAAAATTTTGCCATAACCTCCTTCGTACAGCCCTATCAGTAAAACCACAACTCGCCTCTCTGGGCCATCTCCAACCCAAAAGAAAATCAAACAGCCAAGCGGCTTGCCATTTCGGCTCATAAATCTCATGCTTATATCGAATATAAACTTGTACCTTTTTGTCGGTCATATCAACTTTATCACTTTCACCTGTTATCAATCCAACATATACCGGTGTTATCTCAACCAAATTCCAACCTGTTTTTATCCACAGATCCAACCATTCGCTTATACCTAAGTCGAATTAAATTTCAAATTCGAGTTCCATTCTCGATTTCAACTCTTAACTTCCTAATCCAATTTTCATTTCAGATTCTTATCTCGACAATCAAATTTTATTCAAGAACAAATTTTTCTTGATATCATTCTATTCCATTCAATTTTACACTTAACTGGGTTTAATTCAATTTGCTTTCACAAATTCACATTTAATTTGTTTTAAATTAAACCATCTATTTCTGGGAGTTTTAAACAGCTTTGTTTTTCTTCTCAAAAATCCACTTTTCTTTTTGGGATTCAAACCAACTTGTTTTTCTCAAAACAATTCAAAAAAACAAAATCTTTGATAGTAATCCGTCACTTACACACTCGAAAATGAACACCGATGATGTCATGATCAACATCGGAATCTATTTTCCAGCTACCGAAGTGAGTTCAATACTATAGCACTTTCAAAACCCATTTTAAAACATTTCCACCTTGAAATCAATTCCAAATATCCTTTTACAATGTTGTAAACAAATTTAAAATCTCCTAGGATCTTAAAATTCACATTTATTAAATCCAGATTCATTTACAAACACCTTTCCCATTTCTGGGATTTTAAATTCCAATTCTGATCTAAATTCAGATTTAATTCATTTCAATTTCATATATTTTACTTATATAAATTCTGTTTGGTCCTATATAACCATTTCACATGTTATAGTCTTACTCGATTATAATTACAACCAATATATCTAATATATGATAATATATTACATATCCATACTGTGTCGGTCCATCGTATTCAAGTATTTATTTACTCCTACCGATACAGTGGATCAAACTGATCGACCAGAACTCATAAACAACTCAGCCAATGAATCTCCACAATATAAAACCATTTTTATATCAAATACAAATACGCACTCGTATATATACACTCAACTCAATCTAGGGTATTACTAACCCTATCTCTACCGAGTCACGCCACAGAGCCAAGTAATTCTTAACTTAAGCTCTGATACCAACTGTAACGACCCGAATTTTAGGCGACTTTGGTCATCGACATAAGCACGATGTCGATAACCAAAACATCGAAAAATCCCGGTAATTAATGAAAGAAATTAGAGGGTGAGAATAGATAAGATAGAAACTTAGAATAGAAGAAGAAGAAGAACACAACATCAAAGTAACACGAACCTCACAACGGAACGAATAACATATAATAGGTAACATAACTTTGAAATATAACAGTTATGTAAACAATAGCACTTATCAGAGTACAACACTTACAACACATCGGAAATAAACTATAGCTATATGATCCAGAAGCCTCCTGCTCCAGCTCTTCAAGTATATCTGCAAATTCCTGACTACTTGACTGCCCGTACAAATTAGGCACCCAAGAGTTTAGGGAAAACAACAAAGTAAACTCTGGGTCAGTCATGGGACTGGTATGAGTAAAACAGTTTAAACAGGTATATGAACAAGTAAACGATATCTCATAAGACCACGCCGCAGAACGGAACGGGTTTTACCCTTATGAGAATCCAAAATATCTTTATATCAAAAACCTTTTGATATTATAATAATGTCTATGTACAAATAGATATCAACTAGCAGAAACGCTTTCATCTCACGTTCTACATATATAGTATACAATCAAAATCGCAAGCGCGTATTGGATAATGGATTTCCAACTATGACAAGGTATGGAACCACATTCCGATCAGTGTACTCTAGGAACGATACACTGGAGTTCAACAAGAACATATTGTAACTCAGCCACACATGACCGACCACTCATTTCGCTTGAGTGTATCGAATGTACATCACCAACGGTTGGGATCAGCGACCGTTCCCGTATATATATATGGGACAACATTGATAGATTTAAGAAATAAATGAATATTCTCTAGATAGGTGATTATACACCCTACTTCGGTGCGACCGACTTAGCCATGCTGCCTGCCCGATTTCTGTCATTTACCGGTTGATGAGGCTAGAAGCTACGCTTTATCATTACATCAGATTCACTTCGAATGTCACATTGTCAGATCCATCGAAAATCACTAATTGACGTCAACAACCATACATTACGTGTCAGCTAAAAGAAGTTTCCTTCTCCGCTTCCACTCTTGGTACGGTTGAAGAAATCAATGTACGTGACCTTTCTGGAAATACTCTGTCAAACATTCATTCATACAAGTCATCCTCATTCACTTAGAATGTCACATCGTCATACCCACCAAATCACAAATTGACTTATCCAAAAATAACACGGGTATACAGCTAAGAGAAACGAATTCCTCCGCCACCAAACGTGAATACGTTTGAACAGATCAACTTACGCGATCCATTGGATATACTCTGTCAGACCTTCATCCATACAAGTTGTCCTGGGACTGGACAAACCGAAGGCACTATTCTGTAAACAGGATAGCCCTTTCATTTTACTCCGTCTTCAATTATCTTTGGCATATATGATTCGCGACGCTTATGCCAATACAGAGTGGTTCTTTGGATAATAATCCAACCGGTCTCTCCATATTAACAACGTTAAAATGGTCAAAACTTCGATAGTCTGTGATTTAACCATCAAAGAAAAACAAGTGTGCAAACAACGATATTATTTCCAGATGGAAATTATATCGAACAAACATCATTTAACATTAACCTCTTTAGTTCATTTATTTACTTATCTCCTGTTTCCCTATATTCTAAATTCTTATTTTCTTTTATCAGAAAACATTTCTGATTCTCGTTTGGAAAACATTTCCAAAACTCCTTTACGATCAAACCTTACCATTTCTTAGTTAAGAAGGAAGTCACTCAAGTCGGGGTATAATTACCTCTCAGACCTTAACTGAACAACGTTATAACTTCGAAATGGTCAAAGTTTATCTTTTAATCTTTAACAACTTCTTTACGCCTTTCTCGGATCCAATTTTACTAATCCACTTCTATATTTAAAACATTGGTTATAACGATAACGTTATAATCCCTCCTTTCGAATTATCTAACTTTAATTATAACTTCTATTCTTATTAGTGAATAATTAACCTAACACTTATTTATTTATAAATAAATAAATCTCTATTTAAACACTGGAAAGTACAAGTACTTTCCCGAATTCGATATAATCGAATTCGCCGATTTACTCTCCTCGAGAAGTCTCTATTTGATTAACTCCTCTTCGAATAACCCATATTCGATTAACTCCTTCCTTTCGAATATACTATATTTGATTACTCCTTCTCGAGTAAACGATATTCGATAATCTCTCTTCGAATAACTAATATTCGATAACTCTTTCTTTTCAAATATCTCATATCTGAAAATCTCACTTTCGAATAAACTATATTCGATAATCTCTTTTCGAATGACTCTTATTCGATAAATCTCACTTTGATCAAAATATAATCGATAACTCCTTTTGATGAAACTAACATCGATAACTCCTTTCGATGAAACTAACATCGATAACTCCTTTCGATGAAACTAACATCGATTAATTTAACTTGATGAACTTAACTTGACTAATTTGACTAACTTAACTTGACTCGAACTAACTCGACTTACTTGGTTCGACCAATTCGATTTGATTAACCTAGGCTCGACTAACTTGGTTTTATTTAACTCAACTTGATTAACTCCTATCGAATAACTAATATTCGATTTAACTCCATTCGTTTGACTCTAGATCGCAGCGATCACAAATGGTTACACCTGATTCCCTCAGGAAACATCCAACCGCCTTAGGCTATGTACAGCCCTGCGAATTACGCTAGCAGTCGTACGAGATGGCAACTTACCATGACTACTATGTTTGACTAACTCTGTCTCAAATAACTATATTTGATTAACTCTAGTTGATTAACTCTAACTGGTTAATTCTAACCGATCAACTCTAACTGGTCAACCTTAATTAATTAACTCTAACTGGTTTTACTTGGTTTGACTAACTCAATTTATTAACTCGACTGACTAATTCAACTCGATTAACCTAACTTGATTTACTTAACTCAACTGGTTAACCTGACTTACTTAACCCAACTGGTTAACTCTACTGAACTAGTTAACTCTATTCAACTAACTCGACTCGACTAACCCCTTTCGATTAGCATATTCGTTTTACTAACTTTCGAATACCATATTCGATTTACTCCCTTCGAATACCATATTCGATTTAACTCCTTTCGAATACCATATTCGATTTACTTTATTCACTTTATAAAGATTTCCTTTTTAACAACGTTTTATTCATTTGAAAAGATTTACTTTTAAATAACGGTTCTACACTTTAAAAATGATTTCCTTTTTATAACGTTTTCTTTTCAATTCTATTTGTAAAAGGCTTACAAATATTTCCTTTTCAAATTTATTCTTCAAATATTCTAACTCCTTAAATTCTCTGAAAAATTCGCCATAACCTCCTTTGTAACGGGAGCATCGGGAAAATCCCCAAACCCGCCACACAGGCCTTTCCATTCAAAAAGAAAATGGTTTGTAATTATTTCCTTTTTGAATACCTCCTATTTATAAATATTCCAATTTATAAACATTTCTTATTTATAAATATTCCATTTCATAAATATTCTGTTTTCAATATCACTTTGAAAATCCCCTTATCAACATTCGGTATGTTATGGTATTCAATCATATCAAATCACGATGTTCAATATCGTCCAAGCACATATAATTTCCCACAGACTTTATAACACATCATATAACAATATATGAAAAACAATAAAATAACTGTTGAGGAATCCAGTCGGATTCCTCCCAACTGTCTCCCTGCATCACAGATGTTAGACAATATAGATAACATCACTTTCAGTTCCATATGATGCATTCTGTTAAACAGAATCAATATAGAAATTTAACTAACTGACTAGCAGTTCAATCAAACAATCAACACACAGTAAATCAGACAATTTCTAACAGTTCTAAAGATACAACATGAAATTATAAACTGTTCAGAGTTGGTGAGATTTACTCACATTGGCAGTTCATCGTTAAAGAACGATAAACTGCTGTTTGATTTGAATCAAACAGTTTATTTCGCCATAAATTCATGCGAGCTCCAATCCACTTCTCGTCAGTTCCATTGTGGAGTTCCCGTCCATACGATCCTAACGCAACTTACGGTTCTCAATTCTGACCTCGTATGGATGAGATATCACATTTATAAGTTAGAACTACTTTAAATTAAATAAAACTTTGGACTTAAATTCAAATGGGCCTTAGCTTTTTTCCTCGAGCCCACATCACTCCAACCAGCCCAGACCCGATAACTCATCTCCCCCAAAAGCTTGAAACTGTCGCTCCAGTATTTTGCTCCCAACACCATGACCGAACTTACATCCTTCCACCATTTACACTTAACACCACCGTTCCAAAATCCACCAGCACCGCTACATTCCCCTTCCAGTCCTCTTCGATCCCGTACCACAAACATCATACTCGATCTCCCTTTTGCTGTCGCGGTCTCGAGCTCCGGAGCTCGGCTACAGGGTTTCCAACAACACAAATATCTACCGAACACCACCAAAATCAGCGTACAAGTGCGGTTTCGTACCCTGAGCCCCAAAACACTCTTCATTTTACAAATCAATGCTCGTATAACAGGATTACCCAAACCCTACTTTTTCGCTGTTCAAACTGGAGCATACCAGTATGCATCGCACCACTAAAAACGTATGTGAAAATGAAGAGGGTAATCTCAGAAATCCAAATATCTATTTGTGGTGATTTATAGATTTAAATCCAATTATCTTTGGATTTTTGAAGTGAAGACCACTCACGTTTTTGCTGAAATGAAGAAAATAGAACCGGCGGCTCATCTTTGATCTTATAGGGGAACGGGTTCTTGTGTGTGGTTGGAGAGGTGAACACGTGGCATGTTTCTAGGCCTTAGAAATGATTTTAGATATTTTACTTGTTATTTTATATTCGTTCTTGCACTCTAAAAATCCGTGTGATCACACACAGTACCTAAAAATCACGAAACTGGACACGTAGCTAGAGTTCGACATTACGGTCCCAACGAAACTGGTTTCGTCGAATTCCGACTTCGTATGCTCACACAACGTATTTTTAACCGTCAAAATACTGATTGTTTTACACTCTAAAAATCCGTACGGCCACACAGTGACTCTAAAAATCACGAAACTTGACATCTAGCAACTATTTGATATTGCGGATCCAACAAAACTAGTTTCGTCGAATTCCGACTTCGTTTGCAAAAGTGGCTATTTTTAATGCTCTAAATAGCCTATTTAAATATATAAATATATTTAAATATAATTAAATTAAATATTTAAAATTAAATATTATCGTCTATATTCATAGTGGCATACCACACAACTCTAGAATATTCCTGTATGTATTTACAACTCGATATTCACTTCTGGGTCAACCCGATATTTGATTTATATTGAAATCCCTTTTAAAAATATAAATAATTCCTTTATAAATTATAAAGGAATTCCACAACGACTTTTCTAAAATTTGATTTGGACATACATCAAAATCTACACGACGAAATCCCGATTTTTCTCTTCCACTAGAAAGATATACTCCACCAGCTCCACACGTTTCTTGTTTCACAGAAATCCGATTTAAAATGAATCCTATACATTCAGTTGAAGTTCAAATCGCCAAATAGCGAACTGCAGCGCCATTTCGAGCTCTATTTTAATTATATTAAAATTCTATGTTCAAACTGTCGTCGATTGAATATATTCGTCAATATACTTCAACTCTAAGCTGAATTAAATCACGGGGATGACCCCGTTCACTGAATATTGTGATTTCCAATATTTTTGATTATTTCTGAATTAAATATATTATTTAATTTATTATTTTAATTAAATATTCCCAGTTATTTAATTAAATCTCTATTTAATTCACTACATCACGATATATATAATTAAATAAATTAATTATAATAACCCTGACAGTGCGGGTCATTACATGTACAGCCCAATCGAGATCATCAGTAATCACCCAAACGATGTGAAGACTTCCGGTCTTCGACCACCGTCTTCATCTTCGACATCTCGTCGAATCGGTTATTCAGAATGGGTATAAACCCGGCCTTTCTGAATAACCCACGTATATGATAAAAAAATGTTACACAAACACAACGAACGCCTCATTCCAATTCAGAATATCCTTTTATTCATGAAATCACATTCTTAGGGAAAGGTTCCCATTAATTTTATCAAAGATAAATTCTTCTAAATTTATTCTTTAATCTTCCTTTGGATATCATTTCAAACTAGTCGGGATTAGCGAACCACACCGAAGTAATTATTTATTTTGTTTCCTAATCCCAACCTATTCATCCCATAGAGAAAAACTGGTAATACTCCATATCTAACACCACAGTGTTATCGGTAAAATTAAATACCATTTCACGTTCAAATCTAATTAAAGATTTAACTATCGCTTTGGAGCAAAACTGGTGGTACTCCATTCTCGATCACCTTTCAGATTTGGTAATTTAAATAATCAATTCACTTTTTAATCTAATTAAAGATTCATTAAAACTCCACTTAGTTTTAATCTTCTCAAAAATCAATATCCTGTTTTTAACTGGGTTAAAGAACCAATGTCATCTAAAACACGATTCACGATAAACCCAAATCACATTTGATATTAAATACAAGGCTCTGAATAGAAAATATACCGGCTTATATTCAATATCAAATTCTGAAACCAACAAATATCGTATTGGAAATAACGATATAAAATATATCTTTCAAATCCCCATAACAATATCTGTATAATCACGAAATCCAACATCGAAATATTCCGAAGATAATTTCGATTCAACTCCAGTCCAATTCACGTATTGGGAATATTGATTATTTTTAAAATCACTTTCAAATTCAATTTATTTATTTCAAAAATAAATTGATTTTAATTCTAGTTCAAAACTAGTTCATTTCGATAAAAATCTATTTTTATCTTTTCAAATATGGAATTTTTCAGCCCAATTTTTCCCAAATCATTTCTTATGATTTTATACAAATTAGTAATATTTTTAATAATTTTATCAAGGCCCGTACAGTCGATTTCCATCAACGGCCATCGAACTGCACTTACAGCAACCTTTTCCAAATTTGATTTGGACATAATTCCAAATCCAACCGTTAGATTTCAAATTACTAATATTCATTGGAAAGATCTTTTCGATACAAACCCAACGGCTCCGGTTTAGGAGAATCCGACGGTCGGATCTCCCTTAATGTCCATTCGAAGTTAATGGTCGAAATTCACGAACTGCCGCGGCGCGGCGCGTTCTATTCAGGCCATTATATATATTTCATCGATTTCCTTTTAAAACGTATTTTATAAATTGTTTTAAATTCGTTTTCAAAACCATTTCAACACTATTTTCAATTTCCAATCAAAATTGAATATTTCATATCATTACTATATAAATGATAATATTTTCAAAACGTTATATTTTGAAATCACTACCTTTTCTATATCCATTATAAAAACAAATATAATCAATATAAATATCGCTCACGTCAAAATAGCGCAACTCTAATCAACACGGCTATATATTTCAATAAATTCGTTATTCTATTCAACAAATGAATATTTATTCTATTCAACACATGAATCTATATTTCTTTCAACACACGACTAATCTCAACACATGAGTACTGTCAACACATCACTATTTTTGTTATGTAAAATATTTTATAAAATTATGGTATCTATCGTTTGATTTTTAATCAGACTCCACCGTGAAGTAGTTCTAATTGTAAATATGATGAAGAGGTAAATTTTATTATTAAAATATTTCACTCAACACATAAATAGTTTCAACACATGAATATCGTCAACACATGACTATTTTTATATTCAAGACATGAATTTTCTTTTATAATATTCATTAATTTCCCGATTGGAATGAGGCCCAATCAATTACCATATAACGTTAATTATATGGATTCCATACAACACATGTATATAATAGCGACGATAAACAATCAACCATCATCCAAAGTGCACCACACAACTGCATAAGCATCAAATATAAATAATCAACGCTTGCACAGCCTGTCGACCAATCGATCGACATGCAATTAAATAATTGGGATTAGTGTACTCAAATATCATCCCAACACCTATGTGGGGTTTCAAATCAACAAACGCAGATTTTTATTTGTGCAGTTGGGCGATGTGTAAAATTTATCGTTCCAATCAATATCAGTCAAATTAGTGCATATAAACAAATCGGCCGATTTGTTTATAATTATTTATTCACTTTCACTATATTCATATTCACGTTAAAAATTATATTTTTAACGATAATTAATTTATTTCAATCATCTACAATTTATCATCGATTTCACATCAACATCACAAACAATTTTCACAACACATCAATCAAACAAACAAGCCATCCATGGTCTGTGGATGACGGGTGTCGGGTGCTGCTAAGCACCGTCTGCATCCTTGTATATATATATATATATATATATGTAGAAAAGAAATTTAAAGTGAGAAGTTCTCACAGAGGGATCCACTCCGCCGTGCTCTGCTTTTGAACTGCTGAATCGTTTGGATTCCTTTGAAATTCCAATTAGTCTTTTTCACGCTGTTCAAATGAAAATTATATTTTTAAAACGCTTCTCTCTATATAAAGAATATATTTTCGATGCTTCATTCTATGTAAAAATTATATTTTTATATTCCTACTTCTTATATATAAAGATCGAATTTTTTTCTTCGTTATCCAATATATAAAAATTGAATTTTTAATATTCTTATAAGATAAAAATCATATCTTTAACTTCCTACTTCTATAAAAATCATATTTTTAACCTTTCTCTTTTATAAATTTTTTATTTTTAACCTTTCTATATTATAAAAATTATATTTTTAACCTTTCTATATTATAAAAATTATATTTTTATTCATAAAAATCCTAACTTTCTTTTATAAAAATAAAAACAAAAGCTTTATGTAGAATATAAATCAAAGCTTTATATATAAATCACATTCTTATCTATAAGAATTATACCTTTCTTGCTTTCAAAAATCTCACTTTTCAATTAATAAAAAGAAATCAAATTTCCTATGAATTAAAAATCAAATTTTTAAACAAGTAAAAATCCATCTTTTTGATTTGAAAATCAAATCTTTTCACATTAAATAAAAACGTTATCTATACGTGTATAAAAAACGTCTCTTTTCATAATTAAAAATCACTCTTTTAACTTATATTTTTTTTAAAACAATACTTTCCATATAAAATCTGAAATGGGGTTCACTGCGAATTTACATTAAAACTGAAATGAAAACAAAGAAAAATAAAATAGAAGGCTCACATTTATCGGTATGGGTGTCGAGAGGTTTTACGAGCAGTCGGGAGTTGCTGTACGTTGCTACCTTGACTTCACCGTGGTTGCGTCACTCAGAGGGTCCTCCGGCAAAGTGGTGGCGCGCGCGAGGTGGAGCGTCGATCTGGGTTTGACAAGGACGGGGTTTGGGTGCGGGGTGGCGGAGGGGTGAACGGCGGAGGAAGGTCGGACGTGAGAGGGGGAGCTGGCGCGGTTTCTGGTGGGGTTCTGCATTTGGCCGGAGGGAAGGGGAGGGAGAAGGGGATCGGGGAAGAAGGAGAGAGGGGGTGGCAGCGCCGCTCTAGGGCGCGGTGGTAGCGGCGATGGAGGAGGCCACTCCGCCCCTCCGTCCTCTTCTTCTCTTTTTTTTTAACAGAATCGATTTTGAAAGAGGGGGGGGGGGCTGAGATAAAGGAATAAGGGAAGAGAGAGAAAAGATTTTATTTATTTTATTAAATTATTTAATTCAAAAAGTTGACTTTTTATTTCGACCTCGAAACGAGGCCCGCCGCCTGTCGTCCATAGCGTTTTACCCCCATTCCAAACACAATGGGATATGTATCGTAGGCTGATTCGATCATTACAATCAGTTTTCGTCAAATTTACATTTAAATCACCATATTGGATTTTAAACGTACATTTCATATTAGCGGGGTCACATACTAACTAGAAAAATTCCAGAAAAATATTTTCTAGCTTCGTATTGACGATACGGTCCTAACAAAACTAGTTTCGTCGAATTCTGAGACCGTTGGAAAAATGGCCATTTTCCGGTCGATTAAAATCAACTGAAACTGGTCAAACGCGTTTTCCTTTGCCACTCTCACATATTGATTCGAAAAATTATGAAATTTGAAACCTGGCAATAATTTGACATCGCGGACCCAACAAAAGTGGTTTCGTCGAAATCCGAGGTCGTTTGCAAAATGGCCATTTTTAAGGGCCTGAATTCCATAGTGACTATTCAGAATTTTCAACTGGACATATCTTTTGATCCCCGCTATGAAATCTCAATTTTTGGGATTCGTTGGAAAGATATTCTCAAATAGATCCTAATGTTTTTGGTTTCACTAAAATCCGGTTTATTTTGCACCCGGTACGTTCAATTGAAGTTTGAAATCGAATTATCGAACTACCGCGCCATTTTCAATTCCATTTATAATTATATATATAATTATTTATATGCTAACGATGGCGTATATAATATATACATTCGAATTCCATTCAAAATAAATTTTCTCGTCCTCATTATTTAAAATAATTCATTTTAAATGTTCAAAATTCACTAAAATTGCAAAAATAAAAATTTTAAACTAGCCCAGAATTTACGGGTTGTTACAATCTCCCCCACTTAAAACTTTTCGTCCCCGAAAAGGAACAAAGTCGAAAGGGGTTTGATTAATCAACTCTACATACGATCTGGCTTCCATTCTCCAATTTTTCAGTTTCTGAGAATTTTCAAATTCTTCAAAAAATTTGGCTAACACCCAGAATTTTTGAAAACTTTCGCCATAACCTCCTTTGTACGGGGAGAGGTTTGGAATATTATTGGGCCGTATTAGGTACCCAATAAATCCTAATAAGCATACACATATTTATAGTGATATATTCTGGTGTTTACAGGGGAGCGTGTATTGATAATAACTCCAGAGAATAAATTCTCGTCACCCTGTCAAAGCCTGAGGGAGTGTGTATTTTAAATGCTCCAGAGGATAAATCCTCGTCACCTCGTCCCGTGTGGGAAATAAATAGTCCATGTGCTGTATCTAATAACTAGAGAGACATGATTATTGTCAACTCTAGACCCGTGTGGGGTTTTTATTAATCTGGAAATTTTATCGTTACAATTTTATATTGTCCATATCAGTCATCAGTTCAACCTGTAAAATATAGTCATCGCCATACAAGCCTCTCGCTCGTATGGTAAACCTTCCACCTCGTCACACAAGCTCCAAATGCTTATGTGGTACATGATGAAGTATGCCTATCTTCCAGAAGTATGCCATGTAATGTAGTTCAAAATTAATTGTTGCTATCCTATGGCGATGTTTATTAATTACACACAGAATAACCAGCACTCCGCATCCAATGGCATTCACAGGAGTTGATATAATAATATTTCGCATCCAACTCATTAAGGTTTACCTATTTATCGGGCACGCAAATAAAATTTTACTCAACAGCTATCCAATTTCCTGTTCAAACATATATAATGCACAAATATATATTTCTAACTATTTTCTAATCAGTTCAATGTGTGATTTAATTGAATAAATTTGTTCTGGTTTTTATTGATGATATTCTAATCTTCCCTAAATCAAAGGCCGAAAAGGAACGAAGCCGAAAGTTGTTTGACAAATCAACTTAACTTCCATTATTTTGACTACGGCTTAAGTTCTTCAACTTTTCAGTTTCTAAAAACTTTTCAAATTTTCAAAAATTTGGCTAACACCCTAAATTTCCGAAAAATTTCGCCATAACCTCCCCTGCACCGGGAGCAACCGGAAAATCCAGAAATTGCCATATAGGCCTTCTGATCTCAAAAAGAAAAGGAAAAAGCCAAGCGGCTAGCCAATCGGCTCATAAAATCATCATCACCCAAACAAAACAGTAAATTATAGTAAACATGTACCTATTTGTCGGGCAAACAAATTTTATTCTCTGCTCTGGCCTCCTTGCTATGACCTGTTCAATGTAAGTACATGTAAATGCAAGCAAATGTGACCAATTTCAATACAATTCAATATGTGATTCAATTAGGCTAAATGGTTCAAAATTATTAAACAAATAAACGAACAACACAAACATCAATCAATTAGTGAATTAGAGTTTCAAATTCATAATTTTGATACGTATATACAGAAAATCATGTTTTTGATGCCAAATCACAACAATGAATTCTAGCTATATTTTTTTGTTTTTGGTTCTCACACCAGTCTAATGGAAATATATAGAAATTACACCTTCGTCACTCGAAAATAAATATTGGTAACGCTGCAGCATTATCAGAACCATCCCCGGGCAACTAGAGTGTGATCCTATATCTATCTAGTATATTAAAACTTCGAATATACGTTCATGACGCGTATACACGAAATCTTTATATACTCGATTGTCCAAATTCAAAATAAATAAATATCAAATACGTATAAAATGGTTTAAATTTTTAAAACAATATTGCTTTCATTTGAAAAATATACTCTTCACACTCGTTCTAGAATACTACTGATCCTATCTCTAACGAGTCATTCTAATTGGATATTACTAATCCAATATCTGATGAATTCTTTCGTATGGTTCTAAGGTGTCTTGTTCTCGAGCTCTGTAAACCAAAGCTCCGATACCAAACTAAAACGACCCGAACTCCCCCGGTAAGGAAAGCACAGATTGCGTTGAGGACAAGACAAAATAGAACGCAAATAGAAGAGCATTTCATTGTTATTACAACAATTCCATCAGATACAAGAATTTACAGAGTATAAATGAATAAAATACATTCGATGAACATCAGAGATTACAATAAGTTACATAGCAGCGGAAAAATATACAAAACACAACTGAAAGTAATACACGGATACAGAGCTTTCCGAGCATCGTTCCAGCTGTAAATCAGGATCCTGTGAATATAAATCTGCAAAACCAAAACTACAAGCTGCCCGTGTGGAAAATAGGGGCACCCAGAGTTTAGGTTAAAACAATAAACTCCAGGTCAGTCATGTGACTAGTGTGAGAACTAAAACAGTTATTCAAAACTTTACTTTAAAAGAGAGTAATTCAAGGGACCACGCCGTATAACACGGAACGGGTCCCCTCCCAAGAATACTAGTGCATATAACAAAACAGCGCAATGCTCTTTGGAAAAATGAAGCTATTATAAGACCTAGGTCCCATCACACAATGCAACGCAAGCCGGAGGATAGGGTTTTCCCTTATAATAGCCAAACATGCTTGGTACGTTTAAAACAAATCACTTGATACTATTATAAGTGTATAGTGTCAAAACGATTCAAATCATAAATATCAATCATAGGCGGCATGGGTACCATCTATCATGTCGCCATACTAGTTCTACATTTAAAACTGCAATATCACGTATTGGAAATTGGATTTCTGTCATGAGTCGAGGCAAGGGGCAAGCTCCTCTCCGCGTTCGAGACACTCTAGCAAATGCCTCAGGACCCCACTATGATCCTTGGATCTTCAGGGCCAGTCCTCTCTTACATTTGAGGATTGGCAATTCCTGAACACATTTCCCGGTCCTTACAGACCTATATCCGAGGCGCCTCGTATCCAACAACCACACAGGTGAAAAGTATATAAATGTCAGGGCTGGTAGGTCACTGACACCACCCTAGCTAGAAAGAAACGTCATGCTCTCCCTGCAGTCACTATCCCGTTTTTGACTCATACCGAGGTGTGAGGCTCGCGAATTCACGCTATACACAAAGCTATGCCACACAGGCCGTGCTTTGATCATCAACCACAAGACTTTGCTTTTCAACAGAAGCCTTGATCAATTGCCACTTACGCGTGCCACACTGGCAATTCACTCCATGCGACTGATGTCCATCGATATACAACCTCTGAGCTCGTACGTCCCAGAGAAGGGCGTTAAGCAAGAGAATAAATTCTCTGCCGCCAAACAGATGTATATTTAATAGAGATCAATCAACACTGAATAAAATCCAATGTCAGACACACAATCCATTTACAAGTTCGTTCTGGGTCTAAACGAAACCGGAGGCACTTTCCTCGCATATCCATCCATCTCCAAGTACGTCTGGACGATCACCAACTGTTTCCCTCATCTTGGGTGTACAGCCCAATCGGGATCATCAGTAATCACCCAAACGATGTGAAGACTTCCGGTCTTCGACCACCGTCTTCATCTTCGACATCTCGTCGAATCGGTTATTCAGAATGGGTATAAACCCGGCCTTTCTGAATAACCCACGTATGTGATAAACAAATGTTACACAAACACAACGAACGCCTCATTCCAATTCAGAATATCCTTTTATTCACGAAATCACATTCTTAGGGAAAGGTTCCCATTAATTTTATCGAAGATAAATTCTTCTAAATTTATTCTTTAATCTTCCTTTGGATATCATTTCAAACTAGTCGGGATTAGCGAACCACACCGAAGTAATTATTTATTTTATTTCCCAATCCCAACCTATTCATCCCATGGAGCAAAACTGGTAATACTCCATATCTAACACCAAGGTGTAATCGGTAAAATTAATTACCATTTCACGTTCAAATCTAATTAAAGATTTAACTATCGCTTTGGAGCAAAACTGGTGGTACTCCATTCTCGATCACCTTTCAGATTTGATAGTTTAAATAATCAATTCACTTTTTAATCTAATTAAAGATTCATTAAAACTCCACTTAGTTTTAATCTTCTCAAAAATCAATATCCTGTTTTTAACTGGATTAAAGAACCAATGTCATCTAAAACACGATTCACGATAAACCCAAATCACATTTGATATTAAATACAAGGCTCTGAATAGAAAATATACCGGCTTATATTCAATATCAAATTCTGAAACCAACAAATATCGTATTGGAAATAACGATATAAAATATATCTTTCAAATCCTCATAACAATATCTGTATAGTCACGAAATCCAACATCGAAATATTCCGAAGATAATTTCGATTCAACTCCAGTCAAATTCACGTATTGGGAATATTGATTATTTTTAAAATCACTTTCAAATTCAATTTATTTATTTCAAAAATAAATTGATTTTAATTCTAGTTCAAAACTAGTTCATTTCGATATAAAACTATTTTTATGTTTTTAAATATGGAATTTTTCAGCCCAATTTTTCCCAAATCATTTCTTATGATTTTATACAAATTATTAATATTTTCAATAAATTTATCAATGTCCGTACAGTCGATTTCCATCAATGGCCCTCGAACTGCACTTACAGCGGCCAGGGGATCCCGAAAGGGTCGCCGTAAAACAAGGTGTCTGGGGTACAACTGTGAGCCACGGTGGGTTTTACCTGCTGCTTTGGGGGGATGAAGGGATGGTTGCAAAGCCTACCGGATTTCGTCCGGGCTGTCACAGTTGGTATCAGAGCTTTGGTTAAACTTAGCTTTGGAATATAACATATTTATGATAATTCGTTTACATAGAATCACAATATTCTATGGCGAACATTTCACGAGATACATAATAGCCAGTCACTTTATCATCATCTTTTCATTCATCCTTCGATCTTTTCTATCTCTTAGAATCACCATTACCGTTGTTTTGACTCTTCCCTTGATCGTACATTCGAAGAAGGCTAAGGGAATTGAAGATGCTCAAGGGACACATGTTTACGAAGGAGTGAAAGGACCAACTTCTTCAGTGCCAGCTTCTACCGAAGGAGGAGGAAAGCCTGATGTTTCTAATGGTACGCCTAGAATAAGCTACATTTTCCATGTTGCTTTCTATTCCTTTGAGTTTTGATTTTATGAGCCGTTGCTTGGCTTTCTCTCCCTCTTATCCTCTTTCTTCTTTTTCTTTTTGGATTGATGAGACTCTCTGAGGTCAATTTCATTTTTCTTGATGCTCTCCGTTCAAAGGAGGTTATGGCAAAATTCTTCTAGAATTTAATGGGTTAACCAAAATCTTGAAATTTAAGAATTTTTTTTTAATAATAAAACTGATTTTAGCTACGTTCCTTTTCGAGGACGAAAAGTTCTTAAGTGGGGGAGACTGTAACAACCCGAAAATTTGGGGCTAATTTTAAATTTTATTTTAGTTAATTGTGTTAAGAAATTATATCAGAAATTAAAAATTCTATTTTTAAATAATTTATTTTAAATAAGAATGGTTGAAAATTTTAAGTTTATAATAATAATTATATTCTGAACTTGAAATGACGCGGAAATTTCAATAATTGATTTTGAACCTTGAGAGAATTATAATTGGGAGTTCATAATGAATGAACATAATTTATTTGTAGAAAATTTGACTGTAGCCTATATTGCATTAATAAAGTGGGATGAGAACCATAATAAACCTGAATAGTTTATTTATAAATATGAGCAAGACTTTGACATGAAACAATTAGGCTTAACATTAAAATGGGTATTAAGTTATATGCCTAAAGTTTTTATTCTATGGGACCAGTTGATTTGATATTATTTTGACATTGATTTTAAATATATTAATATATGCATTGATTAGAAAATATGTTAATTTATATTGATTTGTGAATATGTCATTAATTTAGTAAACATGACATTTGACGTTGATTATAAGTATGCTAATATATGCATTAATTAGGAAAATATATTCAATTGAGAATATGTCATTGACATTAATTTAGAGAATATGTGCATGTAAATTTGAGAAACATACAAATTTGTCAACGAATGTAATTAGACAATACGTTCATGTTAATTTTAAAAATAGAAATTTATGCATGCATTTAATAACGTGTAAAAGGAAGTTATTGCATTTATACTTTTTTTTTCTTTCTTTTTCTTTCTTTAATGCTGAGCGTTTCATGGTATATGTATGAAACAAAGGATGACAATGTATAAACCTCTGCGCATGAAGCATACTGCTGTGACACTTGAAATTAATATTTCATACACATGAAAAATACATATAATGAACAAATGAAACCATAAATATACAAAACAAAGAGTTAGTGTGTCCTGCTCGGTAGGAAAGTGATATGTAAAGCATTTAAGGACTTATTTGAAAATAATTCGTCCAAAAGAAAAAGCAACTAATTAAATTCGATTTTTGTAAGTTGGGAATTTAATGTCTGATAAATGTAGCATTTAAAAATTTGTAAAAGCGTCATTAATTTATTTTGAAATATGAATAGTACAAAAGTTTCCAATGCCCTTCTCTCTTCGTTGTGTTTTTAATGCAGCATTTATTCCTTCCCTTCATTGTATCAATTTCTTTCCCTTTTATTTTCTCTACGTTCCTCAAATTCAGTACCACGTTTCTCTCTACTCTATTTGTCCTTTAAGCACACATTTATTTCATTCGTTTATTACATTAATTTCTTTCTCTTCTTTTTATTTTCACACGTCCTATTTTATTCATATACTTTCATTTCTTAAATATACATCCTCTTAATTCCCCTTTGCTCAAATCTTTCTTCACCATTTTTCTCCCTCCCCTTCTCTCTTCTTTTTCCCTTAATCTAGGAAGAATTAGACAAGGCCATAGTCAAACTTTTTAAAGATCTTCCCATCCTCCTCGATTCTAGACAAGTTTTACGTCAAACCGTGCACTGTAGCTCCCGAAACTGACCAAATTGGGACAACGTGACATCACCCAACATCTTAGACTTTGTTGTACACAAATCTGACTAGATTTGTATTCTAAATCTGATCTTTATACCAATGTGAGTATTCTTATTTAATTAATTTTAATCTAGTCATTTCGTTTGCTTATAAATCATGTTGTGTATGTTATTAGTTCTGGTATGTGATGTTGCGATTGATTATTGATTTATTTTTAGGTGTTATATGGCTATCCATTTAGTCATTGATTTATGTAGATCTGAAATCACATTTGGATTATCTACATGCATTCCAATTCAAACCATTCTAGTTTAGATTCAAAATATGCTCCTCCCCTCTAGATTCATTTTCTGTTATTTAGATCTGAAACTTTTCTTTTTTTTTTGTTATAAAATAAAAGTAAGAATTTATTTTTAAAATTTAATTTGACTTATTTAATCATTATTTCTATAATTATTAATAAGTAGATCTAATAAGACGTGATGTTTAGAACATGGATTTGAACTGTTCACCCCGTATGATGTTGAATCTGAATTGCATGAGATTAGATCTGAAATTTTGAGGTTTAAATCTAAATTAATAATTAATTAAAATTAATTATGTGTTTAATCATGCCGTGTTGATTTTACATATGCCAAGTTATAACATCACCTCGTAATTACCTTGATGCTAGTTGTTGGATTTGGACTTGTTGTATGTTTGGATGTTGTTGTTATGTTATGTGATGAAAATTTACATTTTATTTGATGCTAATAAAATAAGAATGCGACTTGTGGTGGAATTTACATTTTATTATGTAAAATTAAAATAAAAAATTTACATCGTATGAGAAATTAACATTATTTTTTTGATATTAATAATAAGTAATTTACAATGTGTAACACCCCGCCTCCGCTAGGGTCACTCGCAAAGGAATGCACTAGCTTTAGAGGGGCATTATTGGTAAACATGCACAGAAATATCACAAGACAGAACATATACAATAGCGGAAGTAAAATCAAACTTTCATAACATGAATAAATAAGGTCTAAAGCCTTTTACATCAGAGTACATCATAACCTGTCTTGCAATAGTAAAGAAGCATAAAGACATTTTCATAAATTATTCCCCAAGTAAAAACAGTAAAGTAGCCATTAGCCAAGAAAAGTCCAAGCCATCCATGATGACCTTCAAGCAGAAGAAGTCCGAACTAAACAACAGTATTTCCTCCCTGTAACCTGGGGGGGGAACGGAAGAAAAGAGGCGAAACAAAACGGGTCAGTCAAAAAGACTGAGTAAGCCCTATCTACTATTAGCATAAAAACTAGTAAAGTTAACTGACATGAGAAACTGAGATGAACATAAGCATGATGACAAGATAGATAAGCTAAATCAAAATAACAGGATGAACTACTGAACTCAGATAAACTAAGGTGTCATGATAAATTACGATGTCAAGATAAAACAAGGTATCACATCGTCAGGTTTCTATCAAGTATAATATCCCCAAGATATCTATCACGTATAACGTCCCATGATATCTATCCTGCATTTTAGCTCTGCACCTACCGTACTAGTATCCCCACCGTATCATGTGTTAACCAAGAATGACCCTCACTCAAAAGTCGTGTAATGGTCCATGTCAACCTAATATATCGCATATATAGGTTACTCAACTTGTATGTTTTATTCCATGTAAATGTTCAGTCCCTTGCCGTAGACCATACGGGCTTTCCCATGAGATTCTACATTACTTTAACATAGTTCCATGATCCTTAAGATCGGTTTGGACTGTTACCCTAAACCTAGCTAGGGTCTTCCAACATGAATTATCGTTTGTACAACTAGGACTTATGCTACCTAGGGCCACTAGGGATTACGCTTACCTATTGCACGTTTTCGTATCTCGGTTTTGGTTCAACCACCCAGGGCCACTGGGATTTACGCTAACCGTCAACCGCGCCCTTTTTCCCACGCATTCATCGTGAATCGTTTTCCATGACTGTATGCACATGTATCACATCGTGCCATCCGAGTCCTGTCACAGGGCAGATCGAGAAATACAGGACTCGGTCGGGAGCTTTCGATTTATCTGCCGATGCAGATGCTAAGGTCTGTTTTTCTATACGTGGCTATGGTCCCACGCGACCCCTCCCTCAACTAGTGAAAGACAAGACAGGATAAATCCTGTATGAGAACACACTACTGGCCAACCCACAATCCTAGCCTTACCGCAACCATAATTAGATAGCAATTATGGTCTATTGGGTGTTCTCTGCCTTTCCGTACGTACACGCTTGACCAAAGATGGTAGGTAGTCTGACGAAATGCTATCTAGGGTACGACCGTGTATCGTCGACTATCCCCTATCCATCCCCGTCTTTAGGTCGCTCGCATAGCAACCAAGGCATACTCTTGGTTCTTCTAACGCAGACCTTAACCTCTCATGAGCCTAGTATAATCACCTGGCAGCTCATAGAGGGATACCAAGAATACCCTCACGTTCCCCGAAGCCGCTGCTTCGTTACCCAGTTCGCTGGAGCCTTTATCTAAATCAGATACTTGCTCCTACTCGTATACTTAAACGATGACCTACCGTATCAGGTTACTCATCTATCTATGAACTGGTCTAAATTTCCTTGACTAAGAATCATTACTTAGTTATTCCTCAACTAAGGTTTACCACTTAGCCTTATTCCCGTTATCCTTGTTAACTACGGTTATCCACCTAATCCTCAGAACTAGGGTTTACATAATGGATTAAGTGTCACTTAAGTTCATGACTTAACCCGTCTACCAATCATGTCAAAATTGGCTAAGTATCCAAGTCCAAGACTTAACCCGTCTTCAAATCATGTCAAAATTGGCTAAGTATCCAAGTCCAAGACTTAACCCTACAAACCATGCTCACGTTGGTTAAGTATGTATTAAGCAATTCACGACTTAACCTCGTCCAATTATCATTCTAGATTGGTTAAGTATATATTAACTTGACCCTATCAATTTACTCAGTCAAATCGGTCAAGTGTATTCAAGCGATTCGTGACTTAGCCTTATCATGTTTTCACGTTAGATCGGTTAAGTATAGGTTAACTTAACCTCAATAAATTCACGAGTTAGATTGGTTAAGTATAGGTCACTTAACCACATCAATTCATCATGTTTAGATTAGTTAAGTGTTTAACTTAACCCCATTAAACTACCAAGTGGGATTAATTAAGTCTAGGCTAACTTAACCCCATCCGATTTCCATGTTTAGACTAGTTGAGTCTAATCTTAACCCCATTCGTTAACGGTATTTTTCGGTTAAGCGTCATTAAGAAAACTTACTTAACCTTACCAAGTTATCGCGTTGGATTGATTAAGTGTTGGTTAACTTAACCCCATCCACTAGTCATATAAAAATGGTTAAGTGTCATTAGGCAAATCAAGTTACTTAACCTACCCAACCTTGTCATGTTTTGTTAAGTATCATTAGCCTAATCAAATTACTTAACCCATTTGTCCATGTCATATTTGGTTAAGAGTCATTAATCAAATTAACTTAACCCTATCATGTGGCATTAATTACTTAATGCACCTTCACCTCTCACATTAGACTTTGTTGTGGTTACTAGTTAAGCCGGTCGGTTCCGGGTAGCTTTACACCACAACTTGGTCTAACCTCGGGTTCAAGCACAACATGACCAACTTCTCACATTGGGTCCTATTGTTTGCAACTACTTGTTAGGCCGGTCGGTTCCGGGTAGTTTTACGTTGCAAACTCAACCCAACCTCGAGTTGGCCACACTTATATTATCTAAGTGTCATGTCCATCATGTTTCCCAAAACATGTTACAAGTTTTCAAGCATTTGGGTAGACCTAACTTAATAGGTAAATTCCCAAAGGGTAGACCTAACTTAATAGGTAAATTCCCAAGCTTATGTTTTTATGCATACTTACATGTCAACTTCCATGTTATATTTCAAGTCATGTTTTCAAGTTGTATTTTCATGTCATTAGAAATTACCCATAACATAACCCAACGCTTTTAAACTCGCATATACGTTCGCGACAACGTAATGGATTAAAAGAAGAGACTTGGCAAAGGCATGACAAAAATGG
This sequence comes from Allium sativum, assembly GCA_030737875.1. Lineage (NCBI taxonomy): Eukaryota > Viridiplantae > Streptophyta > Magnoliopsida > Asparagales > Amaryllidaceae > Allium > Allium sativum. The sequence continues at coordinate 30,306 of JASFAX010004326.1, forward strand.
ATATTAAGCCACAAGTTAATCATGGTGGCAAATGAGGCACAAATGTGTTCATTAACTTGCATGTTACATTCTTAAGCCTCAAAACATGCATAAACCCAAACTTGGCACATAAGCGAATCATGGTGACAAAAGATATGGAATGATGACTAGTAACTCGCATATATCATCATATAAGGGTTATGACTTCATATGCAAGTTGACATAAAGGTTATGAGGGTTCTCATGTTGCCTAATGCAACATTTCAACATAAAGGTTGTAGCTTTTAGCTCACAAGATCAAGATAATGACTTCATAAACTTGCATGACATGATAGCATGTATCATACTCAATGATCAAACCCAAACTTGCAACATGAACATTTAACTTCATAGTTAATATCTAAGAGTAGGGAAAGGGCTTACATTGCTATGAAGGCACAAAAGATATGACAAAGCCCTTATGCAATCAAATAGACCCAAAATGCAAGCTCTAACATAAAAACCCTTGAGCCAAAATGATCAAAACCCTTGCTTTATGATGCAAAGATAGAAACTTGACTTGAATGCAAGCTAATGACACTCATACAAGCTTGAAAACACTTGTATGCATGGAAAATCTCTCATAGAAACCATTTAGAAATTTTATGAAGAGAGTGGAGGCCATGAGAGGTAAAATTTTGCCATAGTTTAGTTGCATGAATGAATAATGAGGATTTAGGATAGGTTAGGGTCTTATTTATAGATTAGGCAAGTGTTTTAGGCCATAGGATTAAACCTAGATTCAATCCAAGCCATCAAAGCATGTCTTGGGGAAGAAGTCAAGTGTAGGAACCATCTAGGGCCTTTAGATTAAAGATGAACCATGAGAACCATCCAAATGCAAAATCTGCATTTGAGCGAATCGGCCTACGGGTTGACAGCGAAACACCCTGGATTAACCCCTAGTCGACCCAGCAAGCTCGGGTCGACCTCAAAAATCGGCCGGTTCGGTTATTCCCCTCTCCCAATTCGCTGTTTTGAACATTTTTGCATATTTATTTATTTAATTTTCAATTATATATATATATCAATATATATATATATTTCTCTGCGCAACCCATTTCACTTAATTAAGTATACTTTAATTTGGGAATTTTTCGTGAAACTTCGCGAGGCCATATCTTGGTCATACGGACTCCGATTCTCGAAAACTCAGACTCTATTTCGCGTATTTTTCCGAGACGAACGCAATGGCATAGCCCGTTTTACTTGATTCAGAATTTAAAATTAAATTCTTCCTTGATTCTCGTCTTAACACGTTATCGAAAAATACGGGTTGTTACACAATGCATGAAAAATTAAAATTATTCTAAGTGTCATAATAAGTAATTTCACCGCATGTATAAATTAACATTTTTATTGTTAATATTATAAAAATTCAACCGTAGGATTGTCATTAACATTTTTAATGCTAATATTATAAAAATTCAACCGTAGGATTGTCATTAACATTTTTAATGTTAATATTATAAAAATTCAACCGTAGGATTGTCATTAACATTTTTAATGTTAATATTATAAAAATTCAACCGTAGGATTGTCATTAACATTTTTAATGTTAATATTATAAAAAATTCAACCGTAGGATTGTCATTAACATTTTTAATGTTAATATTATAAAAATTCAACCGTAGGATGTCATTAATATTTTTAATGTTAATATAACCCCATAGGTTGTCATTAACATTTTTAATATTAAAAAGGAATTTAACCGTAGGAAGATTTACATTATTTTTAATGTAATATAAAGAATGGACTTTACAGTGTAATTAAAGAGTAAATTTTACATTGAAAAGAAAAATGGATTTTTTTATTGTAATTAGAGAATGGAAGAGTACATTTTATTTAATGCAAATTTAATAAAAATGTGACAATAATGAAAATTTACATTTTTCTCAATGTAAATATGTATGAATTTCACCGTATGTGGAATTTACATTTTTTTTTTGTAAATATATATGAATTTCACCGTACGTATATTTTACATTATTTTTAATATAAATTGAATAGTAATTACAACGTAGGATAATTTTACATTATTTTATAATGTAAATAAAAAAGGGGATTTACACTGTGTAAAATTAACATACTTATGATGTTAATATAAAAGGATTTATACCGTGAATTAACATTATTTTTAATGTTAATATTAAAGAATTTATACTGTAGGAATCAACATATTTATGATGTTAATATAAAAGAATGACACCGTGGGATGTTTAACATTATTTATGATGTTAATAAAAAGAAAATTGATCGTAGGATAAGTTACATTATTTTATAATGTAATATGAAGGAATTTTCATCGCATGAAATATATAACATCTTTATAATGTAATATGAAGGAATTTTCATCGCATGAAATAAATAACATCTTTATATGTTAATTATGAAGGAATTTTCTTCGCATGAAATAAATAACATCTTTATATGTTAATTATGAAGGAATTTTCATCGCATGAAATAAATAACATCTTTATATGTTAATTATGAAGGAATTTTCATCGCATGAAATGAATAACATCTTTATATGTTAATTATGAATGTATTTCATCGCATGAAATAAATAACATCTTTATATGTTAATTATGAAGGAATTTTCATCGCATGAAATGAATAACATCTTTATATGTTAATTATGAATGAATTTTCATCGCATGAAATAAATAACATTTTTATATGTTAATTATGAATGAATTTTCATTGCATGAAATAAATTACGTTTTTATATGTAATTTATGAATGAATTTACATCATATTAAATAAATTACATTTTATTATGTAATTTATGAATGAAATTAGTCCGCATGAAGTAAATTACACTTTATTATGTAATTGATGAATGAATTTAACCCGCATGAATGAAATTTCATTTTATGTTATGAAATGAATGTATGAATTTACATTGTAAAAAAAAAATTTATAATTTAAAACAAGTAGTAGAAGTTACATTGTAATTAAAGATTACATTTTTATAATGTAAATAAGAAGTAGGACTTACATTGTAAATAAAATTTATATTTTTATATTTAATTAAGAACAGTGAATTATAAATTACATTCCAATGTAAATGTAAGATTAAAAGAACGAAATGAGACGATGGATTATAATTTACATTTTATTGTAAATTAAAGAAACCAAAGAAATAAAAGGGAAGAATTCATCATCCATTTATGATTTACATTTTCCTGTAAATGAAGGAATGAAAGGATAAAGAATGGAAAAGATACATAAGAATTAAGAATTAAACGATTTATGTTCATATATATATATATATAATTAAAATTAAACGAACCGAGCGCGGTAGTTCGCGTTTTAAAATCATATCTATAAACGACTATACAAGAAGATCCGACCGTCGGATTTTCTTGAAACTGAAATCGTGAGGACCGTCTTGGAAAAATCTTTCCAACGATATATACTACGTCAAAATCCAACGGTTAGATTTTGAGATATGTGAAAATCAAAATTGATTGAAAACAGCGCCAGAATCGACATTGACCTGAATCGTCGTTAATTAAGGATTAAATTATTCTTAATTAAATAAAAATAGGAAGAAATCGTCATAAATTAAAAATAACGATAAGGAAGAATTTTCACTATATATATCTATATACGAAGATTATTTGGAAAGGCCGAGTTAATCTCATTCCGAATAATCAAACGACGTTAAGGTTTGAAGTAGAAGATGACGAATGAAGACCGTCAATCTTCCCCTCAGGAGGACAGCGATTGAGGCTTTGAATTGATTTGCTCCCAATTCAAGGTCATGGTCATTGCCCGAACGAACATGTTGATTGAACGGGTTAGGCTTTCGCTCAGACCCAGAGCATAAGCTATTAAATGGATTGTGTGTCTGACATCATACTCTATCAAATATCACGTTATTGATCTTTTGTCGAAGGTATGGATGTTTGGTGGCGGGGAATTTATTCTCTTGCTTAACACCCGTTCATATATTTCGGCAAAGGGTTGGTAGTATGGTATGGGGTGATGATGTGGCACGCTAAGGTGCATATGATCAAGGTTTTGTTGAAAAGCAGGCCTTGTGGGACGATCAAAGCATAGTCTGTTTAGGCATAGCTTTGTGTACAACGTGACTTCGCGAGCCTCACACACCGGCGGAGTCTAAAACGGGAGAAGGGAACGCAGGGAGAGCAACACGTTTCTTTCTAGCTAGAGTGGTGTCAGTGACCTACCAGCCCTGATATTTTACTTATGTGGATGATGGAATGAGGCACCTCGGATAGGTCCTATAGGATCGGGAAACGTGTGTTCAGGAATTGCCAATCCACGAAGCTGTATGTGTGGACTGGCCCTGCAGGATCCAAGGGTTCACTGCGGGGAATCCTGAGACATTAGCTAGAGTTTCTCGAATCGGTAGGAGCTCCTCCCTAGCCTGGACTCAGATGGAAATCCAAATTCCAAATACGACCCTACGGATTTGATTGTATTACTAGTACGTAGGCATAGCATATGGTACCTATGCTTCCTAGGATTGATACATTTATTTTGAAAAGTTTTTTTATATATGCTAATAATAATATTAAACCCGTATTTGCCGTATTTAGCATGTTTAATCACCATAAGGGAAAACTCTATCCTTTGGTGTGCGTTGCATTTTGTGATGGGACTTGAGTCTTATGGTGATTCCATTTTTCTAAAAAGCATTGCGTTGTTGCACGATTTATTTATCTGCTTGTTCTGACACTTTTAAAATTATGCACGGCAATCCATTGAAATAAATCCGTTCCGCATTAGCGGCATGGTCTTTGGATTTGCCATATTATTATTAGTATGTTAGTTAAGAATTATCACACCAGTCCTTGTTTGGCATGCCTGGTAATAGGATGCAGCATGATGGGGGATTCTCGCTTCGCGGTTTGGTGGCGAACGGGAGACTCTTACCCCCACATGTCCCTTTTTAGGGTTGGTAGGCTGCGGCCGGGGGATCCTGTAACACCCCGAGAATTCTATAACTGTGAAATTAACAAATTAAAGTATAATCAAATTCAAATCAAAGAACTAAGGGAAACGGGATACGCCATTGCGTTCGTCTCGGAAAAATACGCGAAATAGAGTCCGAGTTTTCGAAAAACGGAGTCCGTATGAAGAAGATATGGCCTTCGGAAGTTTTGAATTAAATTTAAAATTCAAACAGAATAAAATAATAATTTGAAATGGGGCCCAACGGGCCAGGCGGATAAAACACCCGCCTAGCCACCCAGGTCGACTGGGCTGTCGACCTGGGCTACCCATGTCGACAGGGCTGTCGACAGCCCTGTCGACAGGGGTGTCGACCTGGTCGAGCCCAGTCAACCTGGCTGGCCAGGTCTGTGTTTGGTCGAATTTCAGTGGTCTGCTTTGTCATTAGGGCTAGGTGGCGGGTTTTTATTGGTCTCTCTTCCTAATGAATGGCTATGATCTAACCTAGCAACATCAATGGTCCTAATCAATTCCTAACCTCTATATAAACAACCCTAGACTAAACCCTAATCTATTCATTCAAAATAAGATTATAGCCGCCATGTTGCTGAGGAACGACAAAGAGTAGCCGCCAACTAAAGAGAGGATTAGGGAGAAAGTTCTAAGGCCTAAAGCAATTCAAAGCAACCTAAAGCTAATCAATTCAACAAAGGAATCGTGTCTCTTAATTAGAGAATTCGCCGCAACCATTGTAAGTAGAGTATTACTTTGGTATAATAAACAACTGTGTTGATGTGTACGCTTGAATTGTGGCAATGGAAGTAATTCATGTTTGTGCAAAATTATGTTATTCATTATAAAGAACTACATGCGGTAGTTCTATGCAAATAAACGTTTGGAATATTGCGCAAATGGTGTAATCTATATTGAAGCTACATGTATGTAGTTAATTGAAATTCATGCAAATTTGAGGCTTTGTTATTATGCCATTATGATGTATATTTTGTGCATAAATCGTTTTGCAAGTAATTGAAACAAGTTTGGTTATTATAGTTCATATGAAACTATGTAGAATTTTGACACCATGATCCATGCATTAAGTCATGCTTTTACAAACTTATGAATATGGCTAGGAATGATATTTGGCATAATTGAAATCCGTTATTAAGTCTATCTTGTTTTAAAGGATTATATGATGACATGGCTAGGTTAGACTCAAAAATCCCTTTTTGCAAGTTTAAAGCAAACACCATGTTTAGGAATATTTATGCATAAGTATGTCTATACCATCGTTATGTGATTAGGCTTAAATCATGATTAAGTTGAAATATGCTATGTTCATGCTAGAAGTATTTATGCCATGCTTATGTTTGACAATATGTCATGTTTATGCTAGAAGTATTTATGCCATGCTTATGTTTGACAATATGCCATGTTTATGCTAGAAGTATTTAGGCCATGCTTATGTTTGACATTATGCCTAAATAAGAATATAAGTTCATGTTGTAGTTAAACCTATGCAAGTTTACATGCCTTGATTTATGTCACCTATGTTTTATGACCAAGATATATGTTACCACTATGCAAGTACACCAATTTCTATTATGTATTTTCCAACGTCATATGCAAGTTCATGCGCTCACTTTCCCCTCTTTGTGTATACGCCATAAGCCTCCCCTTTTCGCATGGCTAAATTGGGCTTTAAAAGGCTAAGCCCAATATATATAAACGGACGTGTAAAACGGGGGAAAATAACGTTGGGTTAACATTAATTTAATGAATGAAAACTAAAGTAAAAGGGCCCAAATTCAAGTATGGGTTGGGCCCATGATTGGTGTAACCTTTACACCATTAACTTAATAATGGGCCGCAAATATTTACATATAAGAAATAAAGAAGAATGACAAAATATGTAAATGTAGAAAAGACGATGTGTTTAACCCGAGGTTGGATTGAGTTATGATGTAAACCTGCCCGGAACCGCCCGGCTGTCCAGTAGTCACAACAACACCTATCCAATGTGGGAGGTTAAACATGGAGCCCAGCAAGGACCCGAGGTTAGACTGAGTTGTGGCGTAAGACTGCCCGGAACCAACCGGCAACAGGCAGCCACAACAATACCTGTCTAATGTGAGAGGTCAGGGCCTTAATAAGACAATTAAGGCTGAGTCAGGATTGTTAGGATTAAGTAAACTAAAGACTTAATCAAAATGGAACATGCTAAACTAAACGGACTGGTGGGGTTAGGTTAGGAAACACTTAACCAACTTAGCATGTTGGCTAGAGATAGAAAACCTAGTAACGGGGGACCCTTTTCAGCAGTAACCCTAGAAGGTGTATCAGGATACCCTGAAACTAGGCAGGGTGGGGCACGATTACTGGGCTGATTGTAAGAGGTCAAATCGACGGCGGTGGTGTAGCAGTGTAGGTTCTAACGGTGTGCGGGCGTGCACGCACTCCGGCGCAGAAAAATAAAGCACTGGACACCAGTAGCGTACCTTTGCACTCTAAGGTTGTGTCGGGTTGCCACTATGGGACTTGATACACCCCATGGTGGGACCAGCATAGGTAACTACAGACATCGGGGGCCGTAAGACACATGTAACTTTGCGAATAGGAGCCGATCATCGTAGAATGGATCACACTACCCTGATTATGGGGTGCAAATTGGAAACTAGTTTATATGGGTTCAGAGATTAATTCGGGGTACGATAGTATATTCGACCCTAGATAACTTGACCAAGTTTATAATGTTGCCCACTTCCTGTTTTACTTATCATACCCAGTTCTTTATTCATAGACAAAGTAGTACTAGACTTACTCAGGCTTTATGTCTGACTCTATTTTTCTTTCGTCTTCTTTCTTCCGTTTCCCCCCCCCAGGTCCTCAGGGAGGGAACACAGCAGCTTGACCTACCTCAACATCCAGCTTGAAGAAGAGAAATGTATTGCTTGGACTTTCCTGTTTTGAACTATGGCTTTGGACAATCCACTATGGGGCTTTGGCAGTTTGTCTATGTTTTATTTATGCTTCTTTAAAAATAATGTACTCAAGACAGATTATGAAAGTGTTATGTTATGTTTTGAAAGGATGTTGTTGTAACACGTATTTGACTTGATGAAATAAAGTTTGTTGTTCTTCCGCTGTTTACAAATATGTGTTCTTATATCTGTCTTGTATATCTGTGACTTGTACTTATAAACCTCCACCAAAATTAGGGCATTCCCTTTGAGAGTGACCCTAACGGAGGTGGGGTGTTTCACTTGGTATCAGAGCATAGGTTTACCAGATAAGATAAAAAGTTTTGAAAATTTATTTTCAAAAAGGAAATTTAAAGAAGCATTTTTAAAAGAAAAATATTATTTTATTTTAAAAAAGGCAAAGTCCACTCCCCAAAGCCATAGGTACTATCTCTTATCCTTCGTTTTGAACCTATCCTTTTTGTTTCAGCATGTCCCAAGAACTTAACTTGCCTGAAGGGGTACCCATACCTGGTTGGTTTAGACGTTTCTTAGAAGCAAGGGCCACTCAGCCAGGTCCTACCGTTCCTCCTCCTCCAGCTGAAGGAAATCATCCAGCCGCAGCAGCACCTTTTCCTCCACCTCCTCCTCGGGGAAACGCATTCGCTAAGATATGTAAAGATTTTAAAGCTATGGGAGGAAGGGATTTTCATGGAACTGAGTCCTTCGTAGCAGCTAGGAATTGGCTGAAGGAAACTGAAGACCTATTCATCATCTTTGAGGTAGAAGATAGACAAAAAGTACAATTGGCAGTGTGGCTATTGAAGGGCGAGGCTTCCTACTGGTGGGAAGTCACTAATGCTGAAAGACCAGTAGAAACATGGGAGGACTTTAGGGCAAGGTTTGAGACCAAATTTCTCTCAGATGCGGAAAGAAGTTTGCAGTTGGAGAAATTCTTATTTCTTAAGCAAGGAGACAAGACTGTTAGAGAATATGTGAATCAGTTCGATGAGCTGGCTAGGTTTGGGCTTGACCTAGTCAACACCCCGCACAAGAAGGCTCTCCGTTTCGTCAAAGGGTTAAATGAGCCATTACACAGTTTGGCCATGACCCATATACCCATGGGAGCCACGTATGAAAGATTGGTGCAAATGGCATTGCTGAATGAAGAGGATAAGGGCAAGAAGGAGACAAAGGCAGAAAGCTCTCAAGGGAAGAAAGAGGGTTTGCAGCCCAAGAAGACAGACTTTAAGAAGGGCGGGAAAGGCAACAAGGAGAAGAGAAAGTGCAATTTCTGTGGCAAAGTGGGGCACTTAGTAAAGGACTGCTGGAAAAAGAAGGCCAAGGAGAATGGTGGGTGCTTTTCGTGCGGTCAGACAGGCCACAGGGCTAAGGACTGCCCAAGGAAACGAGGACAGGGGCAGGGCACTGGATCCACCCCAGGGGCACAGGTTCATGTGCTAGAAGCGCCACCATTGCAACAGCGAGGTACAAATACTTCTGTAGAAAGTGTA
>JASFAX010004327.1:0-39719 GCA_030737875.1 Allium sativum
TGACCCGTGGGAGCTTATGTTACTTGAATAAGTATTTCCCCCGCACACTAGCTCTTGTCTGGGAACGAGTGCTTAGTCATTCCAAAAATATAGAAGATGGTGTTCTACAGGAGGCCCTCCTTGAGGCAAGCGACCGCGATGCCTTGAAAAGAGGTAGGAGGATGTTGGCTGGCGAACGAGCTCAATCCCTTGGAGAAGGATTCCAGAATGTTGTTCCTGCCTGTGCCCCCAGCCCTATGAGAGATGGAGCTTCGGGATCACAAGTTTTCCAAATAGGACTTCCGGCCATTAATGAAGGTACTTCCGTAGTCTATTTGGTTGACGAGCATGCTCTTCCTGAAAACATTGCCAAGTAATATGCTATTGTTTTGTGATTTGTAGCACCAACCTTTCGGCTGTGTATTCTATAACGACCTTGTACTTTGTTATCGTCTGTTAGCATTGACTTGTTGTAACTTATCGTAAATTTTATTTATCTATATTATGTTATGATTTTATGAGTCGCGCGATAGCTACGCTTCTATGTCGTTCGTCGTTGATACCGTTGCTTTGCTTTGATTTTAGGACATTATATTCCCTCTTTTACCTCCTCTTTGAGGGGTTTGGTTGTTTTAACCTTTAAAGTTTATCTTTGGATGCACATTCGTATAAGATGCAAGTATTTTGACATGCGTTCAATCCCGTTCCTCATTGGTTTGGCATCCCAAACCCTTTTAAAGCTCGATTAAATGCATTTTGTTTGTTTAAGAGTTTTTGTATATGCGTACCCAACCCATATCTCGCTAACTCAGTGACCCGAGCCCTTCGGAGACTAAATTGAATACTCCTTCGCTTGGTAAAGGATTTTTGCACATATGTACTTAACCCATATCTCACTAACTCAGTGACCCGAGTCCTTCGGAGACTGAATTAAATACATTTCCGTATGGTTATTTGTTTTTTTTTTGTGTGTACCCAACCCATATTTCACTTACTCAGTGACCCGAGCCCTACGAAGACTGGTTTTGAGTACGTGCCCCCATGGAAGGTCTTGGGTTATAAATTTTCGACCCAATTTGGGTCTTATTTGACCCGGCTATTATGATCAAATAGAGACCTAAGTTGGATACCCACTCGCGGCTATGATTTCTGATACCCCCTTTCGGCCAGGATTTCTGATACCCCCTTTTAGCTTGGATTTCTGATGCCCCCTTTCGGCTAGGATTTCTGAATTGGCCATTTTAAAAAAAGAAAAAGAAAATAAAGAGTGCAACACCCTTATTTTGTTGTGCCCTTCGTGAATTGCTTTTTGGAACGATTTTCTTTTCCTTTTTGAGCTTTGCAAGATGACGAGTTCGACTATCCTGCCTGGTTTGACCAATGCCCTTGGTTCGTGATGCTCGAGGTGCTCAATATTAGAGACCAATTTTCAGCATTAGTTTGCATACAACTTTTTCTTTTCATAAAGATCATGATCTGTGAGCGAACATCTTTTAACATGTAGAGTTTTTGCATAACACATTAAAGTTGGGTCATAGATCATGTCGTGGGAATATAGCTAAGAAAGCGAGACTAAAAAAAAGAATTATTAAGATAAAGAGAAAGTGGGTAGGTGCGCTTCCATTTATGGACACTTGATTTGATTGCACCCAGTGGTCGTTAGTCGATGATCGGTCGTTAGTCTTCGGGTGCTTTGGCTATCTCGTGCGACCTGGACTGATCGGTCGATCTACACTGCTTCTGTCTTTCTGATACATTTTGAGGGCTCTTAATGTACTATTGTAGTTGTTTCTTTCGGATGAGATCTTCCATCAAATTTCTTAGGTGTCGACATTCATCTGTGTTATGCCCCGGTTGGTTACTAAACCGGAAGAACTTTCCGGAATTTGCCTTCTGTTCCGTGATTCTTTGTGGTTTTACCTGGGGAAACACACCTTAGTCCTTTGTGGTAGAGTAGATTGTATCTGGAGTTTCATTTAAGGGAGTCAACTCGGTTGGCTTGAAGATTTTTGACTTCTTATGTATTTTACTATCTCTCCCATCGAACCCTCTCTTATACCCAGAGTCATCCTTCCGAATTGCTTGAGAAGACTCATTGTTCTTCCCTTTCTTAGCAAAAATAATTTTTGCATCCTTCTGAATATCTAGGGTGTCAGTTTCCACGCTTATGTATTCTTCGGCTTTCCTATAGAACTTCTTCAAGGTCTTCGGTTTCTTCATCTTGATCCATTTTTCGAATTCTGATTTCTTATCGATAGCCCGTTTTAGGGCTGTCAGTAAGTACCAGGGCTCCAGCTCTATAACCTCTGCTGCTGCGGCCTGGAAACGTGTAAGGAAAGCTTTGATGGTTTGTCCGGGCATTTGTTCCGTCTTGCTAAGCGACATTACGTCCCTTGCCTTGGTGGTCTGTAGTCGGAATTGATCTTGAAATCTTCTAGCCAAATCAGCAAACTGGATGACACATTTCAGTGGAAGTTGGGTGAACAAGAGCGAGGCCACACCTTCTAAACACACAGGAAAGTATAATCACTTGACCTCATCAGTGGCCCTAGCTCCATTCATGTTCTGGCCGTACTTGAATAGAAAAATGGTCGGATCCCCAACCCCGCCATAAGGTGATATCGTTGGGGGTGTGAATTTCCTTGGAAACTTCGCTTGACGGATTTCTTCCGTGAACAGATACTTGCCGGGGGAAACTCCCATTCTTTCTCTTCATCTTCTCGGGTCGCCTTCTTCTCTATTATTCGCTGAATCATGTCCGTGATGCGCTACTCGACACCCGTTTGTTCATCAGGGTCAGAGCCGATGTGCTCGTCAGCGCGACCACGATCCAAGATCCGGTGCCTTGTACCCTTTTTGAGGAATGTGATGTTGGTGGGATTTGCGACAGCTTGTGTCGCGCATTCTTCTTTACGTTGTGGAGATCTGGTCGTAGGATGCTCAACACTAGCCTCTCCCCTGTCTCCCACTATATCGTGAGGTCTTCCAGGGTCTGAGCCTGATGGGTCCCCTCTGTCACCAGTATCCACCACAGTGTTTGGCTGTACCAAATTGGCTTGAGCATTAGTCAGGACATTAAACCTTTCCATTATCACCTTCGCTGTGTTGTCCATTCTTTCGTTCAAGCCAGTTACAACCCCATTCATTTCATCTCGTGTTATGGATGGCCTAGGTGTTTCCCCAGCCCCGTGATTCAAGGCTCGAGGTGTAGCTTCATTAGCACCATCATCCTCGTCGGTTATAGTTACTTTAGTGGATTTACCACTTTTCTTCGATCCAACCATAGTTTCAAGAGAGAAAGCGTTTTTAATCAAAAGAATTCTTAAATTGCCGAATTATGAAAGAGGATTATGAACGGGCCCCACGGTGGGCGCCAAAATGTTTACACCAAAAATGGTCTAAACACCCAAGGTACTAAGATTGTACTTCACCAATTAGGTAAGGATATAAGTGGAGCCGTGTTCAACTAGCAAATAAAAATAAAAATGCTGCGAAAATAAAGTAGAGAACAGATTTTAGAGTGGTTCGGCCGTTAACTAGGCCTACGTCCATTATGATGATGATTTTTGTTCTTATAATGAGGATTACAAAGTACATCGGATCTCTCTTCTCGCACATTTCTATATTCGCTCAATATACCCTCGTTTATATATTTCAATCTAGGAATTATACAAGAGAATGGTATAGTTTGAAGAGGAAGAAGATTGATGAATGATTGAGAGGAACAGTGACTTCGTCTTCCTCGGTTATGAAGATGTATTTTACGCCATGGCCAGATTGGTTGTTGAGGATGGATTTCTACAGCACTTCGGGGTATCAAGCCTCCTCCCTCTTCCTTGTTGACTGCCGTGGTGTATTTATAGGTGGGCCCTGGGAAAATGGTTTCAAATCTGCTATCTAGCCTCTAGATTGCTTATCCCATTAACTACAGTTATACCATTGGCTAGCTATAGCCAGCTGTCTACAACTGTAGTTGGCTATTACGTGCGAGCGACTCGATGAAGCAAGTGCCTTGATCGTTATTGGTGATATGAAGGAATGATCGATTATTGTTTTTCAGTGAGATTGTTTCTGTCTTCAGTGGGCGAGCCACAACTTTTAGCCTTTTGGGTGACTGATTGATGCCTATGATTCTGTAGTTTAGATACACTCTTTCTGAAGAACCGATAGGTGACCCTCTAGTGGGCAGTTGCGGAATGTATGTGCGACCTTTATCTTTCTCGGGCGGCGCTTCCCATGATACATCGTACCGTTATGTCGATCGTTCCAAATGGGCTACCGGCCTTGGATCTGTCGCACTGATTCTTATTCAGTGCAGTCACTATTTACTACCCGAAACATTGTGCTCGACTGTACCTGGAGAAGCTTGATTAGCGTCCTTTGCTCAATGTACACAGGGATTTTTAAGGGATTAACATAACTACATTTGAGGAAGTATTCGGTAAAGCTTAAGAATATATGAGTGTTGATGAGGATCCATCCAATGCTTTAGACATTCCAAAAAGTAGTGCATAACTTGAGAAGAAGGATGTTAATGCGCAGAATGGACAAAAGAATTCTGGTGGTCAAAAAGGGGCAACGACAGAAATGATAATCGAGCTAATAAGAAACTCTGCTTCTTTAATAATTTTGGGTAGACTCCTTTCAATGACACCGTAAAGAATATCTTTATGGCAACTAAGGATACTGAGGAGTATCCAACACCCGGAAAAGTAAAAGTCAGTGATGGTTCCATCAAATCAGGCAGGTTTTGTAGGTTTCGCAACCAACCAGGCCACAATACAAATGAGTGCAAGCATCTAAAAAGCCTAATCGAGGAGTTAATAAGGAAGAATAGACTCCAATAATTTACGATAAAACACGCAAAATACTCAAGCCGCCCAAGAACAAGGAACATCTGCGGGGCAGCTTGGACAAGATGAGAGTGCTCCAGTTGTTGATATTCTTAGACTGATTATCAACACAATCTTGCGAGGACACCACCCAACCAGAAGAATTTGGGGGGAAATTGTGAAGTATACTCGGGAGATGAAAAGCCTTCCTAATGAAGAAGGACTTATAGTCATGAACAACACATCTCATGCCAAAATGCCAAAAACTTCGTGGGATGATGTTATGTTCAGGGATAGAGACTCAGATGGATTGTTAACACTAATAGTTAATCCCATGGTTGTTACCATCGGGCTGGGTCTAGATATAGTACGAAGGGTCTTAGTCGACAGTGGGGCATTCGTCAATGTTCTTTTCAAGAATGCATTCAACAAAATGAATCTTTCTATGGATGACGTGAGAGCTTGCCAAGACAAGATCCATGGTTTCACGGGGCAACCCACTCAACCGATTGGCATCATCAACCTGCTCGTTGAACTACGAGAAGGAAAACCGATGGTTGGCCTAAAGCAAGATTTTGTCATAGTCGATGAGCTTTTATCCTACAATGCCTTCCCTGGTCGACCAGCTCTAGCGGCATTCAAGATAGAAATAGCTCTATAGTGCTTGACTATGAAATTCCCTACTGAAAATGGAGTTGGCGTGATTAAAGGCGACCAGAGGGCAACAAGGGAATGTTATATGGCATAAATTGTTGATGCTAGGAAGAAGGAAGTAAAGAAGAATGTGGAGGCTCCACTCTAAGTTCATGACTCCTCCGTATAGCAATTAGGGCAGGGCCCTCATATTGGCGAGCACATTGGAGCTTATAAGGAAATTGATCCAAGGAAAGCCAACATGGGGGGAATCGAACGACACCAGCTGAAGCCACTATTTCTATTCCAGTGCATGACAAAGATCCCGACATAGTCTTGAAAATAGGTTCTCAATTGGGCATAAAGTTGCAAAAAGAATTGATCTTGTTTTTAAAAGCAAATTTAGATGTTTTTGCTTGGAAACATTCCGATATGTGTGGAATATCACTTGATGTAATTGTGCATAAATTGAATATTAATCCAAGTTTAACTTCAGTAAAACAAAAAAGATGAACTCAAGGACTTGAAAGATCTGTAACATTAAAAGAAGAAGTAGATAGGTTGTTCAAAAATAACTTTATATGAGAATCTGCATATCCTGATTGGGTTTCCAATCTGGTCCTTGTCAAAAAGTCCAACGACAATTGGAAAGTGTGCACAGACTATTCAGACCTAACCCAAGGTTAGACTAACCCGAGGATAGAACGAGTTACGGTGTCAGACTGCCCGGAACCGCCCGGCACATCCAGCAACCGTAACAATATAGGTCTAATGTGGGTGGTTAGCGCATTGAACCCAATATAACCCGACGTTAAACTGAGTTGCGGTGTAAAGCTTCCCGGAATCGACCGGCGTATCGAGTGACCGCAACAATATCTGTCTAATGTGAGTGGTTGGTGCTTTAATGAATGAATTAAAGCCAAGGAAATAGACAATCTAAAGACAGTAGGGTTAAGTAATTAAGGCAATACTAAACCAATACAGCATGTTAACTAAATTGATGGGTGGGGCAAAGTCAATTTGGGGACACTTAACCAATTTAACATGTTGATTAGGAAAACTAGTAACGGGGACCCGTTTCAGCAGTAACCGACATAGGTGTATCATGGTACCCTGAACTAGGCAGGGTGGGGCATGATTACTGGGCTGATTATAAGCGGTCAAAACGACGGCGGGTGGTGCATCAGTGTAGGTTCCGACGGATTATGGTCGTGCACGTACTCTGGAGTGAAAAAAGAAGGCACTGGGCATCAGTACTTATACACTATGCATCTTGAATCGTGTCGGGTTGCCACCATAGGATTTGATACACCCCTTGGTGGGACCAGCACAGGTATCTACAATCATACGGGGTCGAATGACACACGTGATAAAAGCATGTGAGTAGGAGTCGATCAATAAAGGGGATCATTTCTCCATGAACGCGTGGTGCTAGTTGGAACAAGTATAAATAGGTGCAGAGAAATAGAATGGGTTCGATAGTATATCTGGTTTAAAACTGCCTTATCTTGTCTTATGTTGCCTTGTTATTCTGGTATTGTCATACTTTTAGTTTGTACATATCATGGTACTTATTCTTGTTCTCATACTAGAAAATCACTGGACTTACCAGACTTATGTCTGACCCATTTTTCTTTCATCTTCTTTTCTTCCGTTTCCCCCCCAGGTCCGCAGGCAGGGAACACTTCAGCCTAGTCCGACCTTTTTCCAGCTAGAAGAGAGAGAATGTATTGCTTGGATTGCTTTCCTTTTGGCTATGGCTTTTGGACACACCCATTTTGGGGATTTGTGATACTTTATTGTTGTTTTTATGCTTCATTATGTTTTAATCAAGACAGAGATATTGTTGTAATAATTGGAATGTTGTTTTGAGACAATTGTTGGAATGTTTTGAATGAACCACATACCTATGAAATAAAGTTACTTTGTTTTTCCACTGCTTATATATATCTGTCTTGTAAATTATCCGTGTCTTTTACCTATAATGCTCCACCGAAGTTAAGGTGTTCCCTTTGTGAGTGACCTTAATGGAGGTGGGATGTTTCACTTGGTATCAGAGGAAAGGTTTACAAGAACAGATAAAAGTTTTTAAAAAATGTTTTTGAAAAGGAAGTTTAAAGAAGCATTTTCAATAAAAGTGTTGTTTTTAAATTTAAAAGGCATAATCCCCCAAAGCCATATGCACTATCTCTCTATCCTTTGTTTGAATCTTTCCTTTTTGTTTCACCATGTCTGGGGATCTTAACCTTCCAAAGGGCGTTCCGGTACCTGGCTGGTTCATAAGCTACCTAGAGGCTGCGACTAATGATGCCGGCGCAGCAAACGCTCCTCCTCCTCCTCCCCAGCTACAACCGCTTCGGTTCCTCTTCCTCCTCCTCCTCCGCAAATGATTCCTTTGTCAAAGATATGTAAAGACTTTCGAGCTATGGGGGGAAAGAACATTAATGGAACTGAGTCGTTCGTGGAAGCAAGGAACTGGCTCAAAGAAAATGAGGATTTATTTGTTATCTTCGAGGTGAACGATAGGTAGAAGGTACAGTTGGCGGTGTGGTTGCTTAAAGACGAAGCCTCTTATTGGTGGGAGGTCACTAATGCTGAAAGTCCAGCGGAAACTTGGGAGGATTTCAGAATGAGGTTTGAAATGAAATCACTCTCACAAGCTGAACGAAGCCTACAAATGGAGAGGTTCTTAGGTCTTAAGCAGAGGAGTATGTTGGCCAAGGAGTATGTCAACCAATTCAATCACCTGGCTAGATTCAGACTGGGGTTTGTGAACACTCCACATAAGAAGGCTCTCCGTTTTGTTAAAGGGTTAAACGAGCCACTGCACAGCCTGGCTATGTCCCATATACCTATGGGTGCAACTTATGAGAGACTGGTGGACATGGCACTCTTACTGGAGGAAGACAAGGGTGGCAAGAAAGAGGCAAAGGCGGAAGTATCTCTTGAGAAGAAAGGGGAGGGATCACGGAATAGAAAGACTGATGCTAAGAAAGGCGGGAAAAATAACAAATCCCATGAAAAGAGGAAGTGTAATTTCTATGGCATTCCTGGACATCTGCTTAGGGATTGCAGAAAGAAGAAGAGGATGATGGGTGGTTTCTTTCATTGCGGCAAGACTGGACATATGGCTAAGGACTACCCCAAAAAGCAAGGACAAGGGCCGAGGACTGGGTCTACTTTTGGAGGGCAGATTCACGCTCTCATTGCACCTCCACAGGAGCGAGGTAGAAAAATTTCTGTTGAAAGTTTAGTTTATCTTTTTGATCATCCAGTTCGTGCACTTTTTGATTCTGGCGCATCACACTCTTTTATATCTACTGCTTTAGTTGAGTCTCTGCACCTAGACACATGTATAGTAGAGGATCCCGTGGTTGTTTCAAATCCAATTGGGGGCTCAGCTTAATTATCAATGATTTGTTTGGATTTCGAAATTTCTATTCTAAGCGTTGGGTTTAGATGTAATGCTGTTGTTTTGGGCTTCACGGGCTATGGCTGATTCTAGGCATGGATTAGTTATCTAGAAATGGTGCCACCCTTGATTGTGAAAGGAGAGTGGTTAGACTTATGAATCTGCTCGGTAACACTCTCGAAATTTCTTGTAATCCCATGAATTCTGTAATTCTTAGTTACCTAGAATCTGTTAGGGTAGTCCGTGAATACTCCGATGTCTTTGAAGAGGTGAAAGGGTTTCCTCCGAAGCAGGAAATAGACTTCCGCATATATCTTATGGATAATACAAAACCTGTCGCCCTACCTGTTAGACACATGGCTGCAAGGGAAAGAAAGGAACTTAGCAAGCAATTTAAGGAGTTACTTGAAAAGGGTTCATAAGGCAGAGTATTTCTGAATGGGGTGCTCCGGTGGTGTTTGCAACCAAAGCCGATGGTTCACTTCGTTTGTGTGTGGACTATAGGGGGCTAAACAAGCTAACCAAGAAGAATAGGCATCCACTTCCTAGAATAGACGACTTTTTTGACCTACTCGTAGGTTTCTCGGTTTTCTCCCAACTTGATTTGTCCACCGGATTTGATCCACTAAGAGTGGCTGAAGATAGCATAAATAAGACTGCATTCAGGACCCCAGACAGTTTCTTCGAATGGCTTGTCATGCCTTTCGGCTTGACAAACGCACCTGCTTATTTCGTTGATTTGATGAGTAGGGTGTTCAGAGAGTTCCTCAATAAATTTGTGGTGGTCTTCGTGGACGACATTTTGATCTTCTCAAAGAGTGAGGAAGAGCATGCTTTACATTTAAGGGAAGTTATGGATACTCTTCGTGCACACCAGTTGAAAGAAAAATTCTCCAAATGCCATTTTTGGAGAGATGAAGTAAATTTTCTTGGACATGTGGTGTCCAAAGAAGGGTTAGCCGTGGACCACGCTAAAGTAGTTGCGGTGCAAGATTGGAAGGTTCCACGGAATGCATCCGAAGTCCGAAGCTTTCTCGGGCTAGCAGGCTTTTACAGAAAGTTTATTAAAGACTTTGCAAAGTCTCAGGCCCACTCACTAGGTTGACAAAGAAGAACCTAGTTTTTTCTTTGGATTTGGATTGCGATATTGCTTTCCAGCGTTTGAAAAGGGCTCTGACAACAGCCCCAGTTCTGACATTGCCTGATGGGAGCAAAATGTTTACAGTATACATGGATGCATGCGGTACAGGACTAGGCGCTGTCTTGATGCAAGGAGGGAAGGTAGTAGATTATGGTGGAAGACAGTTGAATGTACATGAGAAAAACTACCCAACCCACGATCTACAGTTGGCTGCCATCGTTTTTGCGCTTAAGTCTTAGCGCCATTATCTCCTAGGTGAGAAGTTTGAATTGTATACTGACCATAAATGGCTGAAGTATCTTTTCTAGCAGAAAGATCTCAATCTAAGACAACACAGATGGATGGAGTTTCTTGCCTCATACAAATTTGAGATTTCCTATACCCCTGGCAAGGACAATGTGGTAGCAGATGCCTTGCATAGAAAGAAGCTGACCTTAAGCCCTCTCTTTGTAGAAAGGAAAAGTTTGGAGTTTATAGTAAACTTCGACTTTAGACCCTCCTCTGAATTTGTGCCTGGTTTGTTAGCATCGCTAGAGGTGCGGCCTACTCTTTTCGACTCAATAAGAACCGCGCAACGTGAAGACCCTCAGCTAGTTAATGTGATGGATAAGCTAATTAGAGGTGAGACTTCCAGTCACCTCAATAGATACTCCATTGATGATAAGGGATGGTTAAGACGAGATGGAGGGCTATGCATCCCACAAGCAAGGGATTTGGTGAAGACGGTTCTCGAAGAAGCACACCATTCCAAGTTGACCATACACCCAAGTGGAGACAAGATGTACAAAGACGTAAAAAGGGTTTTCTTTAGGAATGGCATGAAGAGGGATGTGGCTGAATTCGTTTCTAAGTGCATGGCATGCCAGCAAGCCAAGGCGAAGCAGAAGAAGCCTGGTGGTTTGCTTTATCCTCTAGAGGTCCCACAGTGGAAGTGGGATAGTATTTCGATGGACTTTGTTGATGGGTTGCCTAGGTCAAGAAGGGGCAATACCAATATTTGGGTAACAGTGGACATGCTTACTAAAAGCGGCCACTTTATACCTGTCAAGAATAGAAGGACTGCCTCACCATTAACATCCATTTATCTTAAAGAGATAGTTCGACACCGTGGGATACCCTCCAGCATAGTGAGTGACCGAGATCCTATCTTTACAAGTGAGTTTTGGAGAAGTCTACAAGAGGCTGTAGGCACATAGCTATGCTTAAGCATAGCCTATCACCCTCAAACCGATGGTTAGATGGAAAAGGTGAATAGAGTATTAGAAGGCCTCTTGAGATTATGCATTCTTGACTTTGGAGGATCATCTTCCTTTGGTGGAATTTGGTTACAACAATAGCTACCAAGCCACCATAGGCATGACACCCTTCGAAGCTTTATATGGATGACCATGCCGATCACCAACTTGTTGGTGGGAGTCTACAAACAAGCTCATACTTGGACCGGACATGATTAGAGAAACTTCAGAGAAAGTGGACTTGATACGAAGAAGAATGAAGACTGTCCAAGATAGATAGAAGTCCTACACAGATAAAAGGAGGACCGACCTTGAGTTTGAGGTTGGAGATAGGGTCTTCCTTAAAGTAACTCCTTTGAGAAATATCATTCGCTTTGGGTCCATAGGAAGTTGGCACCAAGATTTGTAGGGCCATTTCCTATCATTGAAGGGATTGGGACGATGGCTTACAAAGTAGAGCTGCTCGAAAGACTGGCTATAGTTCATAATGTTTTTCATGTTTCTCATCTACGGAAGTGCTTGCATGAGTCTGTGGAAGTTGTGGAGCCAAGCATACTAGAGGAAGTAGAAGTAGAACGAGAAGTAACTGTGAGAAGAGCTCCAACTCGTATCTTGGGAACAAAAGTCAAAAAGCTACGCAATCGTGAATTCAAGCTTGTTAAAGTTCAATGGAGTGATGCCGAGGAAGACGCGGCTTGGGAAACTGAGGACAAAATACGTGCAGCCTACCCTTTTCTTTTGAGATTATATCCTATATCTCTTTTCCATAAGTTTATGCTTGTATCTAACTTTTTAGTATATCTCCTCGGTCATATTCTTTATCCTTAGGTAGAAACCAATGGATGTAAACATGTATTTGAAACATGTTATGATTGATGGCTGCAAATAGTTGCACGTGGTTGCTAGTGGTTGCTCGTGGATGCATACACACACACATTAGGTGTTAGATCGGATCAATCACTTTCATATTGCATATGCATATATGTATTTGTATATGGATTGGAACTTGATGTGTTATCATTTGGACGTTGCATTTGTATGAATGATTGTGCACTAATGTAGAACTATGAGTAGGAATAATTGCATACATAATGGACTCATGACACTGACATAATTTGCATTAAGGAGGTCAACTGAATCAATAGACCGCCTGATTTTGCATTAGATAAGGACATGTACACACACTATGCATATGATCATTAAGCATTAGAAGTCTTTTAAGGACAATGGATGCCTATGTTCGATGGTTAAGTAGATGGATGATATGATGGTAGGATATACGTTCTTCTTGATTTTGAAGAATTCGGGGATGAAATCCTTTAAGGAGAGGAGAATGTAACACCCCATATTTTCTGTGAACCTTGAAGTAACGAATTGAAGTATAATTAATTTTAAATGTGAGAATTTTTGGGAAATGGGTTATGCCATTGCGTTCGTTTCGGAATTCTTCTTGAGATAGAGTCCGAGTTTGCGTAAATCGGACTTCGTATGAAGAAGTTATGGTCTTCGGAAGTTTCAGAAATTTAAATAAATAAAAACAGCTCAGTTCAAAAAAATTCAAATTTGAATTCAAACGGAGAAGCGGCCTTGGCGGGAATTTTCCCGCCCAAGGCCAGGTCGACCAGGGGTTGTTTGGTTAAGTGTTGCCTTAATTACTTAACCCTACCATCTTTAGCTTGTCTATTTCCTTGGCTTTAATTCATTCATTAAAGCACCAACCACTCACATTAGACAGGAATTGTTGTGATCATTGGATATGCCAGTCAGTTCCAGGCAGTTTTACACTGCAACTCAGTTTAACCTCAGGTTCTATTGGGCTCAATACGCTAACATCTCACATTAGATCCATATTGTTACGGTTGCTGGATGTGCCGGGCGGTTCCGGGCAGTCTTACAACGTAACTCGATCTAACCTCGGGTTAGGTATATTCGTCTTTTGCTAAATTTACATATTTGTCCTTTTATGCTTATATGTAAATAATTCAAGTCTTGCCCACTTTCCCTTTAAATCAAGTTCATAATTTTTGGTATAAAATTTATACCATTTCATGCCATAAATCACTTACATGATTCTGAGCCAAATATGTCAATTTCCTATAATTCCATGTTTTCCCAACGTTACCCCCATTTTAAACGTTCGCATAAATTCGCAAAAAATATTAGGCTCGCAACATAGCCTAATTTATACACAACAAGGGAAAATAGAGGAATGTATAACATTCCAACAAGCATAACATGGATCTAACATATGTCACATAAATTTGGCATAAAATCAACATTAACTACGGACTTGGAGTTTGGACATAATCGAAATGAACCATAAGCATATAGATGGGAATCTACATAGAACTACACAACTTGATTTGACTTATAGATATGAACTTGCAATTTGTGGTTGAATCAAGTTAACATAGGTTTAACATAGAAGCATGTAGATCTAAACTTTTAGGCATACATGACATGATTTTAGCCTATAAACTTGCATGTTAACATAACATGATAAATCACCAAACTTGTTACATCATGATAATTTCATTTCCAAATTTCCATACAACATAAATGGGTTCGTTCACCAAATTTTACACAACATGATAGGTTTTATAAATCGCAATAGCATCCTAGGCATGTATGATAGAATTATTACACAAAGAGACATGAATCAACATTACTATTAACATACAACTTGGTACAATACTAGTTTTCATTTTATTACAAACCATGTCTTTAATTTCTTCACGTCTAGAAGATAACTGTACTTATAATCAAAAGAAAGTCTTGTTTTTCTGGGTTTTGTTTTTTGAAACTGAAATAGCTTTCCCTTGAATTAGATTACTGATTCTAATTGAGTTTTGATTTGAAACGTGGCTTCTAACTCGCTTTCTAGTTGAAGACGAACGGTGGCTACTCTAGCTTGGTTACTGACAACATAACAGCTCTTGGACTAAAATTGAGTGATTTAGGGTTCAGGGTTAGGGTTGTTTATATAGAATTTTGATTTTATAAGAGCCGTTAGATCAACCTAGAAATGATTATAGCCATCCAGACCAAGTAGAACCAACCAGAAACATCCACCTATGCCTTAGTGAGTCAGCACAATGCCAAAAATCGTCCAGATTCAGATCTGTCAAGGGGGCAGGTCGACCCCCAGGTCGACTTGTATGGGGGGAGGTCGACCCCCTGGTCGAACTGCCCTTGGGAAGGAAAATTTCTGCCCAGCCCGCTTCTCTGTTCGAATTCGAATTTGAATTTTTCTGAACTGAGCTGTTTTTATTTATTTAAATTTTTGAAACTTCCAAAGGCCATAACTTCTTCATACGAACATCAATTTACGCAAACTCAAACTCTGTCTCAAGCAGAATTCCGAGACTAACGCAATGGCGTTACCCGTTTCCATTAATTCTCACATTTAAAATTAAGTATACTTTAATTCGTTACTTTAAGGTTCACAGAAAATACGGGGTGTTACAGTTTAAATTATCCTTGTGAATAATAGTATGCATATCATTTAGCAATTACCCAAATTAAAATGTTTAATTCGATTAAAATATTATAGATTTATTTTATGTCTATTATTTTCTTCTTCCCCTTTCCTTTTTATTTTTAAGACTAGGCTAACTTCGAGCCTAGTGCAGATCTCGTTGAAAAGCATGCATACGAACAATATTGTAATAGTGGAAAGATGTTTGGGAAATTGGAACAATTTGTATGATGGATTTTGGGTAAAACCTATGATTCAGGAATTGTACTATAACTTATAAAATATTTGAAATTGGGAATTTTGGTAATTTGGCACATAACTATATATTATTCTGGGACGTTAATGAAAATATGTGCAGTTTAAGTTGGAGCAATTAGGTATGTTTTGAATAAAGATTATGAAAAAGTGGATAGGCGGAAAAGTTACTTACTCCAGATCTATGCGGTTGAGCGATATTGGGAATAATGGGGGAAAAAGTTGATTTGGGTATAACGTGGGATTGGGAGGCTTGGGGCATAACTTATAATAGGGTTATGGGCATAATTATGTTTTATGAATATAACTATGGTGGAATTTATGTATATAAATCAAATTTGGATTATAAATTGAATTGGAATTACGAATATTGTAACACCCCACCTCCGCTAGGGTCACTCTTTCGGGGGCACTAGCTTCTGGGGGGCGTTAGAACTGGGTAAGCATGCATAATGATATATCAAGGCAGAACAAGAACATAAATATATATGTAAAACAGAGTAAGTGAGAATAAAACAGCGGAATATCTCAAACCATCTCAAAACAAGTCTAGTACATCATAAAGTCATCTGCCAAAATAAACATGTCTAGTACAACATAAACAGAAATACTGAAATACATAGTGCTATCCCCAAAAATAAAGGTGATAAACCATAGCGAGCTCAATGTCCAGACATACATGAGCTATCCAGCGAACAAGCAAGCGATCCAAGCTAAGCACCACTGTTCCCTCCCTGAGAACCTGGGGGGGGGGGGGAACGGAAGAAAAGAAGCGAAAGAAAACAGGTCAGTCAAAAAGACTGGTAAGCCCTACTACGATCAGTCTATAAACTAATAAAGTTAACATCATGATGGAAACTGAGATGAACATACTGGCAATAGATAAAGGTGTCATCACATAAAGAAGATTAAGCTTTGCACCACAGTGTACTAGCAAACTAACATAACAGGTATTGATCCCTCAGCCCAAACTTTGGCCCAATAGCATGAGGTGACCTTAATACAAGGTCCAGCCCAACGGTCTAGTCGATTGGCTCCCTATAAACCTAACACGTCAAGTGTTGGTGTCCATACGGCCCACATATGGTTGTAGTCAGACTGTGCTGGGTCCACCTTCGGGTGTATCAAGCCCTCGGGTGTCAACCCCAGACACCTAAGCAATAATGCACAGTCTAAACCTACTGGTACCCGTGCCTCGAGTTTGTCCAACACCGGACTACGTGCACGTCCGTAGCCCGCCTGGACCCGCACCGCTGTAACACTCAGCCGTCGCTTTGGTCGCTTACACCAGTCCAGTAATCGTGCCCCGCCCTAGCCTAGCCTCTAGGGTTGTGAATGATACCAAACTGGGATTACTGCTGGAACAGACCACGTTGCTAGGGTTTTCTAAGAGGGTTAAGTGTGGTTTAACCCCTCACTAATCATGGATTAAATTAGTTAAGTGTAACCAACAGTTCACCACTTAACCCCACTTAATCCCTCGTATCCCCAAAATTGGTTAAGTATTAGTGGGCCATGACTTAACCCTAATTATGAGGCATTAATTTAATTGTACCTTGACCTCTCACATTAGACTTTGTTGCGGTTACTAGTTAAGCCGGGCGGGTCCGGGTAGCTTTACACCACAACTTGGTCTAACCTCGGGTCCCAGGTACACATGACCAACTTCTCACATTGGGTCCTATTGTTTGTAGCAACTAGTTAAGCCGGTCGGTTCCGGGTAGGTTTACGCTACAAACTCAACTCAACCTCGAGTTGGCCACACTTATGTTTTCTAAGTGTCATGTCCACTTTATTTTCAAAACATAATCACAAGTTTAACAAATACTTGGGTAGACCTAACTTAATAGGTAAATTCCCAAGGGGTAGACCTAACTTAATAGGTAAATTCCCAATCTTATATTTTCATGTATTTTAAGTTTTACCCAAACCCCCCCCCCCCAACGTCATTCTATCGCTTACATATTCGCCATAACGCATAAAGGATAGAAAGAGGGAACTTGGCACAACATACATGATAAATCTTACATATCATAATAAACATGCATAACATGTTGGACTTGCATAACTTAGCATAGTGAACTTGCATAAGCATACATAACTTGTTAAACTTGCAAATCATGGCATAGTGAACTTGCATAAACATGCATAACTTGTTAAACTTGCAAATCATGGCATAGTGAACTTGCATAAACATGCATAACTTATCAAACATGTGTAACATGGCATAGTGAACTCGCATAAGCATGCATAACTTATTAATCATGCATAACATAGCATAGTGAACTCGCATAAGCATGCATAACTTATTAAACATGCATAACATAGCATAGTGAACTCGCATAAGCATGCATAACTTATCAAACATGCATAACATAGCATAGTGAACTCGCGTAGCATGCATAACTTATTAAACATGCATAACATAGCATAGTGAACTCGCATAAGCATGCATAACTTATTAAACATGCATAAATCCCAACTTTCATCACATATTAACTTTAGAGTTTCTAAAATGAAGGTAAGAGGGCTTACAAATATTATGAAGACACAAATCTACTAATAAAGACTGAGAAGCCCTTTTATGCAAGCATATAAAACCCCAAAACAAAGCTCCAATTAACAAAAATCCCAAAAACTCTAGCTTAGCAATTAAAGCTTGCAACTTGATGATGTATGCAAACTAATGATCATTCATACAACTTAGAAATGCTTGTATGAACATCAAAATCTTCATAGAAATGATTTTTGAAGAGGGTGGAGGCTAGGGTTTTTAGGTGGAGGCCATTTGAGAATTCAATTTGACATAGTTTGGTTGCTAGAATGAATAATGAGGTTTTAGGGTAGGATTAGGGGTTTATTTATAGAAGATTAGAGTGTTTTTAGCCTTAGGATTAACCCTAGGTTAGTTTAGGTCCGTCAGATTTAGGAATTCTCTAGAACCAAGCCACAAGACCAGACCAAGATCCAAAATGGTGCGCCAGGCAAAACTGCCCGGCCACCCTGTGTCGATAGGGCTGTCGACAGGGCAGTCGACACCCTAAGACCCCTGTCGACATGCCTGTCGACATGGGGGTCTTGGCGGGAGTTTTCCCGCCTGACGCCAGTTAGCCCTAATCCTTGTTTTTAATTTAAAATTTAAATCTGTTTTTGATATGGAAATTTCTGAAAACTTCAATGGGCCTTAACTGGGTCATACGGACTCCGATTTTCGAAAACTCGGACTCTATTTCGCGTATTTTTCCGAGACGAACGCAATGGCATAGCCCGTTTCCCTTGATTCAGATTTTTGAATTAAATTCTGCCTCGATTTATGTTATAACAGGTTATTGAAAATACGGGTTATTACATTCTCCCCTCCTTAAAGGATTTCGTCCCCGAAATCTCCGAGTTAGGAAGAACGTATCCTACCATCCAATCATCCATCTACTCAAAGAATCATCCACGAGCAATCATTGTTCTTAAAAGATTCTAAATGTTGTTTGAACATATGCAAAAGTGTGTGTATATGTACTTATCTAATGCAAAGATCAATGCAAAATATGTTAGTGAAATGTATCCATATGTATGCAAATCCCTAACATAATGTATAATATCTACATGCGTGCTCAATCATACATCCATATGCAACATCCATGTGATTGCATACAAATTTCATCCGAGAATAAGCATAAACACTCATGCACATGCAATATGAGGAGTGTGTGAGCCGATCTAGTGCCTAATGTGTATCATGCATCCACGAGTAACCACTTGCAAACACTTGCAACCACTTGCAACCATCAAACATAACATGTTTCAAACACATGTTTCATCCAAAGGGTTTATACCTAAGGTTCTCATGACAAGATTAGCACGATAACTAGATAAACATGGATAGCAAAGAGAAAGATATGCTAACAAAGGAAAGAGATTGAGAGTGTACCCTCAAAAAGGAATGGATAAAGCCCACGCATCTTCTCCTCGGTTTCCCAAGTTGCGTCTTCTTCGGCTTCACCCCATTGAACCTTCACCAGCTTGACCTCTCGATTCCTTAGCTTCTTGGTCTCCATCCCCAAGATACGAATCGGAGCTCTCCTCAAAGTTGCCTCTTTCTCTACTTCCACGTCTTCAAGAATGCTAGGTTCAACCACCTCAGCGGACTCATGTAGGCACTTTTGGAGATGCGAGACATGAAAGACATTAGGCACTCCGGACAGCTTCTCGGGCAATTGCACTTTATAAGCCATCTTCCCAATTCTCTTTATGATAGGGAAGGGTCCAACAAATCTTGGTGCTAACTTCCCAACAGCTCCAAATCGGACCACATTCCGCAAAGGAGAAACCTTTACGAAAACCATATCCCCAACATCAAACTCCAAATCGGATCTTCGCTTGTCAGCATAGGATTTCTGTCGGTCTTGGGCCGCTTTCATTCGTCTCCGAATCAACTCGATCTTCTCGGATGTGTCTCTAATCATGTCAGGCCCAAGTATGAGCTTCTCTGTAGTCTCCCACCAACATGTAGGCGACTTGCACGGCCTCCCATATAAAGCTTCAAATGGTGCCATCCCTATGCTTGCCTGATAACTGTTATTATATGCAAACTGAACAAGAGGAAGATGGTCTTCCCAAGCACCACCAAAATCCAGAATGCAAAGCCTCAACAAGTCCTCAAGTACCCTATTCACCCTTTCTGTTTGGCCGTCCGTTTGTGGGTGATAGGCCGTACTCAGGTTCAACCTCATGCCCATAGCTTCCTGCAAACTGTTCCAGAACTGGCTAGTAAAGATGGGGTCTCGGTCACTGACTATGCTGGAAGGGACTCCATGTAGTCGTACTATCTCACGAAGATATACTGATGCTAGTCCAGATGCGGTCCTTTTGCTCTTTACCGGAATGAAATGAGCACTCTTCATAAGCCTATCTACAATGACCCAAATGCTCGTATTCCCTTTCCTTGACCTTGGAAGCCCATCAATAAAGTCCATAGAAATACTCTCCCACTTCCATAGCGGGACCTCTAGAGGATGCAATAGCCCACCGGGCTTCTTCGACTCAGCTTTTATTCTCTGACAAACGATACATCTAGAGACAAACTCCGCGACATCCTTCTTCATTCCAGGCCAGAAGAAAATGCGCTTCATATCCTTATACATCTTATCACCGCCTGGATGTATAGTCAACTTGGAGCGATGTGCTTCCTCAAGAACTTTCCTCACCAAGTCTTCTACCATCGGAACACAAAGCCTTCCGTCTCTCCTCAGCCAACCCTTATCGTCTATGGAATATCGAGCAAGGTGACTAGATGTCTCCCCTCGAATCAGCTTATCCATGATCTCAATTATCTGAGGGTCTTCCTTCTGCGAAGCCCCAACTTGATCCAGAAGGGTAGGCCTGAGCTCAAGAGATGCTAAAGAACCGGTCATCGACTCCATCGCCAAAGAGAAATCAAAGGTTGCCAAGAACTCTAAATTCTTCATCTCAACAAATAGAGGACTTAGTGTCAACCTTTTTCTACTCAATGCATCCTCTACAACATTCCCCTTGCCAGGGGTATAGGCTATATCAAAATCATAGGACGCCAGGAATTCCATCCATCTTTGCTGCCTCAAGTTCAGATCCTTCTGCGAGAAGAGATACTTCAAAGACTTATGATCAGTATACAACTCAAACCTCTCTCCCAGAAGATAATGACGCCAAGCCTTGAGTGCATATACTATCGCTGCCAGCTCTAGATCATGAGTGGGATATTTCTTCTCATGCACCTTAAGTTGCCTACCACCAAAACATATAACTCTGCCTTCTTGCATCAGAACGGCGCCCAATCCCATGCCACAAGCATCAGTGTACACGGTAAATATCTTACCACCATCGGGTAAAGCTAGAACTGGTGCTGAGGTAAGGGCTCTCTTGAGTCTTTGAAAAGCAAGCTCACAGTCCATATCCCAAGCAAAAACTAAGTGCTTCTTCGTCAACTTAGTAAGAGGAGCGGATATCTTCGCGAAGTCCTTGATGAACTTCCGGTACAAACCCGCAAGACCTAGAAAACTCCTCACCTCGGTTGCATTCCTTGGAGTCTTCCAATCCTGAACTGCAACCACCTTAGCGGGATCCACCGCTAAGCCTTGCTTGGATACGATATGCCCAAGGAATCTAACTTCTCTTCTCCAAAAGTGACACTTGGAGAACTTGGCCTTTAACTGATGCGCTCTAAGCGTATCCATCACCTCTACAAGATGCCTCGCGTGCTCTTCTTCATCCTTGGAGAAGATCAGAATATCATCCACAAAGACCACGACAAACTTGTTCAAGAACTCCCGAAACACCCTACTCATCAAGTCCACGAAATACGCGGGTGCATTCGTCAAACCGAACGGCATAACAAGCCATTCAAAGAATCCATCTGGAGTTCTGAATGCAGTCTTGTCTATACTATCTTCAGCTACTCTGAGCTGATGAAATCCAGTAGCAAGATCAAGCTGAGAGAAAACAGAAGCACCAAAAAGCTAGTCAAAGAGATCATCGATCCTCGGTAACGGGTGTCTGTTCTTCTTAGTCAGCTTATTCAATTCTCTATAGTCCACACAGAGTCGAAGAGAACCGTCTGCCTTAGTAGCAAACACCACAGGCGCTCCCCATTCGGATATACTTCGTCTGGTGAAGTTCTTCTCAAGTAACTCCTTTACTTGCTTGCTGAGCTCCCGTCTCTCACGCGGAGCCATGTGCCGAACGGGCAAAGAAACAGGCTTAGCATTATCCACCAGATAAATGCGAAAATCAATCTCTCGTTTAGGGGGCAACCCCTTAACTTCTTCAAAAACATCTGGATATTCTCGGACCACCCTTACAGACTGAAGGGCTTCCTCTGACGAGTCGAGAGATTCAAGATAGCACAACATGACGGGATCCTTCGGATTGCATGAAATCTCTAAGGTGTTGCCAAGGCGAGTCACAAGCCTCACAACCCTATGCTCACAATCAAGAATGGTTCCATATCGGGACAGCCAATCCATGCCCAGTATCAATCCGTATCCCCTGAAACCAAGAACATATGCACTACACAAGAACTCTACACTGAGTATAGAGATCCTCAGATCCTCACATATCATAGATAGATGAGCAGAACCCCCAATGGGATTCGAAACACAAACGGGATCATCCACTAAGCTAGTACTAAGGTGCAAGCTATCAACAAGATCAGATGAAATAAAGCTATGTGATGCACCAGAATCAAACAAGGTACGAACTGGAAGATCAGAAACATAAACAAGGTTCTCAACAGAAACACTACCTCGATCGGGGACTGGAGCGGTATTGAGAGCATGAACTTGCCCTCCTGAAGGGCCAGCCTGTCCTTTCTTCTTCGGACATTCCTTGCTGAAGTGTCCAGTATCACCATAGGAAAAACATCCACCACTCAGCTTCCTTTTCTTCTTCCTACAATCCTTAGCAAAGTGTCCAGGCACACCACAGTAATTGCACTTTCCCTTGCCTTTGTTGTTGTTCCCCTTCTTGTTCTTGCTCTGATTCCCCTGACTGCTTTGACCACCTTGTTTGCCTTTACCTTGAGAATCAGTCTTCTTTGCTTGAGTATCACTCGTCTTGACCTCTTTCTTTCCATCTCCCTGGAGTAGAGCCATATTGACCAAACTCTCAAAAGTAGCCCCATGCGGAATATGTGACATCGCCAAACCCTGCAGCGGCTCATTCAACCCTCTAGCAAATCGAAGAGCCTTCTTCTCAGGAGTGTTTACCATATCCAAACCAAAACGGGCCAGCTGATTAAACTTGTTCACATACTCCTTGACAGACATATCACCTTGCTTTAATGTAATGAACTTCTCCATCTGTAAACTCGCCTCAGCAGAAGATAGAAACTTGGCCACAAATCTAGCCCTCAAATCGGCCCAAGTCTCAACGGGCCTCGTCCCATTGGTGACCTCCCATCAATTGGCCGCTTCATCCTTCAAAAGCCACACTGTCAATAAGATCTTCCTCTCGTCATCAATCCCAAAGATAGCAAACAAGTCCTCAGTGTCTTTCAGCCAATTCCTAGCTTCAACAAAAGATTCCGTGCCTAGGAAATTCTTGCCTCCCATCGCCTTGAAGTCTTTACAAACCTTCGTGAACTCAACCTGAGGATGCTGAGGGGGAGGAGGAGGAAGAGGAGCCTCAGCAACAGGAGGAGGAGGAACATTAGCAACGGGAGGAGGAATATTAGCTACTGGAGGAGGAGGAACAGGGACCACCGGAGGAGGGACATTAGGGGGAGGATTCTCAACTACAGGAGGAGGAATGGGAGTAGGGTTTGCGGGGCCGGCTGCCGCCCTAGCTTCTAGAAGTCTCCTATACCAGAGTGGCACATTTACTCCATCCGGGATGGCAAGATCCTCAGCCATACTGAAACGAAGGATAAGATAAGATTAGGTCAAGGGAACGAAGGATAACGCTAATGGCTTTTTGGGGAATAGCCCTTTTTAAAATACTAGACTTTTCTTTGGAAAATACTTTATACTTGTTTTGAAAATAGTTTTTCAAAAGTCTTTTTTTTTAAAAACTTTTTGTTCTTTCTCGTAAACCTTATGCTCTGATACCAAATTTTTAACACCCCACCTCCTCTAGGGTCACTCTTTCGGGGGCACTAGCTTCTGGGGGGCGTTAGAACTGGGTAAGCATGCATAATGATATATCAAGGCAGAACAAGAACATAAATATATATGTAAAACAGAGTAAGTGAGAATAAAACAGCGGAATATCTCAAACCATCTCAAAACAAGTCTAGTACATCATAAAGTCATCTGCCAAAATAAACATGTCTAGTACAACATAAACAGAAATACTGAAATACATAGTGCTATCCCCAAAAATAAAGGTGATAAACCATAGCGAGCTCAATGTCCAGACATACATGAGCTATCCAGCGAACAAGCAAGCGATCCAAGCTAAGCACCACTGTTCCCTCCCTGAGAACCTGGGGGGGGGGGGGGAAACGGAAGAAAAGAAGCGAAAGAAAACAGGTCAGTCAAAAAGACTGGTAAGCCCTACTACGATCAGTCTATAAACTAATAAAGTTAACATCATGATGGAAACTGAGATGAACATACTGGCAATAGATAAAGGTGTCATCACATAAAGAAGATTAAGCTTTGCACCACAGTGTACTAGCAAACTAACATAACAGGTATTGATCCCTCAGCCCAAACTTTGGCCCAATAGCATGAGGTGACCTTAATACAAGGTCCAGCCCAACGGTCTAGTCGATCGGCTTCCTATAAACCTAACACGACAAGTGTTGGTGTCCATACGGCCCACATATGGTTGTAGTCAGACTGTGCTGGGTCCACCTTCGGGTGTTTCAAGCCCTCGGGTGTCAACCCCAGACACCTAAGCAATAATGCACAGTCTAAACCTACTGGTACCCGTGCCTCGAGTTTGTCCAACACCGGACTACGTGCACGTCCGTAGCCCGCCTGGACCCGCACCGCTGTATCACTCAGCCGTCGCTTTGGTCGCTTACATCAGTCCAGTAATCGTGCCCCGCCCTAGCCTAGCCTCTAGGGTTGTGAATGACACCAAACTGGGATTACTGCTGGAACAGACCACGTTGCTAGGGTTTTCTAAGAGGGTTAAGTGTGGTTTAACCCCTCACTAATCATGGATTAAATTAGTTAAGTGTAACCAACAGTTCACCACTTAACCCCATTTAATCCCTCGTATCCCCAAAATTGGTCAAGTATTAGTAGGCCATGACTTAACCCTAATTATGAGGCATTAATTTAATTGTACATTGACCTCTCACATTAGACTTTGTTGCGGTTACTAGTTAAGCCGGGCGGGTCCGGGTAGCTTTACACCACAACTTGGTCTAACCTCAGGTCCCAGGTACACATGACCAACTTCTCACATTGGGTCCTATTGTTTGTAGCAACTAGTTAAGCCGGTCGGTTTCGGGTAGGTTTACGCTACAAACTCCACCCAACCTCGAGTTGGCCACACTTATGTTTTCTAAGTGTCATGTCCACTTTATTTTCAAAACATAATCACAAGTTTAACAAATACTTGGGTAGACCTAACTTAATAGGTAAATTCCCAAGGGGTAGACCTAACTTAATAGGTAAATTCCCAATCTTATATTTTCATGTATTCTAAGTTTTACCCAAAAACCCCCCCAACGTCATTCTATCGCTTACATATTCGCCATAACGCATAAAGGATAGAAAGAGGGAACTTGGCACAACATACATGATAAATCTTACATATCATAATAAACATGCATAACATGTTGGACTTGCATAACTTAGCATAGTGAACTTGCATAAACATACATAACTTGTTAAACTTGCAAATCATGGCATAGTGAACTTGTATAAACATGCATAACTTGTTAAACTTGCAAATCATGGCATAGTGAACTTGCATAAACATGCATAACTTGTTAAACTTGCAAATCATGGCATAGTGAACTTGCATAAACATGCATAACTTATCAAACATGTGTAACATGGCATAGTGAACTCGCATAAGCATGCATAACTTATTAATCATGCATAACATAGCATAGTGAACTCGCATAAGCATGCATAACTTATTAAACATGCATAACATAGCATAGTGAACTCGCATAAGCATGCATAACTTATCAAACATGCATAACATAGCATAGTGAACTCGCATAAGCATGCATAACTTATTAAACATGCATAACATAGCATAGTGAACTCGCATAAGCATGCATAACTTATTAAACATGCATAAATCCCAACTTTCATCACATATTAACTTTAGAGTTTCTAAAATGAAGGTAAGAGGGCTTACAAATATTATGAAGACACAAATCTACTAATAAAGATTGAGAAGCCCTTTTATGCAAGCATATAAAACCCCAAAACAAAGCTCCAATTAACAAAAATCCCAAAAACTCTAGCTTAGCAATTAAAGCTTGCAACTTGATGATGTATGCAAGCTAATGATCATTCATACAACTTAGAAATGCTTGTATGAACATCAAAATCTTCATAGAAATGATTTTTGAAGAGGGTGGAGGCTAGGGTTTTTAGGTGGAGGCCATTTGAGAATTCAATTTGACATAGTTTGGTTGCTAGAATGAATAATGAGGTTTTAGGGTAGGATTAGAGGCTTATTTATAGAAGATTAGAGTGTTTTTAGCCCTAGGATTAACCCTATGTTAGTTTAGGTCCGTCAGATTTAGGAATTCTCTAGAACCAAGCCACAAGACCAGACCGAGATCCAAAATGGTGCGCCAGGCAAAACTGCCTGGCCACCCTGTGTCGACAGGGCTGTCGACAGGGCAGTCGACACCCTAAGACCCCTGTCGACATGGGGGTCTTGGCGGGAGTTTTCCCGCCTGACGCCAGTTAGCCCTAATCCTTGTTTTTAATTTAAAATTTAAATCTGTTTTTGACATGGAAATTTCTGAAAACTTCAATGGGCCTTAACTAGGTCATACGGACTCCGATTTTCGAAAACTCGGACTCTATTTCGCGTATTTTTCCGAGACGAACGCAATGGCATAGCCCGTTTCCCTTGATTCAGATTTTTGAATTAAATTCTGCCTCGATTTATGTTATAACAGGTTATTGAAAATACGGGTTGTTACAAATATGAAATTAGGATTATAAATTAAATCGCGATTATAGGCATAATCTTTTGATAGGATTATAAGCATAAACGTGAATTGTGGGTTTATATGTAATTGACATATATGATAATCCAAGATTTGAATTATGGGTATAAGTTATAATAAGAGCTTATATGCCTAAGACACGAGGTTAGATTCGGATTGTGATATAAGTCTGTCCGTAACCGCCCGGCATATCCAGCAACCGCAAACAGTAGTCTAATGTGAGAGGTCGATGGAAGAAATTAGATGTGTACTAGTGTTAAGACACGAGGTTATATTTGGATTGCGGTAGAAGTCTGCCCGGAACCGCCCGACATATCCAGCAACTGCTAACATAAATCTAATGTGGGAGGTCTTGCACAATTACGCGTATAACGAATTAATGAACACTTAACCAAGAAGAGATATGTGGGAAGACGCGGGAATAATAAAAGGGTTAAGTGGGTGACATGGGTAGCATGGATTACATGGGTAGAATGGATAATTCGTTAAATTGGAATACTTAACCTAATTAAATCTATAGTGGTGTTACGAACAATCCAATTGAGTAGGGGTTAAGTAAACTTGTTAAAGAGGTGGGAGGGATTAAGTCAATCTTAAATAATGCCAAAATGGGGAATGATAATAACCTATTATGAATGAACTTGAATAAGAAAAGGAAAAATAATAGGTAGGATTGTCCTAGGGACAAGTGGGAATTATAACTTATGAAATAAGATAAGTTATAATGAACGATAGAGGAAGATGAAATAACTTATGTAATAAAGATGTGCTTAATCGAAGAATAAGTAATTAGCGAGGATAAGAATCAATCTACAAATGAGGATAACATAAGCTATATGAATGAAAAGAGAAACTTATTAGTAAACCTTAGTTAAGAGAACTAAGTTAATAAGTAAATTATGATGATTGTAATGACGGTGTACGAAGAGATTATTATTTAATAAGAAAGAAAGAAGGCAAACTTATGGAAATAAGTAAGTTGTATTTAATAATAAATTATGAATGACATGTTAGTAGAAAACATGTAAATTAAGAGGTACTTAATTATAAATTAAGTGAAACACGTTATTGCAACCATAAAATGGGCTAATGAATAGCGTGAGGAGATTAAAATTGTGAGAATAACATGTTGTAGGCTTATTAATGAACTTAAGTGGATTAAGTTATGAATGAAATTAATAAGCAAAAGGAACTTGGTAACTTGAGTAAGAAAGCAAAAAAAAATGGGAATAACGAAGTTAACGAAAGGTCTAACGATGTAAAGCAAGCCCATAATTAATGGTTAGACATAGGGTCTACGAGGCGCTTGGAACAATCCGTACATTTGAGGATGAATAGCCCAATTAGGAAGATCATCATAGTGTTCGAAGGCACTAGCGAAGATCATCATAGTGTTCGAAGGCACTAGCGAAGTGAAAGTTCATATGATTTTTTCGCCGGCTCCAACAGACTAGAAGGGGAAGCATGCAGGCTTCTTGAGACATTAAAGGTGCTCCTGGTAGTCCTTTGTGGTGGGCTAGACTCGGGGCTAGCATTGAAAAGGTTAGGTCTGCGCGGGACTATCAGTTAGGTGGGCCTTGACTGCACCGAAAGGATGGCAGTCAGAATGCCGTGACATGGTGACATTACGGGTAACTCGGCGATTGCCTCACGACAAGAGGTGTAAGGTCAGGAACAACAAAGATAGTAGGTCGTCGAGAACCTGACATCGTCAACCAGTGAGATGCGGAAAGACTAGAGATAAACCAAAGATGCTATCAACCTTTTACTATCAAAGGCATGGTGAGGGGAGACACCAATTGGATGTTTAGATTATTCTCTTTGGGGCTTGTCTCTTAGCTCTTGTAGTCTTTTCGAGTTGAGGGAGGGGTTGAGGTTGGGCCATAGCCACCATAGAAAACAGACCCTAGGGACATTTGTGTGAGAGGCTCTTAAAGGCGGGACTGCACAGATATGAAGAAAGCTCCCGACCGAGTTCCATGTTTCTTGTGTTGCCCTGCCACATAACTCGGGCACGCACACACGATAAGTGTGCGAGTTAGGCATTGAATACGATAATGATACGTACGTGGGAAAGTTTAGATACATACATGTCTGCTCTGGCTGGTGCATCGTAGGCTCTGGGGTAGTACTCAAGGGAAGTATCTAACTCGATGGAAAAGTTCGAGGATAGCATTTGGTACGCTTACAGCGATAAGGGTTCTATGAGGATGTAGCGTTGTTATATATAGAGATATGTACGTTACTATGGCATAGGATAAGGGATTGCGTATACTCCTATGATGATACCATGGAGACAGTGCGAGTAGGGTACCATGGGGTGTACCTTAGTTGGGGGTAGCTATATATACACTATATTAGGTTAATCTACTAGGGAGTAGATGAGTGCGACGTGTGTAAACCTTGAATGCTAATAACACAGAAAACCTAATGAATAAGAAAATGTAATTGAATGGTATATGTATTATTGTCCAGAGAGATGGTAGCTTTGGATACTGGTTTGGCTGTATTATTATTAAGGTAAAGCTATGTTTTGATTACATTATATTTTGTTCCTTCAGCTGTGAGATGTTTTCCGAACTCTGAATTATCTTATGTCTCTGTCTTTTATGCAGGATACCAGAGCACCCAACTAGGGTTTCGACGGACTGGGTTTTTTGAAAAAATTCGGTCTATCGGGATCTAGTTTGTTACAGTGTCCCAAAGACAGTTTCTAATTACCCAAAATTGATCAACTTGATGATGCAACAACGGGGAACGAATTGTTATCTTTAATCGATGAGTACTCCAGAAATAATCAGATCATAATGCATAAGCCGAATGAGGAGAACACGAGTTTCATAACTGATACAGGTCTGTATTGCTACAAAGTTATGTCGTTTGGGCTAAAAAAAGCAGGAGCAACATACTTGCATCTTGTGAACTCCATGTTTAAATCCTAGATTGGGAACACAATGGAGGTCTATATGGATGATATGCTAGTGAAATCAAAGAGGTCTAATGATCATCTGATGAATCTGGCTGAAATGTTTCATATCCAAAGAAAATACGGGATGAAGCTAAATCCTCTTAAATGCTGGTTTGGAGTCTCGTCGAGAAAATTTCTTGGATTCATAGTCATCGGCAGAGGCATTGAAGCAACTTCTTCTCAAGTCACAACCTTATGAGAAATGTGTGCGCCAAGGACAGAGAAAGAGCTTAAAAGCCTAAATGGGAAAGTAGCTGCACTTAAGAGATTTACCTCCAAGGCAATAGATCGGTGCATTCCACTCTTCGATGACTT
Organism: Allium sativum; assembly: GCA_030737875.1. Classification (NCBI taxonomy): domain Eukaryota; kingdom Viridiplantae; phylum Streptophyta; class Magnoliopsida; order Asparagales; family Amaryllidaceae; genus Allium; species Allium sativum. The sequence continues at coordinate 29,875 of JASFAX010004327.1, forward strand.
GAAAAAAGGAAAGAAAGATTTTCATTGGACTGCTGAATGCCAAACAGCCTTCGAAGAATTGACTGAGCACATGGAATCACCACTGATGAAGTTTAAGCCCAAAGATGGAGAGGATCTGTTCCTATATTTAGCTGCCTGGTCCCATGCATTGAGTGCGGCGCTTGTCCGAGAGTAAGCCAAGGTTCAATGGCCAGTTTATTACATCTGTAAAAGGCTCGTTGGGGCAGAACTAAACTACTCAAAGTTTGAAAAACTCACATATTGCTTGCTTATTTCCTTAAAAAAAGCTAAGGCCATACTTCTAATCCCATCCTATAAGGGTTCACACCGGTCAGTCACTAAGACAAGTTCTCTTCCACCCAGAAATTTCGGGAAGGTTATTAAAGTGGAACATAAAGCTCAGTAATATGGAAACACTTATCACCCCTGAAGAGCTATTGATGGGTAGGCATTAGCGGATTATATCGCCGAGTTTATGGATAGGAGAGAGGAAATAGAGGAACAAGCAGAGATGGAGACTAGTTGGAAATTGTACATCGATGGATCCCAGAATGATTGCTACTCAGGAGTAGGGGTGGTATTAGAAACTCCCGGAGGCCATTTCTTATGCTACGCCCTTAGGTTAGAATTCCCATCGACCAATAATGAAGCTGAATATGAAGCGTTAGTCACAGGGCTGAAATTGGCAAAAGAATTAAGTATGAAAACCTTACAAATCCTTAGTGACTCGCAGTTGGTAGTGTGTCAAGTTCTGAAGGAATTCCATATCGAACTCGGAAATCTTCCTGCTTATTTTACTAAAGCTTTGGAACTTCTCAATGATCTTGACTACTACACTATATCACATATTCCAAAGGAAGAAAATTCAAAGGCAGATTCTCTCACCAAGTATGCCAGTTATTCAGATGCACAATTGTTAGGTCTAATACCTGTCGAAATCTTTTCAGCCCGTACTATCGAAGAAGCAGATATCAGCTGGATCATGGAGATAGTTGAAGAGCCTATATCCTGGATGACCCAATCAAGGAATATATCCTTAATGGAACACTTTTAGAAGAGCTGAAAAAATGAAGGAAGATATTGCGCAAAGCTCCATTATACCGTATTCAAGATGGAAGGTTATGTAGGCGAGGTTTCTTAATGCCACTGTAAGATGTGTAACTATAGAGGAGTCAAGAGCAATCTTGGCAGTATTACATGGAGAATGCGGAGGTCACATGGGCGGTCAAACACTATTCAAGAAAATTCTACGATATAGCTACTTTTGGCCCGATGTGAACCTAGATGCCATGACATTTGTTAAGAAATGTGATAGATGCCAAAAATTTGAAAAGATTCCGAGAGCACCACATATAAAACTGACTCAAATGGTCAGTCCATGGCTATTTGCCATCTGGGGCATAGATTTAAACGGAGCATTACCTATAGCTAAATAAAATATGAAGTATGAAATAGTAGAATTCGATTGTTTCACTAAATGGGCTGAAGCTGAACCACTGGCTACTATTACTTCAAAAAGGGTGATCAACTTTGTCCTGAAGAATACCATCTACAGGTTTGGGGTACCGTAGAAAATAATCACTGATAATGGGACTCAGTTCGAAAGAAGTGAATTCTTAGATTTCTGTGCTAAATAGAAAATCATGAAGTGTTTCGCAGTCGTTTCTCATCCGCAAGCCAATGGGCAAGTCGAAGCAATGAACAAAATTCTAAAGTCAACCATCAAAAAACATCTCAAGAAAGCCAAAGGTGGTTGGGTAGGTGAGCTTCCCCTTGCACTATTGGTATATCAGACAACTCATAAAACTGCCACGGGGCACACCCCATTCTCACTTGCATTCGGATCAGAAGCTACGATACAGTTAGAGCTGGAAGTTCCCGCTCACCGAAGAATCTACTTCAGTCAAAGAGAGAATAAGAAGCTGACCCTCGAAGCACTTGATTTGCTCAAAGAAAAGTGGAAAGAAGCAGAACTTAGAATTGCTGCCCATTAGAGAAGGATAACCAGACATTTTAATGCTAAAGCCAAATGAAAAACCTTCCAAATTGGGGAACTTGTTCTGAAGAAAATTATGATAGGAAATGGATTATTCGGGTCCAATTGGGAAGGAATGTATATGATAAGCCAAAAATTCTCAGATGGCACCTTTGAGCTAAAATAGAAGGACAGGATCTGACTTCCTAGGGCATGGAATAACATACACCTCCATCATTACTTTGTTTGAATTTTCTTTCACATATGTTGCAAAGTTGTAAATACCATGCATTGTAAATATTATGCAAACATTGTCGCAAACTTTGTACATATCAATCAAGAAATTGCTTCGCTTGCCAAAATTGTACATTTGCAAATTCTTGTTGCTAAAATTCTATTTTGATTGCAGGTCCTCTAAAAAGAACGATGACACATCTATAACTGAGTAAAACCTAGCCGAGTAAAACCTGGTGACCGTTGCAGCATATCCTGGTTAGGATAGCTCAAGCGCCCGTTGCTCATTATTCAAAACATCATTCGCAACAAATACAAAGGTGTATAGTACAAAATTGCAAGCAAGGGACACTAGGAACTGAGCAGTCAAATGATGTGGCGTTCTAATTGCTAATAAAGTTATTAGTTTCACCGTTGGGGCACCTTCTCAATTGCATGGTCCAGGGCCCTAGTTCTAACAAATCGTGATAAAACTGGATAAAGGAACTAGTGTCTGCCCCGTGAAGCGATGCAACTCTAAACCATAGACTTCCCCGAGGGGCACCCAGTTGATCGTCAGTGTCATTAATACATGGCCCGATTACGACAATCCGTGGGCTTCAAAAGACCTCTTCAGAGGCATCCGATCATACACTGGGTATTACAGACCTAGTTACGGATGGTGGATCTTCCAAATCCAATTACTAACTGGCTTTAAAAACCCTATGAGGGCATCCTATCATAGGCCAGGTCTTCCAAATATGGTTAGTGACGGACTCAAAGCCCTTTTCGAAGCCGTCCAACAAATTCTACAAGTGGCTGAATTATTCAGTCACAACGAATAACGTATTTACAAAGACCTCTTCGGAAGCACGAAGAACAAGACCTCTCCAGGGGCATATGTTCAAACCTGATCTCTGAAGGGCCTTTATTACCAGGTTAGCAAGAAACATGATTGAACACACTAAAAATATAAGACATCTCAAGCAATGGCACAAAAACAAAAATTACTCCCCAATAAAAGGTATGAGCTTGATCGATTAGATCGGAAACCCTTGGATCGTGAGCAAGCCAGGAAATTTTAAATGTGAGGGAAAAAACACATAGCTATGGGATTCCAAATATTGTCGATCATAAATGACATGCTTAACCTTTAAGGTTTGTGATGAATTTGGTATGGGGGCATCACCACCGTGCTAAGAAATTCAAAAATGCTCACTTAAACATAACATAAACTCGTCACAACTTTGCATTAAAGGCTTACCATCTACAAGAATTACTCTGACCAACAAAGTTGAATCCCTTGATAAGATAGCTCGAGAACTTTGATACAGTGATAAAAACAAGAGTGGTTGGTCATAGGAAAGAAGTCTCAGGTATTGCTCCAGTTAGAACCCTGGAAATTCAGCAAAATTGGTTCAAGAAATCCAGCTAATAACGATCCAGGCTACAACTAAAAAATCATTATAAACATTTACCACGAGCTTATTTTAATATCAAATATTACATTGAAATAATAAGTGACTTGTAAGTTTGTGTTGTGAGCATGAAAAGTAAACAGGTGTGGAATGCAAAATAAGAAAGTATGACAAAAGCTAAAGTAAAGGCTTAAAGTATGACAAGCAGAACACAGTTTCATTACAGTAACACAGAACCAGGTCACAGAATCACAAGTCTAGAGAAGACGTATCAGACATAAATGTGCGTAGTGTAACAAGCATAAAAGAAGTGAGTGTGGGCCGACACTCGCACATACAACCTGTTTCAATACAGTAATCAGAAACTAAAGTAAAGTCAATGATGCTACTACTTCTTGCCACCTGACCTCAGACCAGGCTTAGTGGAAGGAGGAGGAGCACTAGCTGCTTGTTTCCCTAGCCCGCTGGACTTTCCTGAGATGAAAAAGTAATAACTTTCTTCTTAAGAACATGCCTATTTCCCTTACATTCGGAAGCTGACGAGGCTTTTATTTGTGCTTCTTTGGGTCCTCTGTCTCCTTGTCCAGAGTCTCGCCAGTATGCTCAGAATAATCCCCACTCGTAATGTAATCCTCATCATCACCTAAGTTAGAAATTGATGGAATCCGAGTATACTGTGAACCCGAGGTGTTAAAAGCAAGAAAGGATGGATGACTTGAAGGAGGAGTACAAATTAGGGAAAGAGGAACTGACATCATAGTTGAATAAATTATTAAGGCTTCATCCGTCATTGTATTTCCTACAGCATGGGAGGGTGATGGTGAAATTAGACCTAATGTAGACGAACAATAAGCACGAAATGCAGACGTCTCAGTTGATGGGCATATGCAGTCTAAGTATAGCAAGGTTTCGATGATTTCAAGTTTACCTACAGCTGTAAGACTGGCCTGAGGATTTCTGTGCTCCACGATCTCGAACCCATTGCATAAGTATCATCATCAAATTCATCATCTTTGTTTTGCTCCTTTGCTAAGTTCTGTTCGGGATTGCGTTCCTCGATTGTGGTTTCTATGGAAGTAGCAAGAGGATTCACTAGGATTTGTGAACCATAGGCCTTAACATCAGTTGGAAGATTAGGGGCATCATCATTTATTGCATCCTGCGCTTGTTCTCCAAAAGGCGCACCAATATCACCTAGCAAATGCCCGCTTTTTCCTTAATATAATCTTTCCCTTATCTAGGGCTTCTTGGGATTCCTCGTCAATGAGTTCCTTTAAAAGATCTTCCTCACAGCGTTCTCCTCCATCAATCCTGAGTACTTTTTACTAGACAAGAGCTGAAGCCTCAGCAAAGTCTTTTCCCAAGTAGTACAAGCTGCCATAGCCCACGATGTTGTAAACATAAAATTTGAATAGGGTATCCTCAGTCTTCACCTTGACTTTTTTATAGGCATCGACAGATTTGGTTTTATCCTCCTCAAGGAATTTAACATTGTTAGTTAGTGCTTCAAGCGATAAACTATGAGAGGAAATCTTGTGTTGAAGAGTCTAGTTCTCTTGTTTTGTGGTAGAAGAAGCGCTTCTTTCTTCAGCCAATTGGGACTCTACAAGCCGTTGAGCAGTTTGAGCTTCTTGGACTTGTTTCACAAGCACATCTTCCTTCTGTTTGGAAATAACAAGTACTTTTTTAAGCTTAGCAACCTCAGCTTCTAAGTCCTTAGCGGAGCCTCGAGACTTAAGCGCGTGGATTAAAGTAGCCTTGTCATTCCCCAGCATTTTAATATGGTCGAGGTGAGCTGAATTAAGTCTTTGAAGGTCATAACAAATGTGTACTAGCTACCTCGCTATTTTTCAACACGTTCACTCAGTTTATCTAATTTGATCTTGGCTTGACTTCTGGCAACGCTGTATTGAGTGAGCATGCTACATTTTGTACCAGCTATTTCCATAAGAATATCCCGCTTGTCGCTGGGATGTAAATCCACATTAAAGTACGTCCCTCTTAAGTGCCAGCCTTTGAAGCACTCGGCAAGCATTAGACTGGTCGGCCTTATCTGGTAACGAGGCCCATTGATGATTATTTGAAGGTCAGAAGAGGTAGAAGTGGCTTGTGGGGAAGACAAAGATATGCCATCGCCAGTATTTTGAACATCCAGCATTGAAAAATCTTGCACTGGGAACTTATCCGATTTGTGATGCTTCCCGGAATCACCTTTGCACTCGTCGCTCCTCTCTCTCTTCTTCTCGTTCTTCCTCTTTCGCATTTCTTGTTCTTTCCTTCTCTTAGCTTCCATCATATAAAAATGATCATGCCTCCACTTCCGTTGCTACTAGGTATCAGTGAGATCACCAATCCGATGAGGCTGGCAAGCACGTTGTGAGTGTTGTGAATGTTTCGAATATTGGGAAGTCCGAGGTTTGAGTAAATATTTGGGATCGAATAGTTGGGTGCCATGTTCAAAGATATCTTCAAGTGAGCGTCTCATTCGTGAACATAGGCAAGGGAATGAGTAAAATTTCAGTACTTAAGTTAGAATGTACTTAGGAAAAACAGGAAGATCTTATGCAAAGTATTGGGAACGCTAGACGCAAATAAAACTTAAGAAAAATTGCTCGTGAAATGTCTAATGACGAACCACTTGGAGGAGGATCATTTAAGAAAATTCCTATGTCCTCAAGATTTTCCCCAGGAGGGGTACAAGGTGAATATTGTTCAGCTTTACTCTTCGCAACTGATGCTGCTGGCACTGAGGTTAAAACATCTCCAAGAGTGAGATCTTTAGCCGAGCTAAGATCGCCAAGGTTCCTAAAAGTCTCTTACTCACCATCTCCTTAGCTATCCTAAATAATGGGATTCTCATCACGATTTTAGTACGTAGATTATTCTTAGATACCACACCAGCCTCTTCAGGCTGCTCATTCTCCTCCATTGAATTTGAGACCGTTTTTGATACAAATTCATCTGCATCAACCTGCCTAGTTTCTTCTGCAGGATCCGGGATAGTGACCTCCTTCCCAGTTTGATCAGGTAATGTGAAAGGACTCCTGCCCTCACTTTGTTCAGGAGCCACCTCCTCAATGAAAGCTAATTTGGATTTAGGAGGCGTTTTGATGCTTCCCGCTCGATCAAAGCACTTCCTTATTCGAACTTTCTTGGTTGAGGATTTACGAGAATTATCTTTTTTATTTGTCGGATCTGTCCCTAGAGATCGTGAGGAAGGACGCATGTTCTATCGATGGAGAATCCCATCGTTGAGCAACAATTTCCAACTCCTTTCACTCTCAGGAACAACCGTTAAGGAATTAAAGAGAACTTGATCGAAAGCATTATCCTTATCAAAAGGAACTACTGTAATATAATCAAGGATTTGAGCATTGGAGTAAATAAAAAATAATGAAATAAAAGACTGTAAAGTGAATATGTTCACCTCCTTACATCCAGAAACCATAGAAGTTTGGAGGGCACCGAACAAAGAAAATTTGGTTTGGGAACCCTTGGGCACACTCGACCAAATCAGTAATAATCTTCGAGCACCAGCTCTTAACAAAGATGATTGAGGGACGATCTTTCTTCCTCCTTTTAAAAGAATATCAAGAGAAAATATTGTGTAATGTAGGTGCACGCTCTTTGATCCTCATAAACAGTACATAAAAACCCATTAAGGGGAAATAACCATTTGGGTGTAACAGGGATGGGCAATTGCCAACCTCTTAAGAATCGACTCTAAGTAAGGATTGAAAGGAGGGATTTTCCTGCTCATCAGCATGTATCGGTTTACCGCAACATATCTGGTAGGAGGAATGTCTGCAAACTCACCTTTTATGCGGAATCTGGCTTCTTCCTTTTATGAAATCCCATGTTCCTTACACAATTGTTGGACTAACCTAAGGAGTGTTCCATTTCATTTCTTTCACGAGGTACATGAGAATATGTTCGAGGATTAGGAAAGTTTTGACTGGCACTTACCCAGAAATCCCGGCTTTACAGGACATGGCTCCTTCTACAGGATTCTGGCGTAACTGTTGTTGGGTTAACATTTTCTATATGAAAGGCAATGCTTAAAAAAAATCATAGGTTTAGCATCGGAAAAACTTGGAGATCAATAAAAACCACAAAATAAAAACTGAAAATGCCAAAGTTATTAACCATACTCGAGCCTAAGTAGGGTCAAGTAATTCAAGGCAGACAAGCGAGAAGTTTTCGGATTTGTATTCTAAATAATTAGGATTGCAAGGCAGGAATATGGTGTTAAGTGGGCCTATATAAACAAAAAAAATTAGCACATATTGCAAGTACTAGTCCTAATCGAATAGTGAGATCATGCTCATCTTAAGAAAGCATACATGTTCGATCCCAAGCAACTCAAACATGCAAAAGACCGACCCCGTAAGGATCGAACATGTCCAAGCCCAAACAGGGTCGAGCATGTTCGAGCCTGAGCTAGGTCGAACATGCATTACCCTCAACTGGGTTAAACATGCCTGACCCCATAACGATCTAACATGTCTGAACCCAAAGAGGGTCGAACATGTTCGAGCCTCGGCTTGATGAACATGCTTGACTCTCATTTGGGTCGAACATGCCCGACCCCGTAAGGATCGAACATGTGCAAGCCTAAACAGGGTCGAGCCTGTTCTAGCCTCAGCTGGGTCGAACATGCATGATCCTCAACTGGGTCGAACATGCCCAATCCCGCAAGGATCAAACATGTATGTACCCAGACATGGTCGAACATGTTCGAGTCTCAACTGGTTCGAACATGCTTGACCCTCATCTGGGTCGAACATGCCCGGCCCCGTAGGGGTCTAACGTGTCTGAACCATTGAATGGTCCACCATGCTCAAGCCTCAGCTGGATCGAACATGTTTGACCCTAAACTAGGTCGAACGTGCCTGACGCTTGTTTGGCCAAACGCGTTCGATTTTGGTGGACATGAAATTGTGTTATCGTTAGAGAAACATGATCAGACTTGAAAATGAGCACAAATATCAGCCACAAGATAGTAAAACAAATGAAAATTCCCAACGTTGGAATTTAATAAAACACCTATTGTGCATTGAGTTCATATCAAAGTTTAAAGGATTTTGGGTAACTTGAATTCTCAAAAACATCCAATTACACATTCTCAGTCCAAATTCAATCAAGTTCATCCCAATTTCCAATAATTACAACACCAAACATTCAGTTCGAATCCAAACCGTACGCGCAAGACATTTCAATTCAATCCCTTGACCATTTTACAAATAAAAAGCATTGCAAAAAGAAAGGAAAATCACCTTCAAGCATTAAAACGACTCGAATTAGGGAAGATAGCTTCTCCAAGACGATTCAGGTTGGGTCGATTTTGTCGTGGGTTCGAATAAGCTCCACTAATCAACTACTCAAGATTCAATTTGACTCGAATTTGGAGAGAGATTGAAGCATAGGGAATTTTGAAGGAAAAGGGTGGTCTCCATTAAAATTGGTTCTTCCAGGAAAATAAATGAAGAGTGGAAATGGGAGAGCCAAAGGCAATATAATGGGGGAGAAGACATACAACCACACCCGACTCGGATGGCTTGCTCGGCCCAAATTGCTTGCTCGACCAGGATAGCTTGCTTGACCCGGATTGCTTGCTCGACCCAGAGTGCATGATCGACCCAAAGTGCTTGCTTGACCCAGAGTGCATGACCGATTCAAAGTGCTCATTTAACCTATGATGTTTGCTCAACCCAAATCATATGTTCGAACTAAAATGTTTTTTGACTAGTCAGATGCAATGAAAACTAATTCAATTCTTAATGCTCGACTCGCGATGGAACCATACTTCTTGGCGTATGAAAAACAAAGATTGAATCCATAAATTGGTGCTATATTTCAAAGCTCATAATTTTTTACAAATTAAGAATTACGAACTTCGAGGGGCAAATGTTTATCCATTAAAAATCATGCACCAATTAAAGGGTCAAACATTTGTCAAAACTATGGGTCGAACACGAGCATGATTCGGGCTATAAAGCCTCTCAAACATCACAAAAAGGTTTGGACATTGTACATGGCTCATGCATTGAGGTTCAACCAAAAGGGACGAACAGGCGCCAGATAAATGCCACAGGGCTCATGCAACTATAGGGTCTGTCGAACCACCTCTGGGGTTAAACGTTGTAAGGGTCGAGCAACATAGGCTCGAACAATCATGAAGGCTCAAATAAGATGGCTCATACCAACATGGCCAGTCGAACGTTAACTCAGGTAGACAA
>JASFAX010004328.1:0-39713 GCA_030737875.1 Allium sativum
CAACGTATTAACAAGTTATGGTAATTTCAAGTTTATATAATTTAAACGATAATTAAATTAAATAATTTTTAATCTATTTATTTATTAAATAATTAAATTACGTAATTACCTTACTAACGTTGCCACATCAGCAACTATAACGCGTCTCCTCCCTTTGGTATTGCTAAAACCCGATTCCCTTCGGCCTGTACGAAGAAACCGCTCCACCATGAAAAGCTCCTCCTCGCGCTGCTGTGTCAGGCCACCGGAGGTCACCTCCGCCCTGCCATCGACTCCGCCTACACGTGTTGCGCCTCCACCCTTGACGTCGACCCTCCAAACCGCCGCCATCGCCTGGAAAACCATGAAGACCCAAACCCGCCTCTACCTCGATTTCTCCCCCTACACACAACCGGACACCATAAAACCACCACCGATGGAAAGGCCTCGCCACCTAGCTTCATCGACCATCAGACCCCGACAGTAATACGCCACCAGTCGCCGTCAAAACCACAAAACCCGTCCGCCACTTTTCACAAACAACCGAAAACTGAGTCCTCCGTTCAACTCAGAATCCCGACCACCACAGTGAAGATTAGCACCTCCGACCAACGGGAAAAATCTCCCTCTCCTCGTCCTCTACAACATTACCTTTTGTTCCAACAACAATCATCAAACCAAATTACCCAAAAACCCCTAAAAACGAAACTAATTTTCGACGGAAATTGGTGATTTTCGGCCAACTCCGGCGACCGTTGATCATGGAATTTTGTGTGGAGGTCGGCCTCGCCTGGATCTACAACTTTTCTTCATGTTCCATTAGAAAATTCTTTATGGATTGTGAGAAATAAATTATTTTGTAAATGAGGACTTTTCTGCAAATGTGATGGACAAAAATTGGAGATGGCTAAAATTTCTGGTTTTTAGGTGTTTATATAGTGTGGGAAAATTATATTTTAAGTTGATGTGTTGTGTGATGACGACTAACGATATTTATTTCGTGTCTATCGCAATTTCAAACACCGTTTATTCGCTCCTGCGCTCACATACAAACCCCGTTCGCAACGGAAATTGACATCATAGTATTATTTGACGTTACGGTCCTAATGAAACTTGTTTCGTCGAATTCTGTGTCCATTTGCTTAAATGGCGCTCGTTTAACTCCAAATGGTCATTTTTATTTGCATTTTATGTTGCCATGCTCACATAATAACCCTGATTTGCATGCAACTTGAAAATCTAGAAATAATTTGTCAATACGGTCCCAACAAAATTTGTTTCGTTGAAAACAAAGCTCGTTTGAATAAAGCCCCATTTAAACGGTCCAATTTGAATTAAAATAAATCAATTTTAAAATACTTCAATATAATAATAATAAAATATTGCAATTGACCATACACGACCAGAATTTCGTATAGATTCAAGATAAAATACTCTGGGTTGAAATCCAAGTCAGTTCGATATTTAAAATATTTAAAAACCCTTAAATTTATATAATAAATCGATATAATATATAAAGAAATTCCATAGCGACCTTTTCAAAAATTAATTTGGACATAAAATAAAATTTACACTATGAAAATCCGATTTTTCTCTTCATTGGAAAGATATCGTCAAATCGATCCCAGCATTTCTTGTTTCGAGAAAATCCGACTTATATTGAATCCTATACGGCCCTTTAAAGTTCAAAACGCCATATTACCAATTGTCGTGCGATGCAGCTCGATTTATAATTAAACTATAAGTTATACGTTCTGGCGTCGTTTAATAAACGAACGTATTAATATAATTCAATATAAACCATTTTAACTGTTCACATTATATTGCAAACACGACATTTTCCAACCGTTTGGAAATTAAAATACTATTTTATTATTTATTTAAATAACATATTCAAAATAAAATCATAAAATTCAAATATTTAAATCCAAACCAATATTTTAAATAATAAAATAAATTAAATAATTACTAGAAAAATACGGGTCATTACACATATCTAAATTTCCATAAAATTTCATATGATGTTGGGAACTTGCAGACATGATAACAGAGGTGATAAATTGTAACGACCCGCCTTTTTGCCCGATTCTCGCCGGTAATTAAACCAACTTAAATCGCTCATAAAGACGAATTGTTATGTGTACATACATATATTGAACAAAATAACAGAACTTTTTCATTGCTCAGAACAAAGATTATATTAGAGTTACATGAATATCAGAGTTACAACATAAAATATATAGCGGAAGAAAGAAAATACTCTCTCAGCGGAAGATCAAAATCATATAGCGGAAGCTTCAAGTCTAGTGTAGACTCCAACACAGAAAGCGCTCGAACTTCGCTCCAACGAACTACAATTGCAAAACTAAACTACTAGGTGCCCGTGTAAAAAATAAATGGGCACCCGGAGTTTAGGAAGGAACAATAAACCCTAGGTCAGTCATGGGACTGGTGTTAGAACATAAAACAGTTACTTTAGGATTTATTTAAAGTTGGGAAATTCACCGGACCACGCCGCTAACGCGGAACGGGTTTACTCCAGGTGAATACCCGTGCATATAAATACGCAATGACTTTTGGAAAATGAAGCTATCATAAGCTCGTCCCACATCACACAATGCAAGCACACATCAGATGGGCGAGTTTTATCTTATGATAACCAAACATGCTTTCATACGTGAAAATCCTCTTTTCATTGCCATAATACATATATAGTATGGAAAACATTTCACAAATAAATGTATTAATCCTAGATGGCATAATACCCCATAATATTATGTCGCCATATATATATATATATATATATATATATATATATAAAATCAAAATCGTATGGCTCGTATTGGAGATTTGGGTTTCCAACTTGATGATTCCTGACACGAAAGATCAATTGGAACACAAACGAAATGTAATCACGGGTTTTTCATCCAGACGCGGACAACAATACAAATAGCGAGGTAGGTCAACGTTTTTCGACCAGACACGGCCCCCCGAACATACCCTATTCCATAAGTCATAAGTGATTTCCCACTGCTGCAGCGGTCTTCATCAATTCATATATATACACAACCTAACCGCCAGTTTCTCATCATCCGGGGTGTGAGGTTTGTAGATGTCACGTCATACACAAAGCATGCCTAGAAAAGCATTGCCCTGATCGTACAAGCTCATTTCATCTCTTAAGTATGTCACATTATCCATTCACAACATGACTACTGATTTCCATCCATACATAACCACTTCGAGTTCATACGTCACAAACCAGATACATATCAACGGAAATCAGTGTTATGCCGTCAATTACAATGTCAGACACACAATCCATATAAGTCCGTCCTGGGTCTGAATGGAACAAAATCCGAAAGTTCTCCCCATATGTTCGAACTTCCTACCACTCCGATAATAGGGACATCTCTCTACTGTAGCTATTTAGTAAAGAAACCAATCGGCAGATAGTCCGTTCGATTTGTGAAGAACCACGGTCTTCATTCATCGATTCCAAGTCTTGAATTTGCTTTATGCGTCGTATTATTATTTGGAATGGTTTTCGGACTTAGATCCGATCCCGGACTTTCCAAGTAATAAGCGTATTCTTAAATCGATAGTCATGGATCATACGGGCTTTCAATTCAATCTCCTTCCAATCAATTAATTCATTTACAATGTCAAGGTCAGAGTTGTCATAAATTCTTTCATCATTCCTAACTTTTCTTTGAAATCAATTATTCCATTTACAAACCTTTATTTCCAACAAAATCCTTCGATCCTTATACTCAAACATAATCCTTCGATTCCTTAAGTCTTTGAGTTTACCAATTCTTAACTTGGATTAGAATCCCATTTACGATAATCCAAACAATTTGATATTTGAAAGTAAGTTTAAATAAAGTTATCGACTTGTGTTTGATATCAATTCCATACACAAATATTCAATTTCAAAATTTTCTTTTCGAACTATTTTGCAATCCTTTTTAACCATTTGAAATAATGGTTTACGGTTTAAAAACTTCAAACCCCATTTATTTTGGAAATTGAGATAATAGCGTTTGAACACTATTAAAAGTGTTGTGATAGCCATTTAATTCAAATAGATGCCAAATCAATTCAAAAATTCCAATAATTCAGTTTAAATTACTTTAAATTAATAAAGCAATATTTTTCATGAATTTTCTCAAATGTTAAAACTTGTTTTATTTGAATTTTCGTTATGGTCGCCGAACTGCACGTACAACGACCTTTTCCAAATTTGTTTTGAACATAACTTGAAAATTGTATGCTGAAATTTAGAAATTTCTTTTCTATTCAAAAATTCCTAATATTTGAAGAATCAACGTTTCTTATTTCAAGTCAAATCGATTCCAAATGGTAAATTATAACCACTGGAAAATTTAAATCGATATTTACGAACTATCGCGCCGTAGCGCGTTTTAAAATGATTTAAATATAGTCCTTCAAATCCTTTTGACTTTCAAATTTAAAGTTTCAACAACTTAAATTTTAAAACCGAATTTTAAGTTAAGTAAAATCATTTCCAAAACTTAATTTAAATTTAAAATAAGTTGTAAACCATAGAAATTCAAACCCTTTTTGTTTAAATTTAAATTTAATTTTGAATTTCATAAATGGTCCTTACGCGACATTTTAATTCCAATTGGTTTTCTAAGTTTTAAAACAATTTCAAATTCAAATTAAATTATATTTGAATTAACTGTTCCGTCCGTCAGACCAGTTAGGGATAGCCAGGGAGAGCAAGAAACTGGATTTCCGAACCCAAGCCTAGACACCATCCTCTCTGTCATCCTAGAACGATCTGGTATAATTATTATAAATTATTTTATTTATATTTCCAAATCCCTTTCCATTTAAATTGGACTTAAAAGAAATAATATTTTTAATACTGAAAAATAAATCTTCACTTATATGGAAGGAGGATTTGAATCGATCATCTATACGATTCCACAACCATGGTGTTGTGTATGCATCATGCAAACAAAGTAAATCAACCATATAAATCAGATGATCATGAATTATAATCATCACCAATAACAAAAAATTCAGCTGTGTATAAGAATTACAGTCAATAACGCTTATTAGTGTTCAGTGTTTTATCTAATTACATGCACATCCATTCACACAATGGCATCCATATCCAACCAATAATCATTGATTTATCACAACTAATTATTTAATCACTACTAATTAAATAAATTGATTGAATTAAGAGTTCTCACCACAATAGCTTTCCGGTAAGGTTCCTCCAACGTTGTGCTCCATATTTGTTTGTTATCTTCGTTCCCTCCATGTTTCTCTTCTAGTGCTCGGTTTCCTTTCCTTTTCTCTCTTTATTTTTTTTCTTTTTCCTTTTAAGATAGGCTTGGTAAAAATGGTTCATGTCTGTACTAGGGTGAATGCTCTTGGTTGGAAAACTCACATGCACAACGAAACAAAACTTTGTATTTTGTTTGCTTCTTTTTTTTATATATAAAGTAAAGGCTTTAGCTGCAAAATATATATACACGCAAGTGATCGGATTCCATGCGGTTGGAAAGGCTCGAAAGGAAATGACACGAGAACAGTCGTGCATGCACAGGCAGGGTTGCGATGAAATGCTGAGTTGGGTCTCAAAGGGGAAAGGTGCCTGCTGAGTTGCGGCAAAACGACAGATGCAGGCCCTTTTTGTTTTGATATTTTATGAATGGCGGATGGAGAAAAGAAGAGAAGTGGGATGGTTACGGTGGGAAAGAAAGGAGCAGATGGGCTGTTGTGTTTGGGAGGAAGGCGCATGTAAGTGAAGTGGGCAGCTGGTCTGGAAGCTGCTAGTTGCATGGAAGGCTTCCGTCATGAGGAACTGTCACTAGTGAGAGCTCACAGATGGATTTTAAAGGGAAAAAGGAGATTGTGGCGCAAGGCTAATCATGCCTGTACAGATAGAAGAACAATAGGCGGAGAGGAGAAAAACAAATAGGCGGATGGAGCTAATGGAAAAGGCGTCTGTTTTGGACTGGTTTGGAGAGGGGAGTGACGTGCTGCGTTAAAAGGGAGGAGTGAAGAGAGCGGATGGGAATGATTTTCTAGTTTTTGAAAGATAGTCTCAAGAAGAAGAATACAAGAAGGATGAGGCAATGAATAATTTTTTTTTGGTAAATAAGAATACAGGAAGGTTGAAGCGAACATAAAATAAAGAAATTATGGGGAGAAGGAAAAATCAACACGTGGTGAGGTTTTATGACCAAGCAGACACATGTCTTACATGCTAAAAGTTTGATCTACGCGTTTGAGCATCATTATAAGTGTTGTGCGTGTCCAAACCTTTGTTCCGACGCATAGGGCATTTTCAGTTTTAACGTACCAAGAAAATGAGCATAGGCAAAACCATTGTTTCTTATGTACAAATTTATTTAGATTACGGACCGTAATGAAATTACGGTCATATACAACGATGTGTACGAATCTCAAAGCAATTATAAAAAAAACTGGTTGATTTCTTCTGTAAGTATTAAAAGATCCGCAACTGTCCTTAAAATATATTAGGGAAAATACATATTTATTTTTCAAAATAAAAATTATTGTAAAATTTCATGAAATATTTTAAGACTACGTGAACTGAAACCGAATAGAAATTTGTAACAGATATTTAATTATAATTTAATCTCAAATTTTGATCGATTCTAGCACTCAACTACAACTGGTTTCGATATTTTCAACTTACGATGAATTGTTTTCTCCCGAACAGATATTGTTATAACTAATTCCACAATAAAATTTAAATTTCAAATATTTAAAATACTATTATTGCCTTAAAATTTTGATTCAACAATTATTTAAACCTTCCAAACTTTATTTAAAATTCATATTAAATTCAAATTTGAGATTCAAAAATCTTAGATCGTTACATTCTCCCCAACTTAAAACTTTTCATCCTCGAAAAGGAGAGCTCGCGAGATTATATATAAGCAAAATAAACCTTACATATAAATTTGTTAATCTTACAAATTAAATATAAACTTATCGAAGCAGCTTATAGGAAAATTTCATATGATTAAATTTTCCAAAATGCTTTTGCATCTAAACTAAATTAAACTAAACCTAAATCAAAGATAAATTTTCAGAAAAATTAATTAAAGAACTTTGAGTTTATATTCTAATTACAGTTCATAGTTTGCAATGCATTTGAAAATCTCAAAAAGATTTCTCTGGCTTAGAATCCCATTTTCAACTCAAACATACTATAATCTAATCTATGCGTTATTAGTTCGAGAAGTTCATTTTCATGACAGGGCAACTGAGTATCACCCATCATACGAAATCCAATCTCTCATCACAACCCAGTTTTACTCACGGTTACTCGAATAAACCAAATCATTTCATATCCCGAAGATGTAAATCATTTTGCAACCGAAATTTACAAATACTTGTTTTCTAAACATAAAAATATCGAGATTCAAGTCGTTGAAATCTCTTTATAAACCATTCATCACATCCAGATAGTTGAAACCAAATTTGTCAAATTGAAAATAAAATTTTCCACTTCAAGTATACAACTAATATTTTATGTTTCGAAATCAATAATCATATTTAAAACACTCGAGCCTTTCAAATCGAATTTCATACAAAATCAAGCCTTTCTATTTTCTAAAGTTTTCGAAAATCGTTTACACTTCCTTTATTTCAAATATCCAATGTGTTTGAAAAACGTTACATTTTCCTATCGTTAGAAATTTCTTGAAACATTTCTTATTCAAATATACTATCACGCTTTCGCTGCGTACTCTGATTTAGTACGTGCATGTTTCAAACCATCATTATTCAAATATTAGAAATGAGTTTCAAATTTTTGGAACCAAAACCTTATAATTCATCTTAAAAAAATCCATTTTCCTTGCGTAAATTGAATTCCATATTTTGAACACTTCCAATTTCTATGCAAAGCTCATTTGTTTAAGTTCTGTTAACATAATGTCTTGGATAAATCAAAGTTATCTTGTTTGAATTAAATCTTGGTTTAATTCGAAAAACGACAAAAAGTATACATACATGGATCAAGTCAAATTCCACGTGTTTAAGACAAAAGCTTAATTCAAATGGGCATCAAAAGGTATAGTGGTCTAAATCAAAACACGCCTAAAACTTAAAGATGAACTACTCAAGCTCCAATAAGTTTGGTTCAAATTCTCAAACAGGGTCAAGACAAGAGGTCAAGTGTATCTAAGGATACAAGTATAGGCAGCTCAAAGTACGACGATTCGAGTCAAGATATTCGACCAATGCTTATGTAAAAGGGGATGAACAATGCTACTCAACGGTTCGAATTAAACGATGTAACTAGCTTAGGCCAAGCTAGGAAAGTCGAGCGCACCTACGGATACAATTATAAATTATTTATTCTTGGTTACTCGATTTTTCATTGACTTTCTCTTAAGTAAGCCCTACTTCAAATTTCACTTTTTCTTTGTATCGTAAGTGGTTACTCTTTAAATACTTCCTATTTGAATAGTTTATGTAGTTTCAATTGGGGAAAGAATAGTTTTTCTCCCCCACTTAGATATTTATTACAATTTTAAATCATCTTTTTAACCAAATTCTTAACTTAAATCAAAATTACCTTCAAATTTCCTAAGAGGAGTTTGATAGCCGAAATACACTTCCGAGAAAAATAGCTTAACTTGCATTTTATCATTTACAATTCATGCCAGGTATAGGTTCGACTCTATTGCTTAACACACATCGAGGTATATGATATCTTCTTTAATTATACTTATTAGATCTCAAAATTTATATTCAAACATTTGTTATAATTTGATCAATTACTTTTGTTAGAACTGAGTGATGTTCAACATATATGATTTACAAATAAGCTTACTTACGTGCACTTTCAACAATTCATTACCCAATTCTTTAAGCGGGAATTTACTCCAAGAATATATCTTTTAATTATACAAGTACTATTGTTACCATATTCAAAGTTTTAAGGCTTCAAGGTCTTTAAATATTCTTAAGCTAACCTAAGTTTTCCTTTCTCTTTAAAACTTCTAGTTTTGCTTTTCTCAAATTAAATTCCTATATTAAATTTCCAAACCATTTTATTAAGATTCATTTATTACAACACATAGTTAAATGGTTTTAAATATTCCTCGATGTTTAAATCGGATTTATATAGTTATCCCACCTTCAAAACTTGAAAATAAATATCAGCGATGTCGCGCTCATCCCAGAATTTATTTCCAAGAGACTAGAGTGTGATTCTACATCTATCTAGTATATATATCGGACTTCGTATATACACTGGCCATGCATATATTCGAAATCCTTACATACTGATAGTCCAATCATGACGTCAAATACAATACTCAAAACCATTATCTTCAATTATATTTCAAAATAATTGTCATTTTCAAAATGATTTACCTAGTTTTAAAATAATTTATATAGATTTCAAAATACGCTCTCTCAACGAGATATCCCAAACTCTCATTCTAGGGCATTTCTGACCCAATCTCTAATGAGATGTTATAACCCTGATGAGTCCTATCTTTTGTTCAAAATATGTCGTACCCTATAGCTTTGTATAACCAAAGCTCTGATACCAACTTGTAACGACCCGCCTTTTTGCCCGATTCTCGCCGGTAATTAAACCAACTTAAATCGCTCATAAAGACGAATTGTTATGGGTACATACATATACTGAACAAAATAACAGAACTTTTTCATTGCTCAAAACAAAGATTATATCAGAGTTACATGAATATCAGAGTTACAACATAAAATATACAACGGAAGAAAGAAAATACTCTCTCAACGGAAGATCAAAATCATACAGCGGAAGCTTCAACTCTAGCGCAGACTCCAACACAGAAAACGCTCCGAACTTCGCTCCAACGAACTATAACTGCAAAACTAAACGACTAGTTGCCCGTGTGAAAAATAAATGGGAAACTAGAGTTTAGGAAGGAACAATAAACACTAGGTCAGTCATGGGATTAGTGTGAGAACATAAAATAGTTACTTTAGGATTTATTTAAAGTTGGGAAATTCACCGGACCACGCCGCTAACGCGGAACAGGTTTACTCCAGGTGAATACCCGTGCATATAAATACGCAATGACTTTTGGAAAATGAAGCTATCATAAGCTCGTCCCACAGCACACAATGCAAGCGCACACCAGATGGGCGAGTTTTATCTTATGATAACCAAACATGCTTTCATACGTGAAAATCCTCTTTTCAATGCCATAATACATATATAGTGTGGAAAACATTTCGCAAATAAATGTATTAATCATAGATGGCATAATACCCCATAATATTATGTTGCCATATATATATATATATATATATATATATATAATCAAAATCTTATGGCTCGTATTGGAGATTTGGGTTTCCAACTTGATGATTCCTGACACGAAAGATCAATCGGAACACAGACGAAATGTAATCACGGGTTTTTCATCCAGACGCGGACACCAATACAAATAGCGAGGTAGGTCAACGGTTTTCGACCAGACACGGCCCCCCGAACATACCCTATTCCATAAGTCATAAGTGGTTTCCCACTGCTGCAGTGGTCATCATCAATTCATATATATACACAACCTAACCGCCAGTTTCTTATCATCCGGGGTGTGAGGTTTGTCAATGTCACGTCATACACAAAGCATGCCTAGAAAAGAAATGCCCTGATCGTACAAGCTCATTTCATCTCTTAAGTATGTCACATTATCCATTCACAACATGACCACATATTTCCATCCATACATAACCACTTCGAGCTCATACGTCACAAACCAGATACATATCAATAGAAATCAGTGTTATGCCGTCAATTGCAATGTCAGACACACAATCCATACAAGTCCGTCCTGGGTCTGAACGGAACAAAATCCGAAAGTTCTACCCATATGTTCAAACTTTCTGCCACTCTGATAATAGGGACATCTCTCTACTGTAGCTATTCAGTAAAGAAACCAATCAACAGATAGTCCGTTCGATTTGTGAAGAACCACGGTCTTCATTCATCGATTCCACGTCTTGAATTTGCTTCACGCGTCGTATTATTATTTGGAATGGTTTTCGGACTTAGATCTGATCCCAGACTTTCCAAGTAATAAGCGTATTCTTAAATCGGTAGTCATGGATCATACGGGCTTTCAATTCAATCTCCTTCCAATCAATTAATTCATTTACAATGTCAAGGTCAGAGTTGTCATAAATTCTTTCATCATTCTTAACTTTTCCTTGAAATCAATTATTTGATTTACCAACCTTTATTTCCAACAAAACCCTTCGATCCTTATACTCAAACATAATCCTTCAATTCCTTAAGTCTTTAAGTTTACCAATTCTTAACTTGGATTAGAATCCCATTTACAATAATCCAAACAATTTGATATTCGAAAGTAAGTTTAAATAGAGTTATCGACTTGTGTTTGATATTAATTCCATACACAAATATTCAATTTCAAAAATTTCTTTTCAAACTATTTTGCAATCCTTTTTAACCATTTAAAATAATGGTTTACGGTTTAAAAACTTCAAACCCCATTTATTTTGGAAATTGAGATAATAGCGTTTGAACACTATTAAAAGTGTTGCGATAGCCATTTAATTCAAATAGATGCCAAATCAATTCAAAAATTCCAATAATTCAGTTTTAATTACTTTAAATTAATAAAGCAAGATTTTTCATGAATTTTCTCAAAATTTAAAACTTGTTTTATTTGAATTTTTGTAATGGTCGCCGAACTGCACATACAGCGATCTTTTCCAAATTTGTTTTGAACATAACTTGAAAATCGTACGCTAAAATTTAGAAATTTCTTTCCGATTCAAAAATTCCTAATATTTGAAGAATCAACGTTTCTTATTTCAAGTCAAATCGATTCCAAACAGTCAGATTATAACCATTGGAAAATTTAAATCGATATTTATGAACTGTCGCGCCGCAGCGTTATAAAATGATTTAAATATAATCCTTCAAATCCTTTTGACTTTTAAATTTAATATTTCAACAACTTAAATTTTAAAACCGATTTTTAAGTTAAATCAAAATCATTTCCAAATTTAAATTTAAAATAAGTTGTAAACCATAAAAATTCAAACCCTTTTTGTTTAAATTTAAATTTAACTTTGAATTTCATAAATGGTCCTTACACGACATTTTAATTCCAATTGGTTTTCTAAGTTTTAAAACAATTTCAAATTCAAATTCAAATTATATTTGAAATAATTGTTCCGTCCATCGGACCAGTTAGGGATAGCCAGGGAGAGCAGGAAACTGGATTTCCAAACCTAAGCCAAGACACCATCCTTTCCGTCATCCTAGAACAGTCTGGTATAAATATATAAAATATTTTATTTAGATTTCCAAATCCCTTTCCATTTAAATTGGACTTAAAAGAAATAATATTTTTAATATTGAAAAATAAATCTTCACTTATATGGAAGGTGGATTAGAATAGATCGTCTATACGTTTCCACAACCATGGTGTTGTGTATGCATCATGCAAACAAAGTAAATCAACCATATAAATCAAATGATCATGAATTATAATCATCACCAATAACAAACAAGTCAGCTGTGCACAAGCGTTGCGGTCAATAACGCTTATCAGTGTTCAGTATTTTATCTAATTACATGCACATCCATTCACACAATGGCATCCATATCCACCAATAATCATTGATTTATCACAACTAATTATTTAATAACCACTAATTAAATAAATTGATTGAATTAAAAGTTCTCACCACAATAGCTTTTCGGTAAGGTTCCTCCAACGTTGTGCTCCAAATCTGTTTGTTATCTTCGTTCCCTTCGTGTTTCTCTTCTAGTGCTCGGTTTCCTTTCCTTTTTCTCTCTTTATTTTTTTTCTTTTTCCTTTTAAGCTAGGCTTGGTAAAAATGGTTCATGTCTGTACTAGGGTGAATGCTCTCGGTTGCCAAACTCGCATGCACAACGAAACAAAGCTTCGTATTTTATTTGCTTCTTTTTTTAATATAAAGTAAAGGCTTTAGCTACAAAATATATATACATGCAGGTTATCGGATTCCATGCAGTTGGAAAGGCTCGAAAGGAAATGGCACGAGAACAGTCGTGCATGCACAGGCAGAGCTGCGGTGAAATGCTGAGTTGGGTCTCAAAGGGGAAAGGTGCCTGCTGAGTTGCGGCAAAATGACAGATGCAGACCCTTTTTGTTTTGATACTTTATGAATGGCGGATGGAGAAGAGAAGAGAAGTGGGATGGTTACGGTGGGAAAGAAAGGCGTAGATGGGCGGTTGTGTCTGGGAGGAACGCGCATGTAAATGAAGTGGGGAGCTGGTCTGGAAGCTGCTAGTTGCATGGGAGGCTTCCGGCACGAGGAACTATCACTAGTGAGAGCTCGCGGATGGATTTTAAAGGGAAAAAGGAGATTGTGGCACAAGGCTAATCATGCCTTTACAGATAGAAGAACAATAGGCGGAGAGGAGAAAAACAAATAGACGGATGGAGCTAATGGAAAAGGCGTCTGTTTTGGACTGGTTTGGAGAGGGGAGTGACGTGCTGCATTAAAAGGGAGGAGTGAAGAGAGCGGATGGGAATGATTTTCTAGTTTGTGAAAGATAGTTTCAAGGAGAAGAATACAAGAAGGATGAGGCAACGAATAAAAAAAATTCGGTAAATAAGAATACAGGAAGGTTGAAGCAGACATAAAATAAAGAAATTATGGGGAAAAGGAAAAATCAACATGTGGTGAGGTTTTATGACCAAGTAGACACATGTCTTACATGCTAAAAGTTTGCTCTACACGTTTGAGCATCATTATAAGTGATGTGCGTGTCCAAACCTTTGTTCCGACGCGTAGGGCATTTTCAGTTTTAACGTACCTAGAAAATGAGCGTAGGCAAAACCATTATTTCGTATGTACAAATTTATTTAGATTACGGACCGTAATGAAATTACGGTCATATACGACGATGTGTACGAGTCTCAAAGCAATTATAAAACAAACCGGTTGATTTCTTCTTTAAGTGTTAAAAGATCCACAACTGTCCTTAAAATATATTAGGGAAAATATATATATTTATTTTTTCAAAATAAAAATTATAGTAAAATTTCATAAAATATTTTAAGACTACGCGAACTAAAACTGAATAGAAATTTGTAACAAATATTTAATTATAATTTAATCTCAAATTTTGATCGATTCTAGCACTCAATTACAACTGGTTTCGATATTTTCAACTTACGACGAATTGTTTTCTCCAGAACAGATATTGTTATAATTAATTCCACAATAAAATTTAAATTTCAAATATTTAAAATACTATTATTTCCTTAAAATTTTGATTTAACAATTATTTGAACCTTCGAAACTTTATTTAAAATTCATGTTAAATTCAAATTTGAGATTCAAAAATCTTAGGTCGTTACATAAATAATCAAAACAACAAATATACAACCTTCACCATAATTACAACACACAAATAAGGCACTATTATCACATGTAATTATCAACTGTTGTTCATGTAAACTATCAACTATCATTTCGTGTGATTAAATCACTAACTCCAGAAATTATTAACTGATAATTCAAATCGTTTCAACTAATAATTCATGAAATTACAACTAATAGATTAACTTAAATTTGCGAAATTAACCACTAACTAATCAAGTAATTTTAAACTAACAATTCAAGCATTTATCAACCAAACAAGCGCAAAATAAATCTAATATCGTTATCATTTCATATGATGTTAATTTCTAGCATATAAATATTAACCGTGATAGTGATTCTCACATTGCATGGTAAAATAGAAGGAGGTGAAAATTGAGTCGATACGCATACGAACGAGTATGGAAAATCCGAGTTAACATAACTGCACCAAACGAACCAAACGAAAATCTTAAACCTAAACAATAATCTCACAATTACGAAAAAATACAAGCAACATCGTCATAAGTACGAATCTGATCAACCATTAATCCAAGCTTCAACCCAAAACCTTTTTCCCTCTTTTTCATCAAGCAAAACATATTCTGCATAAATCTTCCCTACAAACACAGTAAAATGAAATCTTATTTTCTGTATATCTAAATGCAGAAAAGAAGGCCAGAGGTTATGGCTAAATAGACAAGATGGGGTGCCATAGGTTTGACTATGGGGAATACTGGAGGTGCAGGGGTCGCTAAGCAGCTCAGGTGATCGCTGGACGTCGGTTGGTGACTTGGATCGGGGACTAGATGCCTGGTGTTGTTGAGGAGGTGGCAGTGCGGCAGGGAGGAGGGGCTTGGACAAAAAGGTTTGGGTGCTTATTTTTTTGGCTATGCTGGGGATGGACGGTGGTCAATCTAGGGCGATAGTGGTGGTCTTTGCATGGCCCAGGGGAGGGTGGTGGCATTACACAGGTCTTGAGTTTTGGAGGGGTATGGTGTTGCGGGTATTGGGTTTTGGCTTGGGTCGTTGGGTAGAAATAAGGTGGCTGTGGAGGGAGATGTGGAGGAGGACTTGGCCCTATCAGTATCGACACTGGTGAGAAGAACTAAGTATGCTAGGTTTTGAGGACGGAAGAGGCCCGGTTTTAGAGTAGGCTTTTCACCAGAGAAGGTCGGAGGTGGCTGCACAAAAGAGGATCGGTAGACAAGGAGGCAGAGCAACCTGAGGGAGGAGCAGTGGTTGTGTGGAGAGAGAGTAGTATGGGATTTGAAGAGCTTTTGAATTTGTTTCCAGGAGAGTTCAGGTTTTTCTAGGAAGAAGAAGGGGGAACCAACATGTTCTTTTTTCATAGGCATATAAGTGAAAGAAGAAAAGCGTTTAATGGAGAGAGAGAGAGTGACGCATTGTAAATTTCATATCCTAGGAATTTGTTCGCATTTCCCATTTCATGAAACATCGGTTTGACCGATTGTTTTCCTTACTTTTTTTCTAACGTGGTTCAATTAATTTACATCCATTGCAAATACAAATTAAACTCATTTTACAATCTATACCAGAAGTCTCGACCACACAAAACAAATTGTCGTTATTAAATATGCTGATATAGGCATGATAACCTATTGAAAATATATAATTTATCACTCATATAAAATTCTATTATGATGACTGTTTCTATTCATTTATCGTTTATAAAACTTTTTAAACAACAAGGGAAATCAAAATTCTGTAAAACATACATAATCTCTTTTAATCTTAAAAATTCTAAAATTATTTATGTAAAGTAAATATATTTCGAAACCCAATATATTATCGTTTATTAGTCTTATTTTTCAACAATCAAAATTTAATTATATTTTTATTATTAACGATCAATTTAACTTCTATAAATTAAACTAAATATATGCAATCCAAATAACAATTCTAATTAAACTTTTAGTTTTAACGTCAAAACCATTTCTATGTAGTGTACGACTATTAGTTCACAACTGTCAGTTATTGTTTCAAAACTTGGATTTATTCTTTTATTCACAATAACTTAAAGTTAATTATTCCAAATACACATATAATTTTCTAATAATTTTCATTGTTATAAATCATCATTCATCTTATTATAAGTTTTACTTTAAAACCATTTTAAATTCGATAATTTAATTTAATTCAATGACTTAAATTGTCGAAATTTATAGGATGTTACAATCTCCCGCGCTATGAACTTTTTATCCTAGAAAAGGAATGAAATAAGAAACTAGCAACTAAACAATATACTAATCATACGCATAGCAAATTCGAGTTCTTGTTCGAATACAAAATTTTGCTTCCTATTAGTATTGGTAACCCCATCACTCTAGTGCTAACTTATAATTCGACTTCTTGATTAGCAAATTCTATTTTCCTTGCATAGAAATAAACTATGATAGAAAATTTCAGATTCACATCAAAAACTCTTATCACGGTCCATCGTCAAAAATCGAGTAAACAAATCTACCTGGAATCGAAATTGTATATTTGAAACTAACTCAAGACTGTTATGCGAATAGAATGATTTACGTTCAACTGCGTTTTTATTCCATTAGTTTTCTTTTCCTTTCTGGAGACGAATAGAATGCCTTCTCTATACACTTTACTCATTCCAGGGCACTACTTACCCTATTTCTAATGAGTTTATCGCATAGGCTAAGGGTTTTTGTTAAACCAAAGCTTTGAAACCAACTGTGGCAACCCACCTTTTCGTATGGTAAATCAAAAATAAGCAACCTATGTCTGATTCAAACCATTCAAAAAGATGGATTATATATGGATTTTGTTCTAAAGAAATAAAATTCAAAAGAACGAATAGAGAATCTCGCAGCGGAAGGATTTAAAATATAATAAGCAAATATTGTAAGTACACAAAACAGTTCACGAAGGTGTTTACATTTGATTTCACTTACGTATAATACATGGAATTATACAAATTATTAGATAGAATAGGTAATGCTAATATAGTAATAACTAGGGTATTTTGCTCCATTTTCATCTTTTGAAACCAATGTCTTCGCTAATTGGAATTACTCGGTCTGACCTGAGCGTTTAGTAAAACAAAACATTCGAGTTAGGATTAATGTTTATGTGACTAATACAAGCAATTTAACATAAGAATTTTCACCAGATCCTAATATCATATTTTATCTTATTAATTGATTATTATACATATCGACTTCACCATCATTTCGGAAAATTAAATAAATATTAATAATATCTAGATTTCAAATCCTAATTCGACTTCATGTACTTATTTAACTTAAAACTCAAATTTCCATGTTTCAAGAAGGTTCGTCATTCAAAAACTTCAGTTTGATTTAGGTTTCATATTACACTTATCTCATTTAAAATCTTTATATTCGATTGATTTGGATTTAATTGCTCGGATTGGAAATAAAATTTAAATCAACTTATTCTATGGCTGAAATAGTAAAATTAAATGTATGTATATATAATATTTTAAATTAAATAGATAATATTTTTTCCATAAATCAAACAAGAATTTAATACAATTTAAATATTACAATTATGATAATCATTAATAAATAGTTAAGAAAAAACTATTTTATTTAAAATAACTTTAAATAAAATAGATAAATATAATATAAAATACTTTATTTAAAATAGTCATAAAACTAAATAGTTAAAATTTAATGGAAAATAATTTAATTTAAAATAATTATATATAAAATAATTTTATATAAAATAGTTGATTAATGGGTTAAATGGAGTAGTCAATATAATATTAATTTAAGCAATTCTGAAATCCAATCTGATTTAATTCGATCCAGTATCGAACATTTCCAAATCCGTCTTAATATCGATTTAAGTTCAAATTTAAAACTCAATTGATCAATTCTATCTCTAAAGTTCAAACTATTAATATTAAATATTTAAATTTAATAATTTCAATAAGTATCATTTTATCAATTAAACAAATCATTCAAATCTTAAACTCAAATCGAATTAGATATTCATCAATTCAAATCAATTTTTTATTTATTAAATCAAACAAGTTTAAATCTAAATTTAAACTTAGACTTTCACTAATTAAGGCTAGTTTATTTCAAGATTGAATCGTCTTATTAAATAAGTTAAATCAAATCAGATTGAATTCTAGATACTCTAATTTAATTAAATAAATAACTAAGAACTTCAACTCTTTAATTCACATCTTCAATTTTAATTAAATCTATATAATTCAATCGATCCAAATCTTTAAAATTAAATTTAACCTTCAAATCAACGAATTTAATTCTAAACTGAATATCAAATTTGATCACTGAATCTAAAATTTAATTCTATCTTTTGCCAAATAACTTTTTTTAATAAATCATAAATTTTTAACTTCAAACTTAAATTTAATTTAAAAGTTTCTAATTAAATATCTAAATCGGTGCATTTAATCAAGAATTTGGCTATATATATATATATATATATATATATGTGTGTGTGTGTGTGTGTGTGTGTGTGTGTGTGATTTCAGCCCATATCTAAATTTCCATAAAATTTCGTATGATGTCAGGAACATGCAGAGGTGGTAGCATGGGTAATAAATAATCATAACAACAATAACCATCATTATAATACATGATTCAAGCACTATTTAGAAAGGCAGACAGTATTATTACACTAAAGCAATTACAATTCGTACATACAATTCACTTTGCATCTAGCAAAAAATAAAATAAAATAACAACTATACAATACAACACGTAAGAGAAAAAACAATGAGATGAAACACTAAATTCAGAAGAAAAAAAACCTCTATCCGCTGCTAATGATGACTATCTACCAAAATGCATGCATCCTCTTCAAATTTACCTGTGACACCCCACGTCCATTAGTGTCACTCACTAATGGAATGCGTTAACTTTCATGGAGCTTTATAAGAGTATAGAACAGAACATCACAAGACAGATATATAAAATGGTACTTAAAAATTCAAAATTTATTCATTGTAGCAGCAAAGCAAAACATGTTTGGCTACAACATCAAAACCACATACTAAAGCCAAGTACACAAATATCCATCTTATACAAAATTGTTATCAGAGTACATAAAAGTAAAACCATAATCCCACTCCAAATAGCCATAATGAAAAAGAGATAAAGCTGAGCATTACTTTCAACACTTCCAAGCACTTCAAGAAGAAAGAGATCCGAGTCAAGCTTCACTAATCCCACCCTGAGGACCTGGGGAAAAAAAGAAAGAAAAGAGGCGAAACAAAAAGGGTCAGACATAAAGTATGGCGAATCTAGTGACTTTAACAATATAATCATTAAAGTAACAGGATAAGAACAAAAACTGGATATAAGAGATGACTGTAATGTAAGCAGATATGACAAGGTAAACAAGGTAAGCAAGATAGAACAACGACTGCGCTCCTAACCACTATAAGATATGCTCTGCATCGTACCAACCTACTAGTTACATATTAAAAGATGATCCCTCCCTACTAATCCTAATAATGGTTGCTTAGTGTATTCCTAGATGCTCTCGTAGGTGCCCACTTGCTCCTACCACCACTAATCGTACCCACTACCCTCCCCATTCGATCGTCTCCCTAACCTCGTTGATACACGTGCTGGTCCCACAATAGGGTGTCCCCAATACTACTAAAATGCACAGCTTATACCTACACGACGCAATAGGTCTTACCTACCAGCCCGGACCCATGCACGCACATGACTCCATTGGACTTGCACTGCCATCGCTAACTCTTTATTGACCTTTTACAATCAAC
This sequence comes from Allium sativum, assembly GCA_030737875.1. Lineage (NCBI taxonomy): Eukaryota > Viridiplantae > Streptophyta > Magnoliopsida > Asparagales > Amaryllidaceae > Allium > Allium sativum. Next base: position 20,162 of record JASFAX010004328.1, read on the forward strand.
CCCAGTAAGCGTGTCCATGTCCTCGACCTAGTTCGAGCTCATATAGATACTAAAATGGGTTACTGGTTGAAAAGGGTCCATACACTTGACACAAGCTTCCCTCCTAAGCTTGGTCCCTACTAGGAATTCCCACTTAACCCTTTTTTATCCCAATGTCTTATCATATGTCTCACCTTAGTTAAGTGCTTTAATTATGTTTCACATGCTACCCATGTTACTCACTTAACCCTTTTATCATTCCCATGTCTTAGCACATGTCTTATCTTGGTTAAGTGTTCATTAATTCATTATAACCGTAATCTTGCAAGACCTCCCACATTAGATTACCGTTTTGCGGTTGTTGGATATGCCGGGCAGTTTCGGGCAGGCTTATACCGCAATCCGAATCTAACCTCATGTCTTTGCATTATTACGCATCTAATCTTTTTCTTTGACCTCTCACATTAGATTACCGTTTGTAGTTGCTGGATATGCCGGGCGAAACCGGGCAGACTTATATTGCAATCCGAATCTAACCTCGTGTCTTAGACTAAAATCGACGATGAAGACGGTGGTTGAAGACAGGAGATCTTCACATTGTTTGGATGATTACTGATGTCTTGATTGGGCTGTATACCCAAGACAAGTTGATAAGTGGTGATCGTCCAGACGTACTTGGAGATTGACCGGATATGCGAGGACCTCTCTCCTGTATTGGACATATGGGACGAGGAATAAGATGCCTCTGGTTTCGTTCAGACCCAGAACGGACTTGTAAATGGATGTATGCCTGACATTGGATTTCATTCTGTGTTGATTGATTTCTATTAAATATATATCTCTGTTTGGTGGCAAAAAAATTATTCTCTTGCCTAACACCCTTCTCTGAGACGTACGATGTAACAACCTGGAATTTCTGAACCAATTTAAAATTTTATTTTTAATTGATTTAATGGATTTTAAGAATTTAAAGTGATTTATTTTGAGAATAAACGATTTAAAATTTATTTAAATTGAAGTTAGAACGTATAAATTTAATTAAAATGAACTCGAAACGACACGGTAGTTTGAAAGTTCGATTTTTAATTTCAACTGAATGTACAAAATTCAATATAAATCGGATTTCAGTAAAACAACAAACATTAGAATATATTTAACTATATCTTTCTAACGAATGTGAGAAATTGAGATTTCACTTTATAAATTGTAAGTTATGATCAATTTAATATTTAAAATAGTCGCTATGGAATTTATATATATTTTAATATTAAGTATAGCCCTTAAAAATAGCCATTTTGCAAATGACCTCAGATTTCATCGAAACCACTTTCATTGGATCCGGAATGTCAAATTATTGTTAGCTTTAAAATTTCATATTTTTTGGAACTAATATGTGATCACAATAAATTTAAAAGTGTTTTCAATTTCATTTTGAATTAATAACAAGTTAAAAAGTCCATTTTTCAAACGGTCTCCAAATTCGACGAAATTACATTTTTTAGGACCACATCATCAAAACATAGTGAGATTTCAATATTTGTAATTTTTGGAGTCAATATGTCGCCCCAGTAAATTAAAATGTACGTTGGAATTTAATATTGACGGCTATATTAATTTATATTTTAATTTTGATAAAAATTGATGAAAACAGTCGAAATGGCTTACGAAACATGTCCCGGTATATCCGGAATGAGGGTATTTGGTTAGGGGCAACAGTCGCTGGGATACGTTTGGAGTTCGAAGTGGTAAACGAGTATTATTAGAATTAAATAATATTATAAAAGGGTATATGTACAATTGGAAACCCTATTCTCCTTCACAATTTAACAGCCGCCGCCGATGGAAATTAAAGGCCAAAATCGCTCAAACCTTTCCTCTTTGATTTCTCCCAATCACTATTGAATTTAAGCATGGTTTTTGAATGAAAATCCAAGAGCTTCTCGAGATCTTCACTTCCATACAAGGTTGATCATTCCTGGTGCACGGACGTGAGAGAAATCGAGCCTCCAAGGGCCGGTGTTCACATTGGATTTCGAACCTCCGGAGGGCTTCGAGTTGGGACCCACGATGGCGATGGAAGAGGGCGTGACGCCCTTCGATGTGGGCTTGTATGATCTGGGTCAAGACGTTCCTAGGAGGAGCGGCGATGGTGGGAAGCGTTGGAGCTGATGGGTTTTCGAGGTTATGGGGGTTCGGTTATTCAAGGAAGAAGGATTATGGGTTAAGTGTAATTAGTGATGTTAAGTACCTCAATTAATTTCAATAAAATTGAATGTATTTACTACCATATCCTTTTCATATGAGATCGAAATTCGACGATTTCAGTTGCGTTGGGATAGTGACAATGAACAGTACAACATGGAAATGACCAGCGCGGAAACAGAAGCTGTTGAAGTTTTTGATAAATTTAAATGCACGTTTAATTTTATTAAAACAGTCCTTAAATAAAGACTGGCGGAGTGGAAACCAAAGTGAGAACTATCTCACTAAAATATTTATGCAGTTATTTATTTTATAACTGAAAATATATGAATTGTCAGATTTCATTTTTATTTGTTTAATTAACATAAAAATGTTGTACGGTGCCTGTTAGCTCACCCCATTGTTGTTTGAAAACCATAGATGATCTGATTGACTATATTATGGTCTGATTGTGATTCTGCACATATTAAAAATAATGTTAATATTAATGTTGTAGTTGAAATTAAATTATAAATATCCATTTATAATTTAAACATGAAAATGGGCTAATTAGAGAAATCATTCGAATCAGATTAGAATTGTTAAACTTATTAACCAGTGATTAATTTGAATTCATGGTTGTTGGTTGAATCCCAACATGGGTCTGGGGATGATAACTAATTCACATCTCTCTTAGATTTAATTGTATGTCAACCGATTGACCGACAGACTGTGATAAGCGTTATTTAATTATTCAATGCTTATATAGTTGTAAATTGCACTCTAGTTGTGAATCGAATATTTAATAGTTGTTTATCACTATTTTTGAATACATGTTGTGTATGGAATCCATATAAATAAAATTATATGGTAATTAATTGTGTCTGATTCTAATTAAGAAACAACGAACATTTTAAAATAATATACTGTAAAGAATCAAACAATGATTTTGACGTCCAATTTCGGATGGACAGGAAAATATTGAAATATATGAAGATGAGTTAAGTAGATGTACGCCATTTTAACTCGAACGGATTTTTCTATCGATTTTATTCATTTTATAATGAATATAAAAAAGAATAGATTTCAAAATCTGATATTTTGAAAAAATTATCATTTTAATTTTATAATGATATGGAATATTCAATTTTGATTTAAAATTGAAATCATTTTAAAATGAATTTATAAACGTTTTATAGAAATTGATGAAATATATTATATTTATTTAAATGGTTTGAATAGAAAGTATCGTGCTGCGACCGTTCGCGAATTTCGACCATTGACTTTGATTTTGACATAACAGGATATCCGACCGTTGGAGTCTCCTAAAATCGGAACCATTGGGTTCGTATCAAATAGATCTTTTGAATGGTAATAAAAGATTTGAAATCTAACAGTTAGATTTTAAGATATGTCCAAATCAGTTTTGGAAAAGGTAGCTATGGATGCAGTTCGGTGGCCATTATTGGAAACCGACTGTAAGGGCCTTAATAAAATTATTAAAAATATGAATAAATTAGGTAAAATCATAACTAATCATTTGGAAAGATTTTGGATGAAAAATTCCATGTTTTAAAGGATAAAAGATATTTTTATCTAAATCAACTAGTTAATCACTAGAATAAAAATTCAATGATTTTTAGAAATAATAAATTGGATTTGCAAATGGGTTTTTACGTAACTAGGAATTCCATTTAAATTGGGATGGATTTGAATGGAAATAATCTTTAGAATATTTCGATATTGGATTGCGTGATTATACAAATATTGTGAGGAATTTGGAAGATACAGATATCGTTATTCCTAATACGATATCCATTGGTTTCAAAATTTGATATTGAATATAAGCTGATATTATTTTTATTCAAAGCCATGTATTAATATCAAACTGGACTTTGGGTTTGTTGTGAATGATGTCTTAAATAACACTGTCCTTAAACCCAATTGAGAAAAGAATAAATCTTTTAACCAAGATTTAGTGAAGTTTTCCAATTAGTAAAAATAATTCGAATTAAATGGAAATTGTTTTTGGGTTCTTTGTGAACGATGTTCTAAATGACATTTGTTCTTAAACCCGATTAACAGTGAAGATATGATTTGGAATTTATAATCTTTTTGTTAAGATCTAATGGAAATTTTCCAGTAAAGTTTTTCCAATTTAACATATTTAATTGGAATTGAATGGAATTCGATTTGGTAATAATCGAGATGAGCTTCTGTAAAGGAAGACCGTTACAATATATGGATTTTAAAAGGCTTTGCCTTTATTCCATTTATATTATTAGTCTGATACGGAAATTTATATCGATTATATATTGATCTGCTTCCCGTGAAGATTCCAAAGTTAATGGAAGTTGATTTGGGTTTATTGTGAACTATATTTTTAATAACATTGGTTCTTTAACCCAGTTAAAGATAATATTAATTTATTAAAGTTGAATAATCATAAAGTAATGATTTTTGAGATTAAAACCAAGTTAGAGTTTTAATGAATCTTTAATTAGATTGAAATGAGAATAGGGTAATTAAATTTATTGAATTCAAGAAATGATCGAGAATGGAGTACTGCCAGTTTTACTCCATGCGATTGTTAAATCTTTAATTAGATTTGAAATGGGGAAATGATAATTAATTTTACTGATGACACCGTGGGTGTTAGATATAAAGCACTATCAGTTTTGCTCTATGGGATAAATCGGTTTGGAATGGGTTAATAAAATAAATGGTTACTTCGGTAAGGCTCAATAATCCCGACTAGTTAATACACCTTAATTGGGTTTAGAATTGTTAAAAGATAAAATAAAATCTTTTGAAATTGATATCTAAAGGAAGATTAAAGAATAAGTTTAGAAGAACTTATCTTTGATAAAATTAATGGTAACATTTCCCGTAAGATGTGAATATTTGAATAAAAGAATATTCTGAATTGGAATGAGGTGTATGATGTGTTTTTAAAGCTCTTGATTATTTATTATAAAATACGCGAGTTATTCGAAAAGACCAGATTTATTCCATCCTGAATAATTGATACGCCAATTAAAAATCGACGATGAAGATGGTGGTTGAAGGCCGAAGATCTTCACATCGTTTGGATGATGACTGATTTCTTGATTGGGTTGTACACCCAAGACAAGGTAATAAGTGGTGATCGTCTAGACATACTTGGGGATCGACCGGATATGCGAGGACCTCTCTCCTATACTGGACATATGGGACGAGGAATAAGGTGCCTCCGGTTTCGTTCAGACCTGTGGCGGCAAGGAATTTCGCTCGGTCCGAACCAGTCGCTAAACCGACCCAGGCCGCTCGAAACGCCCTATCGTTGAGAACACGACAAAATATAACGCATACAAAAGAACATTTCACTGTATATTACAACAATGCATCAGATTACAAGAATATACAGAGTATAAATAAATATTACACAGAAATATCAGAGGCTTAAATTACATTTAAATACATAGCAGCGGAAAATAATACAATGCACAACTAGAAGAGATATACGGATACAAAGCTTTCCGGATATCATTCCAGCTGTAAACCAGGATCCTGTGAATATAAATCTGCAAAACCAAAACTACTAGCTGCCCGTGTCAAAAAAAGGGGCACCCAGAGTTTAGGTTAAAACAATAAACTCCAGGTCAGTCATGGGACTGGTGTGAGAACTAAAACAGTTATAAATCTTTATTTTAAAGGTTAGGTAAATCAAGGGACCACGCCGTATGACACGGAACGGGTTTCCTCCCAAGAATACCAGTGCATAAAACAACAGCGCAATGCTAAATAAAGAAAAATGAAGCTGTTATAAGACCCAGGTCCTATCACACAATGCAACGCAAGCCGGGGGATAGGGTTTTCCCTTATAACAGCCAAAGAATGCTTGATACGTTTAAAACAAATCATTTGATACTATTATAAGTGCATAGTGTATAAAACAACTTCAAATCATAAGTATCAATCATAGGCGGCATGGGTACCATATATCATGTCGCCATACTAGGTTATACCATCAAAATCGCAAAGTCACGTATTTGGAAATTGGATTTCCATCTATGAACCGAGGCAAAAGATAGTCCTCACCGTCTTCGAGACTGTCTAGCCCGAGCCTCAGGGTCAGAGCGCATCGACCCTTGGATCCTCAGGGCCGGTCCACCGATGTGGATTAAACTTAAACCCTGAACATGCGTTTCCCCGCCCTATGGGGCGTAAATGAGCCAACTAAATGACTCCATCGGTTCGAGAACGACCGATCAATCCGAGGCGCCTCGCAACAACAACAACCACATAAGTCAAACTCGTCACGGCGTGTAAAACCACTGACGCCACTTCTAGCTAGAAAGAAACGCATGCCCTCCCTGACGTCCTCTCCCGTTTTTGGTTCATACCGGGTGTGAAACTCGCGAAGCAAACGTTACACAAAGCTACGCCACAAAGGCCTTGCTTTGATCATCACCACAAGACTTTGCTTTTCAACAGAAGCCTCGATCAATTGCCACTTAGGCATGCCACACAGGCAATTCACTCCATGCGTTTGATACCCATCAATATATAACCCCTGAGCTCGTACGTCTCAGAGAAGGGCGTTAAGCAAGAGAATAAATTCTCCGCCGCCAAACAGATATATATTTAATAGAGATCAATCACACGGACTAAAATCCAATGTCAGACACACAGTCCATTTACAAGTCCGTTCTGGGTCTGAACGAAACCGGAGGCACCTAGTACCCCGCATATCCATCGATCTCCAAGTACGTCTGGACGATCACCAACTGTTTCCATCTTCTTGGGTGTACAGCCCAATCAAGATCATCAGTAATCACCCAAGCGACGTGAAGACTTCCGGTCTTCGACCACCGTCTTCATCTTCGACTTATCGTCGTATCAGTTATTCAGAATGGGATAAACCCGGTCTTTCCGAATAACTCGCGTATATTTTAAATAAGTGTTACACAAACACAACATACGCCTCATTCCAATTCATCAGTCACTAACCGTAAATTAATCAAGAGAATAATTCCCCAAATATTAACCCCAAAGGCCGAAACCAACATCAGATCAATATCCAGAAAACCATTCTGCTTAGCTAACCGACAGTTAGTTTCTAAATTTCACATTCATAGGGAAAGGTTCCCATTAATTTTATCAAAGATAAATTCTTTAATTTATTCTTGAATCTACCTTTGAATATCAATTCAAATTAGTCGGGATTAACGAACTTTACCGAAGTAATCATTTGTTTTAATTTCCCAATCCCATCCTATTCATCCCATAAAGTAAAACTGGTTATACTTCATATCTAACACCACAATGTTATCGGTAAATTCAATTACCATTTCACGTTCAAATCTAATTAAAGATTTAACTATCGCCTGGGGCAAAACTGGTGATACTCCATTTTCGACCATTTCAATCTAATTAAAGATTCATTAAAACTCCACTTAGTTTTAATCGTTAACTGGGTTAAAGAATCCGTGTCATTTAAAACACGGTTCGCGATAAACCCAAAGTCACATTCCATTAATTATCGGGTTAAAGAACAAGTGTTATTTAAAACACTGTTCACGGTAAACCCAAAAATCAATATCAATTCAATTCCAATTAAATATTATTTAATTGGTACACTTCATTAAATCTAAATAAAAAGATTTAATCTTTCCTCAACTGGGTTCAAGAACAGTGTTAGTGAAGACACCATTCACGACAAACCCAAATCACATTTGATATTCAATATAAGGCTCTGAATAGAAAATATATCGGCTTATATTCAATATCCAATTCTACGATTAACAAATATCGTATTGGAAATAATGATATATATCTACATCTTTCAAATTTCCATAACGACATCTGTATAATCCCGCAATCCAACGTCGAAATATTCCGAAGACAATTTCGATTCAAATCCATTCCAATGCAATCATTGGAAATTCTGGTTATTTTTAAAACCCTTTCGAATTCAATTTATTTATTTAAAAATAAATAGAATTATAATTCTAGTTCAAAACTAGTTCATTTCGATAAAAATCTATTTTTATCTTTTCAAATATGGAGTTTTTCATCCCAATTCTTTCCCAAATCATTTCTTATGATTTTACACAAATTATTACTATTTTTAATAATTTTATCAAGGCCCGTACAGTCGATTTCCATCAATGGCCATCGAACTGCACTTACAGCGACCTTTTTCAAATTTGATTTGGACATAATTCCAAATCCAACCGTTAGATTTCAAATTTCTAACATTCGTTAGAAAGCTCTCTTCGATACGAACCCAACGGTTCCGGTTTTAGGAGAATCCGACGGTCGGATCTCCCGTAATGTCCGCTTGAAATAAATGGTCGAAATTCACGAACTGCCGCGGCGCGGCGCGTTCTATTCAGGCCATTATATTATATATATAATATATATAATATATATTTCGTCGATTTCTATTTAAAACGAATTATATAAATAGTTTTAAAATTCGTTTCAAAAGCAATTTCAACTTCCATTTCAATTCAAATCAAAATTGAATTCTTCTTTATAAATTCGGTTTAAAATTCATTTCTATTCAATTCAAATTTCAATTCAATTTGAATTCATTTCAATTCATTTCGAAATCATTTTCAATTCATTTCGAAATCAATAAAATTGATATAAATATCGTTCACGTCAAAATGGCGTCAATCTAATCAACACGGCTTCATAAATTTCTATTTTCAAATATTTCTTTTTCACAATAGTTGTTATTATCAAAATATTTCGTTCAACACATGACTAATCTCAACGGATGAGTACAGTCAACTCATGAACCTTTATTTTATAATATTCTTTATTTTCTAAATTGGAATGAGGCCCAATCAGTTACCATATAAAATTAATTATATGGATTTCCATACAACACATGTATATAATAGCATTGAAAAATAATCAACCATCAACCAAAGTGCACTACACTGCCTAAGCATCAAATATAGATATTCGACGCTTATAACAGCCTGTCAATCAATCGATCGACATATTTAATCAATCGGGATGAGTGAATTTCAAATTTCATCCCAACACCCGTGTGGGGTTTCAAACAATCAAACACAGATTTTTATTCATGCAGTTGGGCGATGTGTGAAATTTATCGTCCCAATCAATGTCTTTCAAATAGGTGTACATAAACAAACCGTCGGGTTTGTAAATGAATATTTATTTATTCACATTCACGTTAAAAATTATATTTTTAACGACAAAACATTTTATTCCAACATATGAATTTCTATTCAGTTCATTCTTTAAATAAAATGATATTTTTATTTTTCTAGCTTATTTTAGAAAATTTCTGCGGCATAACGGCACGATACTAGAAACGGGACGAGGCCTAGCCTTATCCCCGGTCTAGTGAAGGCCCACGCCATTCACACATCAATCAAAATCACCAAGCAACCAAATTCAAATCACATCATATAACTAATATATGCAACCAAACAAACAAGTCCATGGTCTGTGGACGATTGTGTCGGGTGCTACTAAGCACCGTCTGCATCCTAGTATATATATATAACTAGAAAGTGAAATTGAAAGGTGAGAAATTCTCACATATAGCTATCCTAGCTCCACGGCACTTCATTGATAGAAATCTTCATCGCTATCGCATCTTCGTCATCTTCGTTGTCCGCTTTCACTACCTATGTAAAAATCGAATTTTTACTTCGTTATTCAATATATAAAAATCATATTTTTTATTCGAAGTTTAACATATAAAAATCATATTTTTAATTCGAAGTTCAACATATAAAAATCATATTTTTAATTCGAAGTTCAACATATAAAAATCATATTTTTATTTCGAAGTTCAATATATAAAAATCATATTTTTAATTCGAAGTTCAACATATAAAAATCATATTTTTATTTCGAAGTTCAATATATAAAAATCATATTTTTAATTCGAAGTTCAACATATAAAAATCATATTTTTAATTCGAAGTTCAACATATAAAAATCATATTTTTATTTCGAAGTTCAATATATAAAAATCATATTTTTAATTCGAAGTTCAACATATAAAAATCATATTTTTATTTCGAAGTTCAACATATAAAAATCATATTTTTAATTCGAAGTTCAACATATAAAAATCATATTTTTATTTCGAAGTTCAACATATAAAAATCATATTTTTATTTCGATTCTCATGAATAATAAAAAAAAAAATCTCTCCTTTCCTTTGTTAAAAATAATCGTGTCTTTAATCGAAGAGATTGCATGTAAAGATCTAAACTTTTCATGTTAACGTATATATTAAAAATCCGAACTTTTTCATAGATAAAAATATATTCTTTTCTCACATAAAAATGTCATCCTTTCTCATACAAAAATATTATATTTTCTCATATAAAAATATTATCTTTAAATTAATAAAAATCATATTTTTACTCTTCATACATGATAAAAATCATATTTTTACAATCCTAACTATTTACATATATGTGTTAGGATAAAGGGGAAAAAAAGAATAAAATAAAGTAAAAAAGCGTACTGTTCAAATCGGAAGAGGGGGGGGGGGGGTATACTGCATTCTCGGTTGGTCGGAGAGGGTGGCAGGGTGGCACGCCGATGGTGGAGCATTCGATGCGGTGGTGGCTGGGGGCGAGGCCAAGGGGTGTGAGGGGTTCGCACGCGTCAGGGGGCATCGGGTTTTTGGGGAAATCGAGATGGAGAGGGGGAGTCGGAGGTGAGGGGGTGGTCTAAGGGTGCGGCGCCGTGAAGGGGAGGCGGGGAGCGGAGGTGATGGCAGCGGCTTTCGTTCGACGGGCTAGTTTTTTTTTTTTTTTTTTTTTTTTTTTTTATAAACTGAATCGAGAAAAGGGGGGGGCCAGAATGAAATAAGGGGGAGGGAAAGTTCTTTTTTTTTTAATTATTTAATTTTTGAAAAAGTTGACCTTTACATACGACCTCAAAACGAGGCCCACCGCCTGTCGTCCATAGCTAATTACCCCCATTCCGAACACAATGGGATATGTATCGTAGGCTGATTCGACTGTTTGAATCAGTTTCCGTTGAATTTACATTTAAATCTCTATATTGAATTTTAAACGTACATTCAAATTACCGGGGTCACATACTAACTCTATAAATCCCATAAAAATATTTTCTAGCTTCGTATTGACGATACGGTCCTAACAAAACTAGTTTCGTCGAATTCTGAGACCGTTAGAAAAATGGCCATTTTCCAGTCGATTAAAATCAACTGAAACTGGTCAAACGCGTTTTCCTTCGCCATGCTCACATACTGATTCAGAAAATTATGAAATTTGGAACCTAGCAATAAATCGACATCACGGACCCAACAAAACTGGTTTCGTCGAGATCCGAGGTCATTTGCAAAATGTCCATTTTTAAGGGCCTGAATTCCATAGCGACTATTCAGAATTTTCAACTGGACATATCTTTCGATTCCCGCTATGAAATCTTGATTTTTCGGACTTGATAGAAAGATATTATTAATTAGATCCTATCATTTTTGGTTTCACTAAAATCCGGATTGTTTTGCACCCGGTACATTCAATTGAAGTTTGAAATCGAATTATCGAACTACCGCGCCATTTTCAATTCTATTTATAATTATAAATAAATATTATATATTCTAACGACGGCGTATATAATATATACGTTCGAATTATATTCAAAATAAATTTCTCGTCGATATTATTTAAAATAATCTATTTTAAATAATCAAAATTCGCTAAAATCGCCAAAATAAAAATTTTAAACTGGCCCAGATTTTCGGGTTATTACAATCTCCCCCACTTAAAACTTTTCGTCCCCGAAAAGGAATAAAGTCGAAAGTGGTTTGATTAATCAATTCTACGTTCGATCTGGCTTCCATTCTCCAACTTTTCAGTTTCTGAGAATTTTCAAAATTTTCAAAAATTTGGCTAACATTCGAAAAATTTCGCCATAACCTCCCCTGCACCGGGAGCATCGGGGAATTTCAAATAGCTTCCCCGGTCCTTCAGATCTCAAAAAGAAAAAGAAAAAGCCAAGCGGCTAGCCAATAGGCTCATAAAATCATCATCACCCAAACAAAACAGTAAATTATGTAGTAAACATGTACCTATTTGTCGGGCAAACAATTTTATTCTCTGTTCTAGCCTCCTTGCTATGACCTGTTCAATGTAAGTATATGTATACACAAGCAAATGCGACCAATTTTCAATACAATTCAATATTTGATCAAATTAGGCATAATGGTTCAAAATTATCAAACAATTTAAACAAACAACACAAACATCAGTCAATTGGTGGATTAGAGTTTTCAAATTCATAATTTTGATACATATACAAAAAATCATGTTTTTGATACCAAATCACAACAATAGGCCCTATCTAATTTTGGTTCTCACACCAGTCAATAGGAAGTATATAGATATTACACGTTCGTCACTCGAATATAAATTCTAATGATGGAGCTCCATCATCAAAATCATCTCCGGGCGATTAGAGTGTAATTCTATATCTATCCAGTATATTAAAATTTCGAATACACGCAGATCAGACGTATACGCAAAATCTATATATACTGGATTGTCCACATCAATATAAATAAATAACCAAATACGAATAATTGATTTATATTTCAAAACAAGATTTGTTTCCATTTTCAAAAATATACTCTTCACACTCGTTCTAGGATACTACTGATCCCATCTCTAACGAGTCACTCTCATTGGATATTGCTAATCCAATATCTGATGAATTCTTTCGTATGGTTGTAATGTGTCTTGTTCTCTAGCTTTGTAAACCAAAGCTCTGATACCAACTGTGGCGGCAAGGAATTTCGTTCGGTCCGAAACAGTCGCTAAACCGACCCAGGCCGCTCGAAACGCCCTATCGTTGAGAACACGACAAAATATAACGCATACAAAAGAACATTTCACTGTATATTACAACAATGCATCAGATTACAAGAATATACAGAGTATAAATAAATATTACACAGAAATATCAGAGGTTTAAATTACATTTAAATACATAGCAGCGGAAAATAATACAATGCACAACTAGAAGAGATATACGGATACAAAGCTTTCCGGATATCATTCCAGCTGTAAACCAGGATCCTGTGAATATAAATCTGCAAAACCAAAACTACTAGCTGCCCGTGTCAAAAAAAGGGGCAACCAGAGTTTAGGTTAAAACAATAAACTCCAGGTCAGTCATGGGACTGGTGTGAGAACTAAAACAGTTATAAATCTATATTTTAAAGGTTAGGTAAATCAAGGGACCACGCCGTATGACACGGAACGGGTTTCCTCCCAAGAATACCAGTGCATAAAACAACAGCGCAATGCTAAATAAAGAAAAATGAAGCTGTTATAAGACCCAGGTCCTATCACACAATGCAACGCAAGCCGGGGGATAGGGTTTTCCCTTATAACAGCCAAAGAATGCTTGATACGTTTAAAACAAATCATTTGATACTATTATAAGTGCATAGTGTATAAAACAACTTCAAATCATAAGTATCAATCATAGGTGGCATGGGTACCATATATCATGTCGCCATACTAGGTTATACCATCAAAATCGCAAAGTCACGTATTTGGAAATTGGATTTCCATCTATGAACCGAGGCAAAAGATAGTCCTCACCGTCTTCGAGACTGTCTAGCCCGAGCCTCAGGGTCAGAGCGCATCGACCCTTGGATCCTCAGGGCCGGTCCACCGATGTGGATTAAACTTAAACCCTGAACATGCGTTTCCCCGCCCTATGGGGCGTAAATGAGCCAACTAAATGACTCCATCGGTTCGAGAACGACCGATCAATCTGAGGCGCCTCGTAACAACAACAACCACATAAGTCAAACTCGTCACGGCGTGTAAAACCACTGACGCCACTTCTAGCTAGAAAGAAACGCATGCCCTCCCTGACGTCCTCTCCCGTTTTTGGTTCATACCGGGTGTGAAACTCGCGAAGCAAACGTTACACAAAGCTACGCCACAAAGACCTTGCTTTGATCATCACCACAAGACTTTGCTTTTCAACAGAAGCCTCGATCAATTGCCACTTAGGCATGCCACACAGGCAATTCACTCCATGCGTTTGATACCCATCAATATATAACCCCTGAGCTCGTACGTCTCAGAGAAGGGCGTTAAGCAAGAGAATAAATTCTCCGCCGCCAAACAGATATATATTTAATAGAGATCAATCACACGGACTAAAATCCAATGTCAGACACACAATCCATTTACAAGTCCGTTCTGGGTCTGAACGAAACCGGAGGCACCTAGTACCCCGCATATCCATCGATCTCCAAGTACGTCTGGACGATCACCAACTGTTTCCATCTTCTTGGGTGTACAGCCCAATCAAGATCATCAGTAATCACCCAAGCGACGTGAAGACTTCCGGTCTTCGACCACCGTCTTCATCTTCGACTTATCGTCGTATCAGTTATTCAGAATGGGATAAACCCGGTCTTTCCGAATAACTCGCGTATATTTTAAATAAGTGTTACACAAACACAACATACGCCTCATTCCAATTCATCAGTCACTAACCGTAAATTAATCAAGAGAATAATTCCCCAAATATTAACCCCAAAGGCCGAAACCAACATCAGATCAATATCCAGAAAACCATTCTGCTTAGCTAACCGACAGTTAGTTTCTAAATTTCACATTCATAGGGAAAGGTTCCCATTAATTTTATCAAAGATAAATTCTTTAATTTATTCTTGAATCTACCTTTGAATATCAATTCAAATTAGTCGGGATTAACGAACTTTACCGAAGTAATCATTTGTTTTAATTTCCCAATCCCATCCTATTCATCCCATAAAGTAAAACTGGTTATACTTCATATCTAACACCACAATGTTATCGGTAAATTCAATTACCATTTCACGTTCAAATCTAATTAAAGATTTAACTATCGCCTGGGGCAAAACTGGTGATACTCCATTTTCGACCATTTCAATCTAATTAAAGATTCATTAAAACTCCACTTAGTTTTAATCGTTAACTGGGTTAAAGAATCCGTGTCATTTAAAACACGGTTCGCGATAAACCCAAAGTCACATTCCATTAATTATCGGGTTAAAGAACAAGTGTTATTTAAAACACTGTTCACGGTAAACCCAAAAATCAATATCAATTCAATTCCAATTAAATATTATTTAATTGGTACACTTCATTAAATCTAAATAAAAAGATTTAATCTTTCCTCAACTGGGTTCAAGAACAGTGTTAGTGAAGACACCATTCACGACAAACCCAAATCACATTTGATATTCAATATAAGGCTCTGAATAGAAAATATATCGGCTTATATTCAATATCCAATTCTACGATTAACAAATATCGTATTGGAAATAACGATATATATCTACATCTTTCAAATTTCCATAACGACATCTGTATAATCCCGCAATCCAACGTCGAAATATTCCGAAGACAATTTCGATTCAAATCCATTCCAATGCAATCATTGGAAATTCTGGTTATTTTTAAAACCCTTTCGAATTCAATTTATTTATTTAAAAATAAATAGAATTATAATTCTAGTTCAAAACTAGTTCATTTCGATAAAAATCTATTTTTATCTTTTCAAATATGGAGTTTTTCATCCCAATTCTTTCCCAAATCATTTCTTATGATTTTACACAAATTATTACTATTTTTAATAATTTTATCAAGGCCCGTACAGTCGATTTCCATCAATGGCCATCGAACTTCACTTACAGCGACCTTTTTCAAATTTGATTTGGACATAATTCCAAATCCAACCGTTAGATTTCAAATTTCTAACATTCGTTAGAAAGCTCTCTTCGATACGAACCCAACGGTTCCGGTTTTAGGAGAATCCGACGGTCGGATCTCCCGTAATGTCCGCTTGAAATAAATGGTCGAAATTCACGAACTGCCGCGGCGCGGCGCGTTCTATTCAGGCCATTATATTATATATATAATATATATAATATATATTTCGTCGATTTCTATTTAAAACGAATTATATAAATAGTTTTAAAATTCGTTTCAAAAGCAATTTCAACTTCCATTTCAATTCAAATCAAAATTGAATTCTTCTTTATAAATTCGGTTTAAAATTCATTTCTATTCAATTCAAATTTCAATTCAATTTGAATTCATTTCAATTCATTTCGAAATCGTTTTCAATTCAATTCATTTCGAAATCAATAAAATCGATATAAATATCGTTCACGTCAAAATGCGTCAATCTAATCAACACGGCTTCATAAATTTCTATTTTCAAATATTTCTTTTTCACAATAGTTGTTATTATCAAAATATTTCGTTCAACACATGACTAATCTCAACGGATGAGTACAGTCAACTCATGAACCTTTATTTTATAATATTCTTTATTTTCTAAATTGGAATGAGGCCCAATCAGTTACCATATAAAATTAATTATATGGATTTCCATACAACACATGTATATAATAGCATTGAAAAATAATCAACCATCAACCAAAGTGCACTACACTGCCTAAGCATCAAATATAGATATTCGACGCTTATAACAACCTGTCAATCAATCGATCGACATATTTAATCAATCGGGATGAGTGAATTTCAAATTTCATCCCAACACCCGTGTGGGGTTTCAAACAATCAAACACAGATTTTTATTCGTGCAGTTGGGCGATGTGTGAAATTTATCGTCCCAATCAATGTCTTTCAAATAGGTGTACATAAACAAACCGTCGGGTTTGTAAATGAATATTTATTTATTCACATTCACGTTAAAAATTATATTTTTAACGACAAAACATTTTATTCCAACATATGAATTTCTATTCAGTTCATTCTTTAAATAAAATGATATTTTTATTTTTCTAACTTATTTTAGAAAATTTCGGCGGCATAACGGCACGATACTAGAAACGGGACGAGGCCTAGCCTTATCCCCGGTCTAGTGAAGGCCCACGCCATTCACACATCAATCAAAATCACCAAGCAACCAAATTCAAATCACATCATATAACTAATCTATGCAACCAAACAAACAAGTCCATGGTCTGTGGACGATTGTGTCGGGTGCTACTAAGCACCGTCTGCATCCTAGTATATATATATATAACTAGAAAATGAAATTGAAAGGTGAGAAATTCTCACATATAGCTATCCTAGCTCCACGGCACTTCATTGATAGAAATCTTCATCGCTATCGCATCTTTGTCATCTTCGTTGTCCGCTTTCACTACCTATGTAAAAATCGAATTTTTACTTCGTTATTCAATATATAAAAATCATATTTTTTATTCGAAGTTTAACATATAAAAATCATATTTTTAATTCGAAGTTCAACATATAAAAATCATATTTTTAATTCGAAGTTCAACATATAAAAATCATATTTTTATTTCGAAGTTCAATATATAAAAATCATATTTTTAATTCGAAGTTCAACATATAAAAATCATATTTTTATTTCGAAGTTCAATATATAAAAATCATATTTTTAATTCGAAGTTCAACATATAAAAATCATATTTTTAATTCGAAGTTCAACATATAAAAATCATATTTTTATTTCGAAGTTCAATATATAAAAATCATATTTTTAATTCGAAGTTCAACATATAAAAATCATATTTTTATTTCGAAGTTCAACATATAAAAATCATATTTTTAATTCGAAGTTCAACATATAAAAATCATATTTTTATTTCGAAGTTCAACATATAAAAATCATATTTTTATTTCGATTCTCATGAATAATAAAAAAAAATCTCTCCTTTCCTTTGTTAAAAAAAATCGTGTCTTTAATCGAAGAGATTGCATGTAAAGATCTAAACTTTTCATGTTAACGTATATATTAAAAATCCGAACTTTTTCATAGATAAAAATATATTCTTTTCTCACATAAAAATGTCATCCTTTCTCATACAAAAATATTATATTTTCTCATATAAAAATATTATCTTTAAATTAATAAAAATCATATTTTTACTCTTCATACATGATAAAAATCATATTTTTACAATCCTAACTATTTACATATATGTGTTAGGATAAAGGGGAAAAAAGAATAAAATAAAGTAAAAAAACGTACTGTTCAAATCGGAAGAGGGGGGGGGGTATACTGCGTTCTCGGTTGGTCGGAGAGGGTGGCAGGGTGGCACGCCGATGGTGGAGCATTCGATGCGGTGGTGGCTGGTGGCGAGGCCAAGGGGTGTGAGGGGTTCGCACGCGTCAGGGGGCATCGGGTTTTTGGGGAAATCGAGATGGAGAGGGGGAGTCGGAGGTGAGGGGGTGGTCTAAGGGTGCGGCGCCGTGAAGGGGAGGCGGGGAGCGGAGGTGATGGCAGCGGCTTTCGTTCGACGGGCTAGGTTTTTTTTTTTTTTTTTTTTATAAACTGAATCGAGAAAAGGGGGGGGGGGGCAGAATGAAATAAGGGGGAGGGAAAGTTCTTTTTTTTTTAATTATTTTATTTTTGAAAAAGTTGACCTTTACATACGACCTCAAAACGAGGCCCACCGCCTGTCGTCCATAGCTAATTACCCCCATTCCGAACACAATGGGATATGTATCGTAGGCTGATTCGACTGTTTGAATCAGTTTCCGTTGAATTTACATTTAAATCTCTATATTGAATTTTAAACGTACATTCAAATTACCGGGGTCACATACTAACTCTATAAATCCCATAAAAATATTTTATAGCTTCGTATTGACGATACGGTCCTAACAAAACTAGTTTCGTCGAATTCTGAGGCCATTAGAAAAATGGCCATTTTCCAGTCGATTAAAATCAACTGAAACTGATCAAACGCGTTTTCCTTCGCCATGCTCACATACTGACTCAGAAAATTATGAAATTTGGAACCTAGCAATAACTCGACATCACGGACCCAACAAAACTGGTTTCGTCGAGATCCGAGGTCATTTGCAAAATGTCCATTTTTAAGGGCCTGAATTCCATAGCGACTATTCAGAATTTTCAACTGGACATATCTTTCGATTCCCGCTATGAAATCTTGATTTTTCGGATTTGATAGAAAGATATTATTAATTAGATCCTATCATTTTTGGTTTCACTAAAATCCGGATTGTTTTGCACCCGGTACATTCAATTGAAGTTTGAAATCGAATTATCGAACTACCGCGCCATTTTCAATTCTATTTATAATTATAAATAAATATTATATATTCTAACGACGGCGTATATAATATATACGTTCGAATTATATTCAAAATAAATTTCTCGTCGATATTATTTAAAATAATCTATTTTAAATAATCAAAATTCGCTAAAATCGCCAAAATAAAAATTTTAAACTGGCCCAGATTTTCGGGTTATTACAAGACCCAGAACGGACTTGTAAATGGATGTGTGTCTGACATTCGATTTCATTCTGTGTTGATTGATTTCTATTAAATATACATCT
>JASFAX010004329.1:0-39710 GCA_030737875.1 Allium sativum
ATGAAGTAAAACTCGTAATACTTCATATCTAACACCACGGTGTTATCGGTAAATTCAATTACCATTTCATGTTCAATTCTATTTAAAGATTTAACTATCGCCTGGAGCAAAACTGGTGATACTCCATTCTCCATCTTTTCAATCTAATTAAAGATTCATTAAAACTCCACTTAGTTTTAATCGTTAACTGGGTTAAAAAATTGTCATTTAAAACACGGTTCACGATAAACCCAAAATCACATTCCATTAATTTATCGGGTTAAAGAACGAGTGTTATTTAAAACACCGTTCACGATAAACCCAAAAATCAATACTAATTCGATTCCAATTAAATATCATTTAATTGGTACACTTCATTAAATCTAAATAAAAAGATTTAATCTTTTCTCAACTGGGTTCTAGAACAGTGTTAGTCAAGACACCATTCACGACATACCCAAATCACATTTGATATTAAATACAAGGCTCTGAATAGAAAATATATCGGCTTATATTCAATATCAAATTCTACGACCAACAAATCTCATATTGGAAATAACGATATATATATATATCTATATCTTTCAAATTCCCAAAACAATATCTGTATCATCACGAAACCCAATATCGAAATATTCCGAAGACAATTTCGATTCAAATCCATTCCAATATAATTATTGGAAATTCTGATTATTTTAAAAATCATTTCAAATCCAATTTATTTATTTAAAAATAAATAGAATTATAATTCTAGTTCAAAACTAGTTCATTTCGATAAAAATCTATTTTTATCTTTTCAAATATGGAGTTTTTTCATCCTAATCCTTTCTAAATCATTTCTTATGATTTTACACAAATTATTACTATTTTAATAATTTTATCAAGGCCTGTACAGTCGATTTCCATCAATGGCTATCGAACTGCACTTACAGCGACCTTTCCCAAATTTTATTTGGACATAATTCCAAATCCAACCGTTAGATTTCTAATTTCTTACATTCGTTAGAAAGCTCTTTTCGATACGAACCCAACGGTTCCGATTTTAGGAGAATCTGACGGTCGGATCTCCCGTAATATCCGTTCGAAGTCAATGGTCGAAATTCGCAAACTGCCGCGGCGCGGCGCGTTCTATTCAGGCTATTATATTATATATAATATATATATAATATATACTTCGTCGATTTCAATTCAAAACGTGCTTTATAAATCGTTTTTAAATTCGTTTTCAAAACGGTTTCAACTTCATATTCAATTTCAAATCAAAATTGAATATTCCAATATAAATTTGTTTTAAATTCATTTCAAATCGATTTCAATTCAAATTGATTTCTAATTCAATTTTAGTTCGATTTCAATTCAATTCAATTTCAATTCGAATTCATTTATATTCGATTTCAATTCGAATTCATTTATATTCAATTTCAATTCGAATTTATGTTCAATTCTTTTCAAAATATCATATTTTGAAATCACTTTCGATATTCATTATAAAATGAATAAAATCGATATAAATATCGTTCACGTCAAAATGGCGTCAATCTAATCAATACGGCTTCATATATTCCTATTTTCAAATGTTCTATTTCAAATATTTCTTTTTCAAATATTTCTATTTTAAAACTGGAATGAGGCCCAATCAATTACCATATAATGTTAATTATATGGATTTTCTACAACACATGTATATATCAACAACGATGAATAATCAACCATCATCCAAAGTGCATTCTACACTGTATAAGCATCAAATATAAATATTCAACGCTTATAACAGCCTGTCAATCAATCGATCGACATACAACTAAACAATCGGGATTAGTGTACGTCAAATATCATCCCAATACCCGTGTGAGGTTTTCAAGCAATCAAACACAGATTTTTATTTGTGCAGTTGGGCGATGTGTAAAATTTATCGTTCCAATCAATGTCCGTCAAATAGGTGTACATAAACAAACCGTCCGGTTTGTAAATGAATATTTATTTATTCACATTCACGTTAAAAATTATATTTTTAACGATCAAACTATTTTATTCAACCTATGAATATTCTATTCGGTTCATTTATTAAATAAATGTTATCTTTATTTTTCTAACTTATTTTTAGAAAATTTCGGCGGCATAACGGCACGATACTAGAAACGGGACAAGGCCTAGCCTTATCCCCGGTCTAGTGAAGGCCCACGCCATTCACACATCAATCAAATCAATTTCATTTCACCAAACAATTCAATTTCAAACCAAATAATCTAACCAACTACACAACCAAACAATTAAACAAACAAGTCATCCATGGTCTGTGGATGACGGGTGTCGGGTGCTACTAAACACCGTCTGCATCCTAGTATATATATATATAACTAGAAAAAGAAATTTTGAGTGAGAAATTCTCACCAAAAGCTATCCAATACCACGACTCTGCATTGAGAGAAATCTTCATCGCTATCGCATCTTTGTCAACTTCGTTACCCGTAGCCACTACATATATAAAAATCGAATTTTTACTTCGCTATTCAATATATAAAAATCGAATTTTTACTATGCTATTCAATATATAAAAATCGAATATTTACTTCGCATTCAATATATAAAAATCGAATTTTTACTTCGCTATTCAATATATAGAAATCGAATTTTTTACTATGCTATTCAATATATAAAAATCACGCCTTTTCAATTATAAAGATTTCTCCTTTTCTTTCATCACTATAAAAATCACATTTTTATTTCGCTATATCTATAAAGATGATATTTTTATATTCTCTATTATATAAAAATTATATTCTTCCTTATATAAAAATATAATCCTTTTCAATTTGAAAATCGAATCCCTCTAATGTTAAAAATCAAACCTTTTATGTTATAAAGATCTAACCTTTTTAAAGTTAAAAATCGAATCTTTCTCAAGTTAAAAATCTTTTCTTTTCAAACTCTTCATACATATAAAAATCGAAGCTTTCATATATTGAAAAATCATATCTTAGCCTAACTAGAAATCCAATCTACATATAAAACAATGTAAATAAATAAGTTAATAAAGACACACCTTCGCTGTTCGAATTGGAGGGGGGGTCGTGGTGCCGTTTTTAGCCCCAAGGGGAAAAAGGGTCGCTGATCGCTGGTGGAGGGTGTGTGAGGTGGCGTTGGGGCTGCAGGTCGGGGAGGGAGGCGCGGCTAGGCGGTCTGACTCGGGTTAGGGCATGGGTGCCTCGATTTGGGCGAACTGGGGTTTTGGGGGCGAGTCTGAACGGAGGGTGGGGAGCTGCAACGGAGGGTGGGGCTGGAGAGGGAGGCGCGGTGGAGTACGACGTCGGCGGTGAAGTGGGTGGCGGCTCCGGCGAGTCGCGGTGTCGCGCTCCTCCAGTCGGAGGCGTTCCCTCCGTTCGCTTCTTTTTTTTTTAATCTTAAAACCTACGATTTCAACTGAGTGGAGAGAGAAGGGGGAAAACGTGGGGGGGGGGGCTATATATTTTATTAATTTTTTATTATTATTTAAATTCAAAAAGTTGACTTTTTAATTCGAACACAAAACGAGACCCAACGCCTGTCGTCCCTAGCGTTTCACCCCCATTCCGAACACAATGGGATATGTATCGTAGGCTGTTTCGAACGTTTCGATCAGTTTCCGTTAAAATCAACATATAACTCTATATATTGAATTTGAACGCGCATTTCAATTTACTGGGGTCTCATACTAACTCTATAAATTCCTGAAAAATATTTTCTAGCTTCGTAATAACGATACGGTCCTAACAAAACTAATTTCGTCGAATTCTGAGACCGTTTGAAAAATGGTCATTTTCCAGTCGATTAAAATCAACTTAAACTGGTCAAACGCGTTTTCCTTTGCCACGCTCACATATTTATTCGAAAAATTATGAAAATTGAAACCTAGCAATAACCTGACATCACGGATCCAACAAAAGTGGTTTCGTCGAAATCCGAGGTCGTTTGCAAAATGGCTATTTTTAAGGGCCTGAATTCCATAGCGACTATTTAGATTTTTCAACTGGACATATCTTTTGATTCCCGCTATGAAATTTCGATTTCCCGGATTCGCTGGAAAGATATCATCAATTAGATCCTAATGTTTTTGGTTTCACTAAAATCCGGATTGTTTTGCACCCGGTATGTTCAATTGAAGTTTGAAATCGAATTATCGAACTACCGCGCCATTTTCAATTGTATTTATAATTAAAATAAAATTATTTATATTCTAACGACGACGTATATAATATATACGTTCAAATTATATTCAAAATAAATTTCTCGTCGATATTAGTTAAATTTATCTATTTTAAATAGTCAAAATTCATTAAAATTGCCAAAATAAAAATTTTAAACTGGCTCAGAATTTCCGGGTTATTACAATCTCCCCCACTTAAAAGTTTCGTCCCCGAAAAGGAACAAAGTCGAAAGTGGTTTGATTAATCAACTCTACGTTCGATCTGGCTTCCATTCTCCAACTTTTCAGTTTCTGAGAATTTTCAAATTTTCAAAAATTTGGCTAACACCCTAAATTTTCGAAAAATTTCGCCATAACCTCCCCTGCACCGGGAGCCACGGGAAAATCCCGAAATTGCCATATAGGCCTTCTGATCTCAAAAAGAAAAAAGAAAAAGCCAAGCGGCTAGCCATTAGGCTCATAAAATCATCATCACCCAAACAAAACAGGAAATTATATAGGAAACATGTACCTATTTGTCGGGCAAACAAATTTTATTCTCTGCTCTAGCCTCCTTGCTATGACCTGTTCAATGGATATACATGTATATGCAAGCAAATGGGAGCAATTTTCAATATAATTCAATATGTGATTAAATTAGGCTAAATGGCTAAAAATTTGCAAACAAAAAAACAAACAACACAAACATCAATCAATTAGTGAATTAGAGTTTCAAATTCATAATTTTGATACATATACAAAAATCATGTTTTTGATGCCAAATCACAACAATAAGCCCTATCTAATTTTGGTTCTCACACCAGTCTAATGGAAATATATAGAAATCCTACCTTCGAAACTCGAACATAAATGTTGATGATGCGATCGCTATCATCAATATCATCTTCGGGCGACTAGAGTGTGATGCTATGTCTATCCAATATATTAAAACTTTGAATATACGTTTGCAAGGCGTATATGCAAATTCTTTATATACTGGACTGTCCAAATCAATACAAATAAATAATCAAATACGAATAGTTGATTTGAATTTTCAAAACAAAATTGTTTTCATTTGAAAAATATACTCTTCACACTCGTTCTAGGATACTACTGATCCTATCTCTAACGAGTCATTCTAATTGGATATTACTAATCCAATATCTGATGAATTCTTTCGTATGGTTCTAATGTGTCTTGTTCTCTGAGCTTTGTAAACCAAAGCTCTGATACCAACTGTGATGAAACAGAATCTCGCTTGATCCAAACCAGTTGCTAAACCGACCCAGACCGTTCGAAACGCCTGATCGTTTTGAGAACACGACAAAACAGAACGCAGACGAAAGAACATTTCATTGTATATTACAACAATGCATCAGATTACAAGAATATACAGATTATAAATGAACAAATATTACACAGAAATATCAGAGATTTAAATTATATTTAAATACATAGCAGCGGAAAATAATACAATACACAACTAGAAGAGATATACGGATACAAAGCTTTCCGGATATCAATCCAGCTGTAAACCAGGATCCTGTGAATAAAAATCTGCAAAACCAAAACTACTAGCTGCCCGTGTCAAAATAGGGACACCCAGAGTTTAGGTTAAAACAATAAACTCCAGGTCAGTCATGGGACTGGTGTGAGAACTAAAACAGTTATTAATTGTTTATTTTAAAGTCAGGTAAATCAAGGGACCACGCCGTATAACATGGAACTGGTTTCCTCCCAAGAATACCAGTGCATAAAACAAACAGCGCAATGCTAAATAAAGAAAAATGAAGATGTTATAAGACCCAGGTCCTATCACACAATGCAACGCAAGCCGGGGGATAGCGTTTTTACCTTATAATAGCCAAGAATGCTTGATACGTTTAAAAGAAATCATTTGATACTATTATAAGTGTATAGTGTATAAAACAACTTCAAATCATAAGTATCAATCATAGGCGGCATGAATGCCCCATAACACTATGTCGCCATATATAGGTTATACAATCAAAATCGCAAAGTCAAGTATTTGGAAATTGGGTTTCCATCTATGAACCAAGGCTAGGGATCGTCCTCTACCGATTTGAGACGCTCTAGCCCATGTCTCAGGCAAGCGCGCAGGCAAGCCTTAGATCGTCAGGGCCGGTCCACCGATGTGGATTATTATGCCTGAACACTACGTTTCCCCGCCCTTTGGGGCGTAAATGAGCCAACGAATGACTCCATCGGACCCGGATCGTCCGATCAAACCGAGGCGCCTCGCAACAGCAACAACCACACAGGTGAAAAGTATATAAATGTCAGGGCTGGTAGGTCACTGACACCACCCTAGCTAGAAGGAAACGCATGCCCTCCCTGAGGTCCTCTCCCGTTTTTGGTTCACAACCGGGGTGCGAGGCTCGCGAATCTACGTTACACAAAGTTGTGCCACACAGGCTGTGCTTTGATCATCACCACAAGACTTTGCTTTTCAACAAAAGCCTCGATCAATTGCCACTTAGGCATGCCACACAGGCAATTCACTCTATGCGTTTGATATCCATCAATATATAACCCCTGAGCTCGTACGTCTCAGAGAATGGCGTTAAGCAAGAGAATAAATTCTCCACCGCCAAACAGATATATATTTAATAGAGATCAATCGCACGGACTAAAATCCAATGTCAGACACACGCAGTCCATTTACAAGTCCGTTCTGGGTCTGAACGAAACCGGAGGCACCTAGTATCCCGCATATCCATCGATCTCCAAGTACGTCTGGACAATCACCAACTGTTTCCATCTTCTTGGGTGTACAGCCCAATCAAGATCATCAGTAATCACCCAAACGACGTGAAGACCTCCGGTCTTCGACCATCGTCTTCATCTTCGACTTATCGTCGTATCAGTTATTCAGAATGGGATAAACCCGGTCTTTCCGAATAACTCGCATATATTTTAAATAAGTGTTACACAAACACAACATATGCCTCATTCCAATTTATCAGTCACTAACCGTAAATTAACAAGAGAATAATTCCCCAAATATTAACCCCGAAGGCTGAAACCAACATCAGATCAATATCCAGAAAACCATTCTGTTTAGCTAACCGACAGTTAGTTTCTAAATTTCACATTCATAGGGAAAGGTTCCCATTAATTTTATCAAAGATAAACCCCTTGAATTTATTCTCTAATCTTCTTTTGAATTTCGATTCAACTAGTCGGATTAACGAACCTTACCGAAGTAATCATTTGTTTTAATTTCCCAATCCCAACCTATTCATCCCATGAAGTAAAACTGGCAATACTTCATATCTAACACCACGGTGTTATCGGTAAATTCAATTACCATTTCACGTTCAATTCTAATTAAAGATTTAACTAACGCCTAGAGCAAAACTGGTGATACTCCATTCTCCATCTTCTCAATCTAATTAAAGATTCATTAAAACTCCACTTAGTTTTAATCGTTAACTGGGATAAAAAATCAGTGTCATTTAAAACACGGTTCACGATAAACCCAAAATCACATTCCATTAATTTATCGGGTTAAAGAACGAGTGTTATTTAAAACACCGTTCACGATAAACCCAAAAATCAATACTAATTCGATTCCAATTAAATATCATTTAATTGGTACACTTCATTAAATCTAAATAAAAAGATTTAATCTTTTCTCAACTGGGTTCAAGAACAGTGTTAGTCAAGACACCATTCACGACAAACCCAAATCACATTTGATATTAAATACAAGGCTCTGAATAGAAAATATATCGGCTTATATTCAATATCAAATTCTACGACCAACAAATCTCATATTGGAAATAACGATATATATATCCATATCTTTCAAATTCCCAAAACAATATCTGTATCATCACGAAATCCAATATCGAAATATTCCGAAGACAATTTCGATTCAAATCCATTCCAATATATTTATTGGAAATTCTGATTATTTTAAAAATCATTTCAAATCCAATTTATTTATTTAAAAATAAATAGAATTATAATTCTAGTTCAAAACTAGTTCATTTCGTTAAAAATCTATTTTTATCTTTTCAAATATGGAATTTTTTCATCCTAATCCTTTCTAAATCATTTCTTATGATTTTACACAAATTATTACTGTTTTAATAATTTTATCAAGGCCCGTACAGTCGATTTCCATCAACGGCTATCGAACTGCACTTACATCGACCTTTTCCAAATTTGATTTGGACATAATTCCAAATCCAACCGTTAGATTTCTAATTTCTTACATTCGTTAGAAAGCTCTTTTCGATACGAACCCAACGGTTCCGGTTTTAGGAGAATCTGACGATCGGATCTCCCGTAATATCCGTTCGAAGTCAATGGTCGAAATTCGCAAACTGCCGCGGCGCGGCGCGTTCTATTCAGGCTATTATATTAGATATATAATATATATAATATATACTTCGTCGATTTCAATTCAAAACGTGCTTTATAAATCGTTTTTAAATTCGTTTTCAAAACGGTTTCAACTTCATATTCAATTTCAAATCAAAATTGAATATTCCAATATAAATTCGTTTTAAATTCATTTCAGATCGATTTCAATTCAAATTGATTTCTAATTCAATTTTAGTTCGATTTCAATTCAATTCAATTTCAATTCGAATTCGTTTATATTCGATTTCAATTCGAATTCGTTTATATTCAATTTCAATTCGAATTTATGTTCAATTCTTTTCAAAATATCAGATTTTGAAATCACTTTCGATATTCATTATAAAATGAATAAAATCGATATAAATATCGTTCACGTCAAAATGGCGTCAATCTAATCAATACGGCTTCATATATTCCTATTTTCAAATATTCTATTTCAAATATTTCTTTTTCAAATATTTCTATTTTAAAACTGGAATGAGGCCCAATCAATTACCATATAATGTTAATTATATGGATTTTCTACAACACATGTATATATCAACAACGATGAATAATCAACCATCATCCAAAGTGCATTATACACTGTATAAGCATCAAATATAAATATTCAACGCTTATAACAGCCTGTCAATCAATCGACCGACATACAACTAAACAATCGGGATTAGTGTACGTCAAATATCATCCCAATACCCGTGTGGGGTTTTCAAGCAATCAAACACAGATTTTTATTTGTGCAGTTGGGCGATGTGTAAAATTTATCGTTCCAATCAATGTCCGTCAAATAGGTGTACATAAACAAACCGTCCGGTTTGTAAATGAATATTTATTTATTCACATTCACGTTAAAAATTATATTTTTAACGATCAAACTATTTTATTCAACCTATGAATATTCTATTCGGTTCATTTATTAAATAAATGTTATCTTTATTTTTCTAACTTATTTTTAGAAAATTTCGGCGGCATAACAGCACGATACTAGAAACGGGACAAGGCCTAGCCTTATCCCCGGTCTAGTGAAGGCCCACGCCATTCACACATCAATCAAATCAATTTCATTTCACCAAACAATTCAATTTCAAACCAAATAATCTAACCAACTACACAACCAAACAATTAAACAAACAAGCCATCCATGGTCTGTGGATGACGGGTGTCGGGTGCTACTAAACACCGTCTGCATCCTAGTATATATATATATAACTAGAAAAAGAAATTTTGAGTGAGAAATTCTCACCAAAAGCTATCCAATACCACGACTCTGCACTGAGAGAAATCTTCATCGCTATCGCATCTTTGTCAACTTCGTTACCCGTAGCCACTACATATATAAAAATCGAATTTTTTACTTCGCTATTCAATATATAAAAATCGAATTTTTACTATGCTATTCAATATATAAAAATCAAATTTTTACTTCGCTATTCAATATATAAAAATCGAATTTTTACTTCGCTATTCAATATATAGAAATCGAATTTTTTACTATGCTATCCAATATATAAAAATCACGCCTTTTCAATTATAAAGATTTCTCCTTTTCTTTCATCACTATAAAAATCACATTTTTATTTCGCTATATCTATAAAGATGATATTTTTATATTCTTTATTATATAAAAATTATATTCTTCCTTATATAAAAATATAATCTTTTTCGATTTGAAAATCGAATCCCTCTAATGTTAAAAATCAAACCTTTTATGTTATAAAGATCTAACCTTTTTAAAGTTAAAAATCGAATCTTTCTCAAGTTAAAAATCTTTTCTTTTCAAACTCTTCATACATATAAAAATCGAAGCTTTCATATATTGAAAAATCATATCTTAGCCTAACTAGAAATCCAATCTACATATAAAACAATGTAAATAAATAAGTTAATAAAGACACACCTTCGCTGTTCGAATTGGTGGGGGGGGGGGTCGTGGTGCCGTTTTTAGCCCCAAGGGGAAGAAGGGTCGCTGATCGCTGGTGGAGGGTGTCTGAGGTGGCGTTGGGGCTGCAGGTCGGGGAGGGAGGCGCGGCTAGGCGGTCTGACTCGGGTTAGGGCATGGGTGCCTCGATTTGGGCGAACTGGGGTTTTGGGGGCGAGTCTGAACGGAGGGTGGGGAGCTGCAACGGAGGGTGGGGCTGGAGAGGGAGGCGCGGTGGAGTACGACGTCGGCGGTGAAGTGGGTGGCGGCTCCGGCGAGTCGCGGTGTCGCGCTCCTCCAGTCGGAGGCGTTCCCTCCGTTCGCTTCTTTTTTTTTAATCTTAAAACCCACGATTTCAACTGAGTGGAGAGAGAAGGGGGAAAACGTGGGGGGGGGCTATATATTTTATTAATTTTTTATTATTATTTAAATTCAAAAAGTTGACTTTTTAATTCGAACACAAAACGAGACCCAACGCCTGTCGTCCCTAGCGTTTTACCCCCATTCCGAACACAATGGGATATGTATCGTAGGCTGTTTCGAACGTTTCGATCAGTTTCCGTTAAAATCAACATATAACTCTATATATTGAATTTGAACGCGCATTTCAATTTACTGGGGTCTCATACTAACTCTATAAATTCCCGAAAAATATTTTCTAGCTTCGTATTAACGATACGGTCCTAACAAAACTAATTTCGTCGAATTCTGAGACCGTTTGAAAAATGGTCATTTTCCAGTCGATTAAAATCAACTGAAACTGGTCAAACGCGTTTTCCTTTGCCACGCTCACATATTGATTTGAAAAATTATGAAAATTGAAACCTAGCAATAACCTGACATCACGAATCCAACAAAAGTGGTTTCGTCGAAATCCGAGGTCGTTTGCAAAATGGCTATTTTTAAGGGCCTGAATTCCATAGCGACTATTTAGAATTTTCAACTGGACATATCTTTTGATTCCCGCTATGAAATTTCGATTTCCCGGATTCGCTGGAAAGATATCATCAATTAGATCCTAATGTTTTTGGTTTCACTAAAATCCGGATTGTTTTGCACCCGGTATGTTCAATTGAAGTTTGGAATCGAATTATCGAACTACTGCGCCATTTTCAATTATATTTATAATTAAAATAAAATTATTTATATTCTAACGACGACGCATATAATATATACGTTCAAATTATATTCAAAATAAATTTCTCGTCGATATTAGTTAAAATTATCTATTTTAAATAGTCAAAATTCATTAAAATTGCCAAAATAAAAATTTTAAACTGGCTCAGAATTTCCGGGTTATTACAAAACGGGTAGAATGTTTTGAAAGGTAAGTGCACTAACAAGTTTGTGAGAACCCAAACCCCCGTACTACGGTGGCAAGGATAATCATTGGAATATAAGACATTAATCATATCAGCAGACTACAGATAATAGCATAACACATGAAATAGAATAATATGCATCATCATAACAGCAAAATCATAAATGTCATCTTCATTAGAGTAACACATATACAGGATACTAATTAGTACATAAAAGGTTCCAACAGGTAGATAATAAGTGTACAACATCATAAAATACAACATACATAAGGTGATGTCTAAATATCCAAAATATGTGATAAAAGATATTCTTCGTCCTCAGCCAAAAGAGCACCCCATGCTATGGTGCATATCCAAAACAAAACCTGTTACCTGTTTACTTGGTTGCCCGTGTAAAAATAAGGGGACCCGAGTTTGCAAGTGAAAACAAACTACGAGTCAGTCATGGGACTGGTATGAGAAATCTTACTTAACTTATTTGATAATAAGGCTAATCACATGACCACGACACTAACGCGGAACGGGTTTACTATATTGGATTGCCAGTGCATGAAATAAAGTAAATCATTTAACAACGCAATGCTTTTTAGAAAAATGAAGCCATTATAAGACTCAGGTCCCATCACACAATGCAACGCAAGCCGGAGGATAGAGTTTTACCTTATAATGGCCAAATATGCTTGATACGTGTAAAAGAAAAATCATTTGATATTATTACTAGTGTCTAGTCAGTTTAAAACACTTTCAATGTAAATGTATCAATCCTAGACGGCATAGCTACCATATACTATGTCGCCATATATAGATTTACAATCAAATCTGTAATGTCGTATTGGAAATTGGATTTCCATCTTGAGTCAAGGCTAGGGATGGCTCCTTCCTATTCGAGACATTCTAGCAAATGCCTCAGGACTCGGACGTTGGCAAGCCCTTGGATGCGGTAGGGCCGGTCCACACATACTTTAGTGGATTAATTATTCCTGAATAATATGTTTCCCGGTCCTATCGGACCTATCACTTGGCCAGTAGCGACCAATCAAATCTGAGGCGCCTTGCATATCCATCATCCACATAAATAAAAATGTCTGGGCTCCATACCATGACACCACTTCTAGCTAGAAAGAAGTGCAAGTTCTCCCTACGGTCACGATCTCGTTTCTGACTCATACCGAGGTGTGAGGCTCGTGAATTAAAGTTGTTCTTTGATCATCAACAACAAGATTCTACTTTTCAACAAAAGCCTTATTCCTTTGCATCTTAGCATGTCACGTTCACAATCCACGCCATGCAACTAATGTCTATAATTATATAACCTCTAAGCTCGTACGTCTCAGAGAAGGGTGTTAAGCAAGAGAATAAATTCTCCGCCACCAAAAAGATATATATTTAATAGAAATCAATCAACATAGAATGAAATCCAACGTTAGACACACATCCATTTACAAGTCCGTTCAGGGTCTGAATGAAACCGAAGGCACCTTTTTCCTCGTTCATATGTCCAATACGGAAGAGAGGCCCTCTCAAATTCGGATAATCAACAAATACGTCTGGACAACTACCATTATAACCCCTTCCTGGGATCTAATCAATCTATGGCATCTGTAGTAATCCATTCGATGTGAAGATTACCGGTCTTGCACCGTCTTCATTTCCTTTGACTTTTAATTGTTGTTCAATTATTTGAAATGAGGTTTAACTCGGCCCTTTCAAATAATTTTCGATATATAAAATTCAAATCGATTCTTTCCTTGGTAAAATTCAATTCAATTCTATAGATTAATGTCAAATGAATCTAACAATCCATATTACATTAAAAACCAAGTGGAATTGGATTATTTCCATTCTATATCATTTATAATATTTTATAACGATTTATCGCTATTTTTATTTATATAAATATAGCCCATTTAAATAAACGATGCTTCAGGTCATTACGCGGCCCTGGCGTTGTTTTTATTCAAATTTGAATTACACATTCCTCGAAATCTAACCATTGGATCTTAACAAATTTAATATCGTTGGAAAGATCTTTCCAAAATGAACCCCGGTTCGTTTAATTTTAATTTATATTATATATAATTTATATAATTATTTCGACGACTTCGAAACCATCTAATTCTTCAAATAATTGGCTAACGCCTTTAAATTTGGAAAATTTTCGCCATAACCTCCTTTGCTTGGGAGGGGTCTGAAAAATTTATTGGGCCGTATTAGGCACCCAATAAATCCAGAAAAAGCATACACAATTTTGAGTGACCTATCTATGCCCAGGAGAGAGTGTAAAGATCATGTCTCATACCTTGTCCAGTGTTGGAAATAAATATTCCATGTGCCATATCTAAAATCAAGGGAGACATGAATTATTGTCATCTCCAGACCCGTGTGGTGGTTTTTATTAGATCCTGCTATTTACTGTTATATTTTATTTAGTCCATATCAGTCCTTAGTTCAACCTGTAATTCAGTCATCGCCATACAAGCGTGTCGCTCGTATGGTAATCTCAACCTCGCCATATAAGCACCTATTGCTTAAATGAAATATGATATGCTATGACATCAATAATCCGTCTTCGGTTCAACCTAAAATGTTGTAACGACCCGGATTTTGAGCGACTTTGGTTATCGACATAAACACGATGTCGATAACCAAAACATCGAAAAATCCTGGTAATTATTGAAAGAAATTAGAGGGTGAGAATAGATAAGATAGAAACTTAGAATAGAAGAAGAAGAAGAACACAACATCAGAGTAACACGAACCACACAGCGGAACGAATAACATATAATAGATAACATAACTTTGAAATATAACAGTTATGTATACAATAGCACTTATCAGTGTACAACACTTACAACACAGCGGAAATAACTATAGTTACATGATCTTGAAGCCTCCTGCTCCAAGCTCTCCAAGTATATCTGTAAAACCCGACTACTTGACTGCCCGTACAAATTTAGGCACCCAAGAGTTTAGGGAAAACAACAAAGTAAACTACGGGTCAGTCATGGGACTGGTGTGAGTAAAACAGTTTAAACAGGTATATGAACAAGTAAACGATATCTCATAAGACCACGTCGTAGAACGGAATGGGTTTTTCCCTTATGAGAATCCAAAATATCTTTATATCAAAAACCTTTTGATATTATAATAATGTCTATGTACAAATAGATATCAACTAGCAGAAACGCTTTCATCTCACGTTCTATATATATAGTATACAATCAAAATCGCAAGAACGTACTGGATAATGGATTTCCAACTATGACAAGGTATGGAACCACCTTCCGATCAGTGTACTCTAGGAACGATACACTGGAGTTCAACAAGAACATCTTGTAACTTAGCCACACATGACTGACCACTCATTTCGCTTGAGTGTATCGAATGTACATCACCAACGGTTGGGATCAGCAACCGTTCCCGTATATATATGGGACAGCATTGATAGATTTAAGAAACAAATGAATATTCTCTAGATTGGTGATTATACACCCTACTTCGGTGCGACCGACTTAGCCATGCTGCCTGCCCGATTTCTGTCATTTACTGGTTGATGAGGCTAGAAGCTACGCTTTATCATTACCTCAGATTCATTTCGAATTCTACATTGTCAAATCCATCGAAATCACTAATTGACGTTTACAATAGTACATTACGTTTCAGCTAAACGAAGTTTCCTTCTCCGCTTCCACTCTTGGTACGGTTGAAGAAATCAATGTACGTGACCTTTCTGGAAATACTCTGTCAGACATACATCTTCATTCACTTAAAATGTCACATCGTCATACCCGCCAAATCACAAATTGACTTATCCAAAAAAAACACGGGTATACAGCTAAGAGAAACGAATTCCTCCGCCACCAAACGTGAATACGTTTGAACAGATCAACTTACGCGATCTATTGGATATACTCTGTCAGACCTTCGTCCATACAAGTTGTCCTCGGACTGGACAAACCGAAGGCACTATTCCGTATATCCATCTTAGTCACTGTTATCTAAGACTTATACAACAACCCTTGCATTTTACTCCATCTTCAATTATCTTTGGCATATATGATTCGCGACGCTTATGCCAATACAGAGTGGTTCTATGGATAATAATCCAATCGGTCTCTCCATATTAACAACGTTAAAATGGTCAAAACTTCGATAGTCGGTGAGTTAACTATCAAAGAAAAACAAGTGTGCAAACAACGATATTATTTCCAAATGGAAATTATATCGAACAAACATCATTTAACATAAATCTCTTTAGTTCATTTATTTACTTGTCTCATGTTTCCCTATATTCTAAATTCATATTTTTATTTTATCAGAAAACATTTCTGATTCTCGTTTGGAAAACATTTCCAAAACTCCTTTTCGATCAAACCTTACCATTTCTTAGTCAAGAAGGAAGTCACTCAAGTTGGGGTATAATTACCTCTCAGACCTTAACTGAACAACGTTATTACTTCGAAATGGTCAAAGTTTATCTTTTAATCTTTAACAACTTCTTTACGCCTTCCTCG
The DNA here is from genome assembly GCA_030737875.1 of Allium sativum. Lineage (NCBI taxonomy): Eukaryota > Viridiplantae > Streptophyta > Magnoliopsida > Asparagales > Amaryllidaceae > Allium > Allium sativum. The sequence continues at coordinate 16,291 of JASFAX010004329.1, forward strand.
GATTCAATTTTACTAATCCACTTCTATATTTAAAACATTGGTTATAACGATAACGTTATAATCCCTACTTTCGAATTATCTAACTTTAATTATAACTTCTATTCTTATTAGTGAATAATTAACCTAACACTTATTTATTTATAAATAAATCAATCTCTATTTATACACTGGAAAGTATAAGTACTTTCCCGAATTCGATATAATCGAATTTGCCGATTAACTCTCTTCGATAAATCTCTATTTGATTAACTCTTCTTCGAATAACCTATATTCGATTAACTCCTTCTCGAATTAACGATATTCGATAATCTCTCTTCGAATAACTAATATTCGATAACTCTTCCTTTTCAAATATCTCATATTTGAAAATCTCACTTCGATTAAACTATAATCGATAACTCCCTTCGATGAAACTAACATCGATAATTCCTTTCGATGAAACTAACATCGATAACTCCTTTCGATGAAACTAACATCGATAACTCCTTTCGATGAAACTAACATCGATAACTCCTTTCGATGAAACTAACATCGACAACTCCTTTCGATGAAACTAACATAGATAACTCCTTTCGATGAAACTAACATCGATAACTCCTTTCGATGAAACTAACATCGATAACTCCTTTCGATGAAACTAACATCGATAACTCCTTTCGATGAAACTAACATCAATAAGTCCTTTCGATGAAACTAACATCGATAACTCCTTTCGATGAAACTAACATCGATAACTCCTTTCGATGAAACTAACATCGATAACTTTAACTCGACGAACTTAGCTCGACTAACTTAACTTGACTCGACTAACTCAACTTACTTGGTTCGACCAATTCGATTCGATTAACTAGGCTCGACTAACTTGACTAACTTAACTCGACTTACTTGGTTCGACCAATTCGATTCGATTAACTAGGCTCGACTAACTTGACTAACTTAACTCGACTTACTTGGTTCGACCAATTCGATTCGATTAACTAGGCTCGACTAACTTGGTCGAACCACCCGATCAACTCAACTTATTTAACTTAACTTATTTCTCAACTCGATCAACTCGATTAACTCCTATCGAATAACTAATATTCGATTAAACTCCATTCGCTTGACTCTAGATCGCAGCGATCACAATGGTTACGCCTGACTCCCTCAGGAAACATCCGACTGCCTTAGGCTATTTACAGCCCTGCGAATTACGCTAGCAGTCGTACGAGATAGTAACTTACCCTGAATACTATGTTTGACTAACTCTGTCTCACTTAACTATATTTGATTAACTCTAGTTCGTTTTAACTCTAATCGATTAATTCTAACTGATTAACTCTAACTGGTTAACTCTACCTAATTAACTCTACTAAACTTGTTAACTCTACTGAACTGCTTAACTCTATTCAACTAACTCGACTCGACTAACCCCTTTCGAATAGCATATTCGTTTTACTAACTTTCGAATACCATATTCGATTTACTACCTTTGAATACCATATTCGATTTAACTCCTTTCGAATAGCATATTCGTTTTACTAACTTTCGAATACTATATTCGATTTACTTTATTCACTTTATAAAGATTTCCTTTTTAACAACGTTTTATTCATTTGAAAAGATTTACTATTAAATAACGGTTCTACACTTTAAAAATGATTTCCTTTTTATAACGTTTCCTTTTCAATTCTACTTTTAAATGGTTTACAAATATTTCCTTTTCAAATTTATTCTTGAAATATTCTAACTCCTTAAATTCTCTGAAAAATTTGCCATAACCTCCTTTGTAACGGGAGCATCGGGAAAATCCGCAAACAAAGAAAATGGTTTGAAATTATTTCTTTTTTGAATATCTCCTATTTATAAATATTCCAAATTTATAAATATTCCTTATTTATAAATATTCCATTTATAAATATCTCTTATTTATAAATATCCCATTTTATAAATATTCTATTTTCAATATCACTTTGAAAATCCCCTTATCAACATTCCGGCATGTTATGGTATTTTAACATATCAAATTACAATGTCTAATCTCGTCCATACACACACAATCAACAACAGGTTATAATTCACATCATATATTAAAATATATGAAAAACAATAAAACAACCGTTGAGGAATCCAGTCGGATTCCTCCAACCTGTTTCCCTGCATCACAGATGTTAGACAATATAGATAACATCACTTTCAGTTCCATATGATATATTCTGTTAAACAAAATCAATATAAAAATTTAACTAACTGACTAGCAGTTCAATCAAACAATCAACACATAGTAAATCAGACAATTTCTACCAGTTCTAAAAATACAACATGAAATTATAAACTGTTCAGAGTTAGTGAGATTTACTCACATGACACGTTAACCGTTAAATAATCGGTTTGCGTTTCTTTGATTTAGTCGGACAATTTATTTCGCCATAAATTGTAACAAGCTCTAATTCAATCACAGTCAGTTCCATGGTGTAACCGTCGTTCATACGATCCCATCGGAACTTGTTTTACTGAATTCCGATAACATATGATATAGTTATTGAATTTTCAATTTCACACATTATTTAAATTAAATTAAAACAAAACTTTAAAATTTAATTGGGCTTACGTAATGTATATCGGCCCAAACCCGTTTGAATATCTGGGCCTGACAAATTAGCCTTCTTCCCCGTTGGATTTATTTCGCTGCTCCTCTTTCTAATTCATGGCCCAAGTACCATCGCTCAAACCCATACCCGTGTGAATAGTGTCAACCACCTTCTTGCCAAAAGAAAACACGTCGCTCCAGTTCTACACGTTTTCCATCATTTTGCCAGTTCCGTGTTCTGCACCGTTCCTTTCGAACCTTCTTTCCCCTCCATTTCATAACATCACGTCCCCTCCTTTCCTTCAGTAAAACATCCGCAACACGCATTCTTGCTCCACCTTCTTCCTCATTTAAAACGTTATCACCATATTTGAACTACTATATCTCATAATCTATGAAGATGAAACACAAGATAAAACTGTCACCGCCATAGTCTCAGCATCTCCCATCGTTGCCATTTCCACTAGCCTACCCTGGGAAACTCGGTTCGCTGCCCTTCACCCACCAGCACAGTATTTCTCCTCCTCAGATGTCTCGCTCCTTCAACCTCTCATTTTTTCGCAGAGACACATCTCGTCCCTCAACTGGTCACAGTTTCCGCCATAACAATACATGCCCCTTTAAACTTCACTCTATTATTACAACTCCACAAATTTCCGAAACTATGGGAAAAGCCTCAGCTTGGTGTTTTCGTGATTTTTCATTGAAGAACAAGGTTGAAAATATATTTTTATATGAATCTTCAAAGTTATAATTTGTTTACTGGGAATGAAAACCCATAGAGACTCACGGTTTTGGGTTGTTGTGGAGGTATGGATTTATCATTATCAAGGGAAGAATATTTGTGTTGTGTATTCACTGAAATCAGAAGAAAGGAGTGGTTGCGTTCACTTATACGTAGATATGGGTTTTGTCAGCCACATGAGGGGATGGTATCCATATACTTGTTTTAGTACTGTGTTACGTAATATTTAATTCATGTCCGAATTGCTACAGACAGAAAGAAGTATACAGTCGTATCGAGCGATGTGCCACAGTTCCAAAAATATAATAATATCGGTAGATTAACTCATTTTGTGAAACCTCAAAATGTTGATTACAGGGTGCCAAATACTCCAAATAAAAAGTTGCTTATTTAATTAATTAAAAATTACAATAAAATTCTAAAAATTAAATTATGCCTACGCCTCAAAGATCCTATCTAAATTCAAACCCGATATTCAAATATATTGAAAACCCTTTTTATAACGTAAATAAAGCGTTACTAATTATAAAGGAATTCCATAGCGCCTTTTTCTGAAATTTGATTTGGACATATCTCAAAATCTACACGACGAAATCCTGATTTTTCTCTTCCATTAGAAAGATATACTCCACCAGCTCCGTACGTTTCTTGTTTCACAGAAATCAGATTTAAAACGAACCCTGTATATTCAGTTGAAGTTCAAATCACCAAATAGCGAACTGGCACGCCATTTCAAGCTCTATTTTAATTATATTATAATTCTACGTTCAAATTGTCGTTTATATAATATATTCGTTATTCAAATTCAATTCTAAGCTGAATTAAATATCACAGATGATCCAGTTCACACCATATCGCCATTCCAGCCAATTCTGATTATTTCAGAATTAAATATATTATTTAATTTATTATTTTAATTAAATATTCACCATTATTTAATTCAACGACCATTAATGTAACACCCCGCCTCCGCTAGGGTCACTCGCAAAGGAATGCAGTAGCTTTAGAGGGGCATTATTGGTAAACATGCACAAAAATATCACAAGACAGAACATATAAAATAGCAGAAGTAAAATTGAACTTTCATAAACATTAATAATTAAGGTCTAAAGCCTTTTACATCAGAGTACATCAAAACCTGTCTTGCAATAGTAAAGCAGCATAGAAACATTTTCATAAATTATTCCCCAAGTAAAACAGTAAAGTAGCCATAGCCAAGAAACGTCCAAGCCATCCATGATGACCTTCAAGCAGAAGAAGTCCGAACTAAACAACAGTATTTCCTCCCTGTAACCTGGGGGGGAAACGGAAGAAAAGAGGCGAAACAAAACGGGTCAGTCAAAAAGACTGAGTAAGCCCTATCTACTATCAGCATAAAAACTAGTAAAGTTAACTGACATGAGAAACTGAGATGAACATAAGCATGATGACAAGATAGATAAGCTAAATCAAAATAACATGATGAACTACTGAACTCAAATAAACCAAGGTGTCATGATAAATTACGATGTCAAGATAAAACAAGGTATCACATCGTCAGGTTTCTATCAAGTATAATATCCCAAGATATCTATCAAGTCTAACGTCCCATGGTATCTATCCTGTACATCTGCTCTGCACCTACCGTACCAGTATCCCAACCGTATCATGTGTTATCCATGAATGACCCTTACTCAAAAGTCGTATAGTGGTCCATGTCAACCTAATATGCCGCATATATAGGTTACTCAACTCATATGTTCCTTTCCGTGTATAAGTTTAGTCCCTTGCCGTAGACCATACGGGCTTTCCCATGAGATTCTATATCACTTTAACATAGTTCCATGATCCTTAAGATCGGTTTGGACTGTTACCCTAAACCTAGCTAGGGTCTTCCAACATGAATTATCGTTTGTACAACTAGGACTTATGCTACCTAGGGCTACTAGGGATTATGCTTACCTATTGCACGTTTTCGTATCTCGGTTTGGGCTCAACCACCTAGGGCCACTAGGGATTACGCTAACCGTCAACCGCGGCCTTTTTCCCACGCATATATCGTGAATCGTTTTTCCATGACTGTATGCACATGTATCACATCGTGCCATCCGAGTCCTGTCACAGGGCAAATCAAGAAGTACAGGACTCGGTCGGGAGCTTTAGATTTATCTGCCGATGCAGATGCTAAGGTCTGTTTTTCCTATACGTGGCTATGGTCCCACGAGACCACTCCCTCAACTAGTGAAAGACAAGACAGGATAAATCCTGTATGAGAACACAACACTGGCCAACCCACATCCAAGCCTTACCGCAACCATAATTAGATAGCAATTATGGTCTTTTGGGTGTTCTCTGCCTTTCCGTACGTACACGCTTGATTAAAGATGGTAGGTAGCCTGACGAAATGCTATCTAGGGTACGACCGTGTATCGTCGACTATCCCCTATCCATCCCCGTCTTTAGGTCGCTCGTATAGCAACCAAGGCATACTCTTGGTTCTTCTAACGCAGACCTTAACCTCTCATGAGCCTAGTATGATCACCTGGCAGCTCACAGAGGGATACCAAGAATATCCTCACGTTCCCCGAAGTCGCTGCTTCGTTACCCAGTTCGCTAGAGCCTTTATCCAAATCAGATACTTGCTCCTACTCGTATACTTAAACGATGACCTACCGTATCAGGTTACTCATCTATCTATGAACTGGTCTAAATTTCCTTGACTAAGAATTATTACTTAGTTACCCTTAACTAAGGTGTATCACTTAGCCTTAACTCCGTTATCCTTGTTAACTACGGTTATCCACCTAATTCTCAGAACTAGGGTTTACATAATCGATTAAGTGTCACTTAAGTTCATGACTTAACCCGTCTACAAATCATGTCAAAATTGGCTAAGTATCCAAGTTCAAGACTTAACCCTACAAACCATGTTCAAGTTGGTTAAGTATATATCAACTTGACCCTATCAAATTACTGAGTCAAATCGGTCAAGCGTATTCAAGCGATTCGTGACTTAGCCTTATCATGTTTTCACGTTAGATTGGTTAAGTATAGGTTAACTTAACCTCAATAAATTCACGAGTTAGATTGGTTAAGTATAGGTCACTTAACCACCTCAAATCATCATGTTAGATTAGTTAAGTGTTTAACTTAACCCCATTAAACGGCCAAGTGGGATTAATTAAGTCTAGGCTAACTTAACCCCATCCGATTTCCATGTTTAGACTAGTTGAGTCTAATCTTAACCCCATCCATTAACTGTATTTTTCGGTTAAGTGTCATTACGAAAACTTACTTAACCTTACCAAATTATCGTGTTGGATTGATTAAGTGTTGGTTAACTTAACCCCGTCCACTAGTCGTATAAAAATGGTTAAGTGTCATTAGGCAAATAAAATTACTTAACCTACCCAACCTTGTCACGTTTTGTTAAGTATCATTGGCCTTATCAATTTACTTAACCCATTGTCCATGTCATATTTGGTTAAGAGTCATTAATCAAATTAACTTAACCCTATCATGTGGCATTAATTACTTAATGCACCTCAACCTCTCACATTAGACTTTGTTGTGGTTACTAGTTAAGGCGGTCGGTTCCGGGTAGCTTTACACCACAACTTGGTCTAACCTCGGGTTCAAGCACAACATGACCAACTTCTCACATTGGGTCCTATTGTTTGCAACTACTAGTTAGGCCGGTCGGTTCCGGGTAGTTTTACAATGCAAACTCAACCCAACCTCGAGTTGGCCACACTTATATTATCTAAGTGTCATGTCCAGTATGTTTCCAATACATATTACAAGTTTTTAAGCAATTGGGTAGACCTAACTTAATAGGTAAATTCCCAATGGGTAGACCTAATTTAATAGGTAAATTCCCAAGCTTATGTTTTCAAGCATACTTACATGTCAACTTCCATGTTATATTTTAAGTCATGTTTTCAAGTATAAACACATGTCATATTTAACGTTACATGTTGTCATGTTTATACCCATTTACCCAAATCATGTTCATGTCATTATGTTTTCCGATAATGTGACCCCAACGCTTTTAAACTCGCATAATGGATTCAAAGAAGGAACTTGTCAAAGGCATGACAAAAGGGGGTATAAAGCCACTAGTTGAACATGGTGGCAAATGAGACATAATGTGTTCATTAACTTGCATGTTACATTCTTAAGCCTCAAAAACATGCATAACGTTCAAACTTGGCAGATAAGCGAATCATGATGATAAATGACATAGAAAGATGGCTAGAAGTTCGCATATGACATTACATGCAAGCTATCATAAGGGGTATGATAGTTGTCATGTTGCCAAAATGCAACATTTAACATAAAGGCCAAAGCTTTATGACCACAAGATCAAGATGAAGACTTCATAAACTTGCATGACATGATAGCATGTATTATACTCAATGATCAAACCCAAACTTGCACATGAACATTTAACTTTATAGCTAATATCTAAGAGTAGGGAAAGGGCTTACATTGCTATGAAGGCACAAAAGATATGACAAAGCCCTTATGCAATCAAATAGACTCAAAATGCAAGCTCTAACATAAAACCCTTGAGCCAAAATGATCAAAACCCTTGCTTTATGATGCAAATATAGAAACTTGACTTTGAATGCAAGCTAATGAGGCTCATACAAGCTTGAAAACACTTGTATGCATGGAAAATCTCTCATAGAGACAATTTAGAAATTTTATGAAGAGAGTGGATGCCATGAGAGGTAAAATTTTGCCATAGTTTAGTTGTATGAATGAATAATGATGATTTAGGGTTAGGTTAGGGTCTTATTTATAGATTAGGCAAGTGTTTTAGGCCATAGGATTAAACCCTAGTTGCAATCTCAGCCCTTAAAACCGAATCTGGCCCCCAAACTCAACACAAACCCAAAATGGTGCACCAGGCAGAACTGCCCGGCTGGACCAAGTCGACAGCCAAGTCGACAGGGCTGTCGACTTGGGTCCAACCAAGTCGACTCCCAAGTCGACAGGGCTGTCGACTTGAGTGCTCTGGCGGGAATTTTCCTGCCTGGCCAAATATGGCCCAAATTTTCAAATTCAAACTTGAATTTGAAATCTGTTTTTACTTTGAAATTTTCTAAAAACTTCGTTGGGCCTTAATCGGGTCATACGGACTCCGATTTTCGAAAACTCGGACTCTATTTCGCGTATTTTTCCGAGACGAACGCAATGGCATAGCCCGTTTTACTTGATTCAGAATTTAAAAATGAAATTCTGCCTTGATTCTCGTTTTAACATGTTATCGAAATACGGGTTGTTACATTCTCCCCACCTTTTTACGATTTCGTCCCCGAAATCTCAAAGTTAGGAAGAACATATCCTACCATCCATCATTCATCTACTCAAAACATCATCCACAAGCAACCATTGTCCTTAGATGGTTTCTAATGCTATATGAATATATGCAAAACGTGTGTGTACATGTTCCTTAGCTAATGCTAATGATCAGGCCTGAATAATCTTTCTAATGCAAAAATATGTATAGTGCCATGAATCCAACATGTATGCAAATAATCCTAGTCATATAGATACTATATGCGTGCACAATCATTCATTCATATGCAACAACCGCATGATAATACATTCGATTTCATCCATAAACAAGTATAAATACTCGTGCATATGCAATATGAAATGTGACCGAGTCGAGCTAGTATCTAATGTGTATTCGCGCATCCATGAGCAACCACTTGCAACCATATCAATCATAACATGTTACAAATACATGTTTACATCCATAGAGTTCTACCTAGGATTCCCTGAAACAGGGTCGAGAAGATATACAAGACAATCTCCTTACGGGGTTTGTAACAGAAAATAGGACCGAGAGGATGTCCACAAAAGATAGCCTACAAGTAAGCTCTACAGAAAACAGGGATCAAGGATATACTCCCAAAAAGAGATATCATGCGCGTGTCTAGTCTTTGACCATCAAAGTCGTATTTCCTTGAGCTTAATTCCATTATGCCTTGACCGTCTTTTAACCTCGCGATTTCATAGCTTCTTATTTTCTGTTTCCATAACATGAGTTGGAAATCATTTCTTCGTCGCCTCTCATTCCACTTGCACTTATCCTTTTTCCAGAATACTTGGCGCAAACATGACTGCATACTCATGATCTCATGCAAGCTTTCCAAAATTCACTAGTGAATCTCGGACCTCGTACCACAAGGAATTCCACGTAGAAGAACTTTCTCTTGAAAGTAAACAGATGCCAACCAGGTTATCAAGCGCACTTACTAGGGTGATTTCTATAACCCATGCATAAGTGAAATAAACCATCCGTCTTATCGGCGAACACCACTCGATCGGGCCTCAAATTTCCAATAAAGGTATCAAGGGATTCTAAGTAACTAATCATGACCAAACCCAAAAGGTTACACGAGACTTCGAGGGTATTACTAAGGCTAGTCAAGAGTCTAACTACCCTCCTATCAAAACCGAGAGTGGCACCCCTTACTGGATAACCACTTCATCCGTAGAATCCATCCATAACTGAGGCATGTCATTCTCAAATCCAAAACAAGTCATGAATAAATGGACCGATTCTCCACAGGACTTGAGACAAAAATGGGATTCTCTATTACGCTAGTACTTAAGGTGCAGAAACTCAACTATCGAAGCAGACTTAAATGATACGATGATCAAAACAAAGTCCTAACGGGATGATAGAGAAGAAAAGCTAAACCTTTAACAAGATCGTTACCCTCCTTCCGAGGTACCCTAGAAATAAGAGCATACTATTGCCCTCCCGATGATCTTGTCCTTGTCCCATGATACTTAACTATCCGCCCCGTTTCACCATGCCAAAGGTACTCTCTCGTCATGGGTTTCATTGTTCATCTTTCTATCTCGTTCTGGGTTGAGCCATACCAACAAGTTGCTCATCCTTAAGCTCGTATCCTTTATCCTCTTTCTCACTATCCTTTCTTATGACGCGGCCACTGGTCTCTCGAGAACCACCTCCATCGTATGAAAAGCACTTTCGTAGATAGAAAAGACTAGTCGCAGTTAAAACCACTGTGACTACAGATGGAGGAAGAAAGGAAAAGAGATTCACTCAAGGAAACAAGGATAATGCTAATGGCCTTGGGGAACAGCCTTTTTCTTTTAAAAGAAAAATTTTCTTGAAAAATGCTTCTTTGTAAACGATTTTTCAAATAGTTTTCAGAAGGTTTTAAAAACTTTTGCCCAGTCTGGTAACCTTCTGCTCTGATACCACGTGTAACACCCCGCCTCCGCTAGGGTCACTCGCAAAGGAATACACTAGCTTTAGAGGGGCATTATTGGTAAACATGCACAAAAATATCACAAGACAGAACATATAAAATAGCGGAAGTAAAATTGAACTTTCATAAACATTAATAATTAAGGTCTAAAGCCTTTTACATCAGAGTACATCAAAACCTGTCTTGCAATAGTAAAGCAGCATAGAAACATTTTCATAAATTATTCCCCAAGTAAAACAGTAAAGTAGCCATAGCCAAGAAACGTCCAAGCCATCCATGATGACCTTCAAGCAGAAGAAGTCCGAACTAAACAACAGTATTTCCTCCCTGTAACATGGGGGGGAAACGGAAGAAAAGAGGCGAAACAAAACGGGTCAGTCAAAAAGACTGAGTAAGCCCTATCTACTATCAGCATAAAAACTAGTAAAGTTAACTGACATGAGAAACTGAGATGAACATAAGCATGATGACAAGATAGATAAGCTAAATCAAAATAACATGATGAACTACTGAACTCAGATAAACTAAGGTGCCATGATAAATTACGATGTCAAGATAAAACAAGGTATCACATCGTCAGGTTTCTATCAAGTATAATATCCCAAGATATCTATCAAGTCTAACGTCCCATGGTATCTATCCTGTACATCTGCTCTGCACCTACCGTACTAGTATCCCAACCGTATCATGTGTTATCCATGAATGACCCTTACTCAAAAGTCGTATAGTGGTCCATGTCAACCTAATATGCCGCATATATAGGTTACTCAACTCATATGTTCGTTTCCATGCATAAGTTTAGTCCCTTGCCGTAGACCATACGGGCTTTCCCATGAGATTCTATATCACTTTAACATAGTTCCATGATCTTTAAGATCGGTTTGGACTGTTACCCTAAACCTAGCTAGTGTCTTCCAACATGAATTATCGTTTGTACAACTAGGACTTATGCTACCTAGGGCTACTAGGGATTATGCTTACCTATTGCACGTTTTCGTATCTCGGTTTGGGCTCAACCACCTAGGGCCACTAGGGATTACGCTAACCGTCAACCGCGCCCTTTTTCCCACGCATATATCGTGAATCGTTTTTCCATGACTGTATGCACATGTATCACATCGTGCCATCCGAGTCCTGTCACAGGGCAAATCAAGAAGTACAGGACTCGGTCGGGAGCTTTAGATTTATCTGTCGATGTAGATGCTAAGGTCTGTTTTTCCTATACGTGGCTATGGTCCCACGAGACCACTCCCTCAACTAGTGAAAGACAAGACAGGATAAATCCTGTATGAGAACACAACACTGGCCAACCCACATCCAAGCCTTACATCAACCATAATTAGATAGCAATTATGGTCTTTTGGGTGTTCTCTGACTTTCCGTACGTACACGCTTGACCAAAGATGGTAGGTAGCCTGACGAAATGCTATCTAGGGTACGACCGTGTATCGTCGACTATCGCCTATCCATCCCCGTCTTTAGGTCGCTCGTAGAGCAACCAAGGCATACTCTTGGTTCTTCTAACGCAGACCTTAACCTCTCATGAGCCTAGTATAATCACCTGGCAGCTCACAGAGGGATACCAAGAATATCCTCACGTTCCCCGAAGCCGCTGCTTCGTTACCCAGTTTGCTAGAGCCTTTATCCAAATCAGATACTTGCTCCTACTCGTATACTTAAAGGATGACCTACCGTATCAGGTTACTGATCAATCTATGAACTGGTCTAAATTTCCTTGACTAAGAATTATTACTTAGTTACCCTTAACTAAGGTGTATCACTTAGCCTTAACTCCGTTATCCTTGTTAACTACGGTTATCCACCTAATTCTCAGAACTAGGGTTTACATAATGGATTAAGTGTCACTTAAGTTCATGACTTAACCCGTCTACAAATCATGTCAAAATTGGCTAAGTATCCAAGTTCAAGACTTAACCCTACAAACCATGTTCAAGTTGGTTAAGTATATATCAACTTGACCCTATCAAATTACTGAGTCAAATCGGTCAAGCGTATTCAAGCGATTCGTGACTTAGCCTTATCATGTTTTCACGTTAGATTGGTTAAGTATAGGTTAACTTAACCTCAATAAATTCACGAGTTAGATTGGTTAAGTATAGGTCACTTAACCACCTCAAATCATCATGTTAGATTAGTTAAGTGTTTAACTTAACCCCATTAAACGGCCAAGTGGGATTAATTAAGTCTAGGCTAACTTAACCCCATCCGATTTCCATGTTTAGACTAGTTGAGTCTAATCTTAACCCCATCCATTAACTGTATTTTTCGGTTAAGTGTCATTACGAAAACTTACTTAACCTTACCAAATTATCGTGTTGGATTGATTAAGTGTTGGTTAACTTAACCCCGTCCACTAGTCGTATAAAAATGGTTAAGTGTCATTAAGCAAATCAAATTACTTAACCTACCCAACCTTGTCACGTTTTGTTAAGTATCATTGGCCTAATCAATTTACTTAACCCATTGTCCATGTCATATTTGGTTAAGAGTCATTAATCAAATTAACTTAACCCTATCATGTGGCATTAATTACTTAATGCACCTCAACCTCTCACATTAGACTTTGTTGTGGTTACTAGTTAAGGCGGTCGGTTCCGGGTAGCTTTACACCACAACTTGGTCTAACCTCGGGTTCAAGCACAACATGACCAACTTCTCACATTGGGTCCTATTGTTTGCAACTACTAGTTAGGCCGGTCGGTTCCGGGTAGTTTTACGTTGCAAACTCAACCCAACCTCGAGTTGGCCACACTTATATTATCTAAGTGTCATGTCCATTATGTTTCCAACACATATTACAAGTTTTCAAGCAATTGGGTAGACCTAACTTAATAGGTAAATTCCCAATGGGTAGACCTAACTTAATAGGTAAATTCCCAAGCTTATGTTTTCAAGCATACTTACATGTCAACTTCCATGTTATATTTCAAGTCATGTTTTCAAGTATAAACACATGTCATATTTAACGTTACATGTTGTCATGTTTATACCCATTTACCCAAATCATGTTCATGTCATTATGTTTTCCCATAATGTGACCCCAACGCTTTTAAACTCGCATAATGGATTCAAAGAAGGAACTTGTCAAAGGCATGACAAAAGGGGGTATAAAGCCACTAGTTGAACATGGTGGCAAATGAGACATAATGTGTTCATTAACTTGCATGTTACATTCTTAAGCCTCAAAAACATGCATAACGTTCAAACTTGGCAAATAAGCGAATCATGATGATAAATGACATAGAAAGATGGCTAGAAGTTCACATATGACATTACATGCAAGCTATCATAAGGGGTATGATAGTTGTCATGTTTCCAAAATGCAACATTTAACATAAAGGCCAAAGCTTTATGACCACAAGATCAAGATGAAGACTTCATAAACTTGCATGACATGATAGCATGTATTATACTCAATGATCAAACCCAAACTTGCACATGAACATTTAACTTCATAGCTAATATCTAAGAGTAGGGAAAGGGCTTACATTGCTATGAAGGCACAAAAGATATGACAAAGCCCTTATGAAATCAAATAGACTCAAAATGCAAGCTCTGACATAAAAACCCTTGAGCCAAAATGATCAAAACCCTTGCTTTATGATGCAAATATAGAAACTTGACTTTGAATGCAAGCTAATGAGGCTCATATAAGCTTGAAAACACTTGTATGCATGGAAAATCTCTCATAGAGACAATTTAGAAATTTTATGAAGAGAGTGGAGGCCATGAGAGGTAAAATTTTGCCATAGTTTAGTTGTATGAATGAATAATGATGATTTAGGGTTAGGGTCTTATTTATAGATTAGGCAAGTGTTTTAGGCCATAGGATTAAACCCTAGTTGCAATCTCAGCCCTTAAAACCGAATCTGGCCCCCAAACTCAACACAAACCCAAAATGGTGCACCAGGCAGAACTGCCCGGCTGGACCAAGTCGACAGCCAAGTCGACAGGGCTGTCGACTTGGGTCCAACCAAGTCGACTCCCAAGTCGACAGGGCTGTCGACTTGGGTGCTCTGGCGGGAATTTTCCCGCCTGGCCCAAACTGGCCCAAATTTTCAAATTCAAACTTGAATTTGAAATCTGTTTTTACTTTGAAATTTTCTGAAAACTTCGTTGGGCCTTAATCGGGTCATACGGACTCCGATTTTCGAAAACTCGGACTCTATTTCGCGTATTTTTCCGAGACGAACGCAATGGCATAGCCTGTTTTACTTGATTCAAAATTTAAAAATGAAATTCTGCCTTGATTCTCGTTTTAACATGTTATCGAAATACGGGTTGTTACAATTAAATCCTTAATTCACCTTTTAAATAGTTAAATAAATTAATTATTATACCCCTGACGATGCGGGTCATTACAATCTTCCTCACTTAAAAAAATTTCGTCCTCGAAATTGCTAAGTTAGAGGACGACACTATATATTGGAATTCCTAAGATTTGTTTACCCCTTATTTCTGATTTCTACAGAACCAATTAATATCGACTAAAATATTAATTCTTCTGACTAACTAAAATTTTCAAAAATTCTAAAAATTTTCTAACACTTTAAATTTCCAGAAAGTTTTGCCATAACCTCTTTGTACCGGGAGCATTGGGATATTTCACGTAGCCTCCCATGGCCCTCACCAATATAAACTGGTGCTTATATCAAATATAAACTTGTACCTTTTGGCAGCTTATTAACTTTATAACCTTCACCTGTTATCAATCCAACATATACCCAAGGTCATCTCAACCACATTCCAATTTGTTTTTTTCCACAAACTCAACCATTCGTTTATATCCAAGTCGAATCCAATTTCAAATCAAAGTTCTATTTCTTGATTCCAAATTCTTAACTCATCAACCAAATATCGTTTCAAATTCCTAACTTATAAATCCAATTTGTTCGATATTTCTATTTCAACTCAGTTTCCACTTAACTGGTTTCAGTTCTAATCCTAACTTACTCTCCCAACTCCTAATTTAATTTGTTTTAATTCAATTAATATGTTTTTGGTAATTTTAAACAGCTTTGCTTTTCTAAAACCAAATACTCTTTTTTTTGGATTTTAAACAACTTATTTTTTTCTAAAAACAATTCAAAAGCAAAATCTTTGGTAGTAATCCGTCACTTACCGCTCGAAGATGAACACTGATGATGTTGCAATCATCATCAGAGTTTATTTTCCAGCTACAGAAGTGAGTTCAATACTATATCACTTCAAAACCATTTCCTAAACATTTCCAATTGAAATATATTTCAAATACCATTCCCAAGGCTTTAAACCAATTTAAAATCTCCTAGGATTTTGAAATTCTTATATACTTAATCCTAATCCATTTCCAACCACTTATTCAAATTTCCAGAGTTTGAATTTCAATTCTGATTTAAATTTTAGATTTAACTCCTCTGATTTCACATTTTTCACTTATATGAATTCTGGTTGGTTATATATAACCATTTCACTTTATAATCTTACTCGATTATAATAACATCCAATATATCCAATATATTATAATTTTTATATATATATATATATCTTCTCTATATCAAGATATACCTTGGGTAAACTTATTTTAATTTACCCTCTTTTCAAAACGTATCGTGACGACCCATCGTTTTCGAGTGTTTAGAAACTCCTACCGATACAGTGGATCAAACTGATCGACCAGAACTCATAAACAACTCAACTAATGAATCTCCACAATATAAAACAAATTTTTATATCAAATACAAATACGTTCACTTGTATATATACACTCAACTCAATCTAGGGTATTACTAACCCTATCTCTACCGAGTCACGCCACAGAGCCAAGGTAATTCTTAACTTAAGCTCTGATACCAACTGTAACGACCCGGATTTTGAGCGACTTTGGTTATCGACATAAACACGATGTCGATAACCAAAACATCAAAAAATCCTGGTAATTATTGAAAGAAATTAGAGGGTGAGAATAGATAAGATAGAAACTTAGAATAGAAGAAGAAGAAGAAGAACACAACATCAGAGTAACACGAACCTCACAGCGGAATGAATAACATATAATAGATAACATAACTTTGAAATATAACAGTTATGTATACAATAGCACTTATCAGAGTACAGCTTTTACAACATTGCGGAAATAACTATAGCTATATGATCTTGAAGCCTCCTGCTCCAAGCTCTCCAAGTATATCTGTAAAACCCGACTACTTGACTGCCCGTACAAATTTAGGCACCCAAGAGTTTAGGGAAAAACAAAGTAAACTCCGGGTCAGTCATGGGACTGGTGTGAGTAAAACAGTTTAAACAGGTATATGAACAAGTAAACGATATCTCATAAGACCACACCGTAGAACGAAACGGGTTTTTCCCTTATGAGAATCCAAAATATCTTTATATCAAAAACCTTTTGATATTATAATAATGTCTATGTACAAATAGATATCAACTAGCAGAAATGCTTTCATCTCACGTTCTACATATATAGTATACAATCAAAATCGCAAGCACGTATTGGATAATGGATTTCCAACTATGACAACGTATGGAACCACCTTCCGATCAGTGTACTCTAGGAACGATAACTGGAGTTCAACAAGAACATCTTGTAACTCATCCACACATGACCGACCACTCATTTCGCTTGAGTGTATCGAATGTACATCACCAACGGTTGGGATCAGCAACCGTTCCCGTATATATATATGGGACAGCATTGATAGTTTTAAGAAACAAATGAATATTCTCTAGATTGGTGATTATACACCCTACCTCGGTGCGACCGACTTAGCCATGCTGCCTGCCCGATTTCTGTCATTTACTGGTTGATGAGGCTAGAAGCTACGCTTTATCATTACCTCAGATTCATTTCGAATGCTACATTGTCAAATCCATCGAAATCACAAATTGACGTTTACAACAGTACATTACGTGTTAGCTAAACGAAGTTTCCTTCTCCGCTTCCACTCTTGGTACGGTTGAAGAAATCAATGTACGTGACCTTTCTGGAAATACTCTGTCATACATCCATCTTCATTCACTTAAAATGTCACATCGTCATACCCGCCAAATCAAAATTTGACTTATCCAAAAATAACACGGGTATACAGCTAAGAGAAACGAATTCCTCCGCCACCAAACGTGAATACGTTTGAACAGATCAACGTACGCGATCCATTGGATATACTCTGTCAGACCTTCGTCCATACAAGTTGTCCTGGGACTAGACAAACCGAAGGCACTATTCCGTATATCCATCTTAGTCACTGTTATCTAAGACTTATACAACAGCCCTTGCATTTTACTCCGTCTTCAATTATCTTTGGCATATATGATTCGCGACGCTTATGCCAATACAGAGTGGTTCTATGGATAATAATCCAACCGGTCTCTCCATATTAACAACGTTAAAATGGTCAAAACTTCGATAGTCGGTGAGTTAACTATCAAAGAAAAACAAGTGTGCAAACAACGATATTATTTCCAAATGGAAATTATATCGAACAAACATCATTTAACATAAATCTCTTTAGTTCATATATTTACTTATCTCCTGTTTCCCTATATTCTAAATTCTTATTTTTCTTTTATCATAAAACATTTCTGAGTCTCGTTTGGAAAACATTTCCAAAACTCCTTTACGATCAAACCTTACCATTTCTTAGTCAAGAAGGAAGTCACTCAAGTTGGGGTATAATTACCTCTCAGACCTTAACTGAACAACGTTATAACTTCGAAATGGTCAAAGTTTATCTTTTAATCTTTAACAACTTCTTTACGCCTTTCTCGGATTCAATTTTACTAATCCACTTCTATATTTAAAACATTGGTTATAACGATAACGTTATAATCCCTACTTTCAAATTATCTAACTTTAATTATAACTTCTATTCTTATTAGTGAATAATTAACCTAACACTTATTTATTTATAAATAAATAAATCTCTATTTAAACACTGGAAAGTATAAGTACTTTCCCGAATTCGATATAATCGAATTTGCCGATTAACTCTCTTCGAGAAATCTCTATTTGATTAACTCTTCTTCGAATAACCTATATTCGATTAACTCCTTCTCGAATAAACGATATTCGATAATCTCTCTTTGAATAACTAATATTCGATAAATCTTCCTTTTCAAATATCTCATATTTGAAAATCTCACTTCGATTAAACTAACATCGATAACTCCCTTCGATGAAACTAACATCGATAACTCCTTTCGATGAAACTAACATCGATAACTCCTTTCGATGAAACTAACATCGATAACTCCTTTCGATGAAACTAACATCGATAACTCCTTTCGATGAAACAAACATCGATAACTCCTTTCGATGAAACTAACATCGATAACTCCTTTCGATGAAACTAGCATCGATAACTTTAACTCGACGAACTTAACTCGACTAACTTAACTTGACTCGACTAACTCGACTTACTTGGTTCGACCAATTCGATTCGATTAACTAGGCTCGACTAACTTGACTAATTTAACTCGACTTACTTGGTTCGACCGATTCGATTCGATTAACTAGGCTCGACTAACTTGACTAACTTAACTCGACTTACTTGGTTCGACCAATTCGATTCGATTAACTAGGCTCGACTAACTTGGTCGAACCACCCGATCAACTCAACTTATTTAACTTAACTTATTTCTCAACTCGATTAACTCCTATCGAATAACTAATATTCGATTAAACTCCATTCGCTTGACTCTAGATCGCAGCGATCACAATGGTTACGCCTGACTCCCTCAGGAAACATCCGACTGCCTTAGGCTATTTACAGCCCTACGAATTACGCTAGCAGTCGTACGAGATGGTAACTTACCCTGAATACTATGTTTGACTAACTTTGTCTCACTTAACTATATTTGATTAACTCTAGTTCGTTTTAACTCTAATCGATTAATTCTAACTGATTAACTCTAACTGGTTAACTCTACCTAATTAACTTTACTGAACTGGTTAACTCTACTGAACTGGTTAACTCTATTCAACTAACTCGACTCGACTAACCCCTTTCGAATAGCATATTCGTTTTACTAACTTTCGAATACCATATTCGATTTACTACCTTCGAATACCATATTCGATTTAACTCCTTTCGAATATCATATTCGTTTTACTAACTTTTGAGTACCATATTCGATTTACTTTATTCACTTTATAAAGATTTCCTTTTTAACAACGTTTTATTCATTTGAAAAGATTTACTTTTAAATAACGGTTCTACACTTTAAAAATGATTTCCTTTTTATAACGTTTCCTTTTCAATTCTACATGTAAATGGTTTACAAATATTTCCTTTTCAAATTTATTCTTGAAATATTCTAACTCCTTAAATTCTCTGAAAAATTCGCCATAACCTCCTTTGTAACGGGAGCATCGGGAAAATCCCCAAACTCGCCACACAGGCCTTTCCACTCAAAAAGAAAATGGTTTGAAATTATTTCCTTTTTGAATATCTCCTATTTATAAATATTCCAAATTTATAAATATTCCTTATTTATTAATATTCCATTTATAAATATCTCTTATTTATAAATATCCCATTTTATAAATATTCTATTTTCAATATCACTTTGAAAATCCCCTTATCAACATTCCGGCATGTTATGGTATTTTAACATATCAAATTACGATGTCTAATCTCGTCCATACACACACAATCAACAACAGGTTATAATTCACATCATATATTAAAATATATGAAAAGCAATAAAACAACCGTTGAGGAATCCAGTCGGATTCCTCCAACCTGTTTCCCTGCATCACAGATGTTAGACAATATAGATAACATCACTTTCAGTTCCATATGATATATTCTGTTAAACAGATTCAATATAGAGATTTAACTAACTGACTAGCAGTTCAATCAAACAATCAACACATAGTAAATCAGACAATTTCTACCAGTTCTAAAAATACAGCATGAAATTATAAACTGTTCAGAGTTAGTGAGATTTACTCACATGGCGCGTTAACCATTAAATAATCGGTTTGCGTTTCTTTGATTTATTCAGACAATTTATTTCGCCATAAATTGTAACAAGCTCTAATTCAATCGTAGTCAGTTCCATGGTGTAGCCGTCGTCCATACGATCCCATCGGATCTTGTTTTAATGAATTCCGATAACATATGATATAGTTATTGAATTTTCAATTTCACACATTATTTAAATTAAATTAAAACAAAACATTAAAATTTAATTGGGCTTACGTAATGTATATCGGCCCAAACCCGTTTGAATATCTGGGCCTGACAAATCAGCCTTCTTCCCCATTAGATTTATTTCGCTGCTCCTCTTTCTAATTCATGGCCCAAGTACCATCGCTCAAACCCATACCCGTGTGAATAGTGTCAACCACCTTCTTGCCAAAAGAAAACACGTCGCTCCAGTTCTACACGTTTTCCACCATTTTGCCATTTCCGTGTTCTGCACCGATCCTTTCAAACCTTCTTTCCCCTCCATTTCATAACATCACGTCCCCTCCTTTCCTTCAGTAAAACATCCGCAACATGCATTCTTGCTCCACCTTCTTCCTCATTTAAAACGTTATCACCATATTCGAACTACTATATCTCATATTCTATGAAGATGAAACAGGAGATAAAACTGTCACCGCCATAGTCTCAGCATCTCCCATCGTTGCCATTTCCACTAGCCTACCCTGGGTAACTCGGTTCGCTGCCCTTCACCCACCAGCACAGTATTTCTCTCCTCAAAAGTCTCGCTCCTTCAACCTCTCATTTTTCCGCGGAGACACATATCGTCCCTCAACTGGTCACGGTTTCCGCCATAACAATACATGCCCCTTTAAACTTCACTCTATTATTACAACTCCACAAATTTCCAAAACTATGGGAAAAGCCTCAGCTTGGAGTTTTCGTGATTTTTCATTGAATAACAAGGTTGAAAATATATTTTTATATGAATCTTCATAGTTATAATTTGTTTGCTGGAAATGAAAACCCATAGAGACTCACGGTTTTGGGATTTTTGTGGAGGTATGGATTTATCATTATCAAGGGAAGAATATTTGTGTTGTGTATTCACTGAAACCGGAAGAAAGGAGTGGTTGCGTTCACTTATACGTAGATATGGGTTTTGTCAGCCACGTAAGGGGATGGTATCCATATACTTGTTTTAGTACCGTGTTACGTAAGATTTCATTCATGTCCTAATTGCTACAGACAGAAATAAGAATACAGTCGTATCGAGCGATGTGCCATAGATCCAAAAATATAATAATATCGGTAGATTAACTCATTTTGTGAAACCTCAAAATGTTGATTACAGGGTGCCAAATACTCCAAATAAAAAGTTGCTTATTTAATTAATTAAAAATTACAATAAAATTCTAAAAATTAAATTATGCCTACGCCTCAAAGATCCTGTCTAAATTCAAACCCGATATTCAAATAAATTGAAAACCCTTTTTATAACGTAAATAAAGCGTTACTAATTATAAAGGAATTCCATAGCGCCTTTTTCTGAAATTTGATTTGGACATATCTCAAAATCTACACGACGAAATCCTGATTTTTCTCTTCCACTAGAAAGATATACTCCACCAGCTCCGTATGTTTCTTGTTTCACAGAAATCAGATTTAAAACGAACCATGTATATTCAGTTGAAGTTCAAATCGCCAAATAGCGAACTACCGTGCCATTTCAAGCTCTATTTTAATTATATTATAATTCTACGTTCAAACTGTCGTTTATATAATATATTCGTTATTCAAATTCAATTCTAAGCTGAATTAAATATCACAGATGATCCAGTTCACACCATATCACCATTTCAGCCAATTCTGATTATTTTAGAATTAAATATATTATTTAATTTATTATTTTAATTAAATATTCACCATTATTTAATTCAACGACCATTAAATCCTTTAATTCATCTTTTAAATAATTAAATAAATTAATTATTATACCCCTGACGATGCGGGTCATTACAAATGTAGTCATCGCCATACAAGCCTATCGCTTATATGGTAATTCCAACCTCGTCATATAAGTTCCAAATGCTTATATGGAATATTATAGGATATGCTGTCTTCATCTAGTATGCCATGTGATGTAGTTCATAATTTATTTGTTACTATCCTATGGCGTGGTTTTTAATCTCACACAAAACAACTGTAATGTCCCGTATTTTTACAGTATAATAATTAATTTATTTAATTGTTTAAATATTGATTTAGAGATTTAAATTGTTATTTAATTAAATAAAAACGAATATTTAATTAATATTTATAATATAATAATATATTATAACTTCGAAATAGTCGGAAATAGTAGAATTCAAAATATTGTGTGAATTGAACCGTTTAAAATATTTAATTCAGTTTAGAAATGAATTAGAATAACGAATATATTATTTGAACGATAGTGAACGTATAATTATAATATAATTATAATCGAGCTCGAAATGGCATGGCAGTTCGTAATTTGGCGATTTGAACTTCAATTGAATGTACAGAATCCGTTTTAAGCCGGATTTCTATGAAATAAGAAACGTTCGGAGCTAGTGAAGTATATTTTTCTAATGGAAGAGAAAAATCGAGATTTCGTCGTGTAGATTGTGAGTTATGTCCAAATCAAATTCTTGAAAACTCGCTATGGAGTACCTTTATAATTTTATAACGATTTATTTATATTATAAAAGGATTTTCAATATAAATTGAATACTGATTTAACTGAATTTTGAAATATCGAGCTATAAATCTAGATAGGAATATTTTGGAGCTGTATGATATTCTATTGTGAATATATACGATAATATTAATTTATTTTTATTTAATTTAATTATTTTTAAATATATTAATGTTTAAATGTTTATTCAAAGATT
>JASFAX010004330.1:0-39709 GCA_030737875.1 Allium sativum
TATTCAAGTTCAATATATATTTCATGTCACAAGCTACAATTTGATCATACAAAAGCATATTTACACAATCATTTAGAGATGTATTCATATATAAGTCAAAAGAGAAATTGTAAGCTTTATTTACTTATGAGCTTGTGATATATGAAGTATTTCCATAAGAAACTGTATAAAAATATGTAGAAATGATATAGTATATCAATTGTCCATTGATATGAAATATGATGTGTAAAAGAATAATTGCATATCAATATAAATATATAAGATTACCAATTTTTCCAATTTGTTCTTTCATTTTGAGCTCTGTTTCCAAAAATTTCAGAGATATTGGAACAACCTTATTGTTGTGGTGTACCTGCAAAAAATATGATAAATACTTTGGTACCCACTTCGTTTGTCAGGGTCCGAGGGTTAAATGGAAGGTAACCATACCCAAGAGGGTGTAATGGAACCTTTAAAAATAAAATTTTCTTTATTAACTACTGAATCAAAATAATCATCTATATATCTTTCTCTATTTTTCCAATTTACAGGAACCCGAGTACTTAAATAATTTATATTGATATTTTCTTTGGTACTTCTAGATTTATTATAAATATCTCTAGTCATAGGAGTATTCAAATTTCGATAAAAATTGAATCTTGGATTTATTCGTGCTTTAGTACTAACAGTGATATTTTTCATAAAAGCATATCTAGTACTATTCCTCTGATTAGTTTTATTATATCCTAAACCTCTTTTGTCGTGTAAAGGTCTAGAACTAGATAAAATCACATTTAAATCATTTTTACCTTTATTGAATTTTTCGAACTTATTTGTACATTTTTCAAATTTGATCCCAAAGTCACGATTAACACTTTCAAAAGAAATTTTGCTACTTTTTAAATTATCATTTTCCTTATTTAATTTAGAATTCTTCCTTTTCAAAGTACTATTCTCATTTTCAAGATGATAAACTTGAGATTCTGAATTAAAAGACGATTGTAAATTTTCAAAATTTTCTTTTGAGTCACAAATTTCTTTTTGCAAAATATTATTATTAACTTTTAAAAAATCACATTCTTTAGATAATTCTAAATTCTTTCCAATTAACGCTTCATTCTCTTTTTCAAGAGGCAAAATTAAAGAACAAGAATCATTTAGAGAATCTTCTATAGATGCATTTTTATTTCATGAAAGATCAATTTCCTTTAAAAGAACTTGTTTTTATCTTTTAGTCGCTCATTTTCTTTTTGAGGGAAATCTTTTTGAAAAACAAGCTCTTCTAAAGTATTTTTGAAACAATTGGCTCGTTTTACTAAAACATTATTTTTCTCTTTTAACTTGGAATTTTCTTGCTCACAATCTTTAGATTTGGCTAAAATAATTGCATTAAGTTTACCCAAACTTTTAAAATCTTTTAACAATTTTTCATGGTCTAACAAAAGATCTTTATATAATGAATCTACATATACGGATTGTGATCTGACTTTAGCCACGAGACATTGTTCTTTTGATTCTGCTTTGTTGCTCTTCTTCTTTCTAATTCCTTGACTCGATTTCTTTATTGCCATATATTGTAGGATGTTGTTACGATCTCTAGAATCCCTTGCTCTGATACCAAATGAAAGGGGCTATGCAACGGTATAGGATCGTGTAGTATGGAGTATAAATATAGAAAGGTAAAGTAGTAGCTGTAAGTAAAATCACACGGTCGATTTTATACTGGTTCGGACCAATGTCCTACGTCCAGTCCCAGACCCACATATGGAATTTCACTAACACAACAACCCTACCTTCACCCGGAGGAATAGGTTTACAACTACCCGAACAGCCGAATGGGATTTCTTGCCTCAACTGCTGAAGAGGACTTCCACAATACACAATAATCAATGACTTGTTTGTGTTCTTGTTAATACGGATATATCAAGTTGAAGTACACCCTTCCTATAACCTTTCCTTGAAGATAGTAGTGTAATTCGTGAAGGAATATAGAAGGCTTAAAAGATTAAAATCTTTAGAGTATGAAGATGAAGTGCTTAGAGATCTTATAGAAAAGGTAGAAAGAATTGTAGTAAGATTCGGTGATTGGATCAATTAATTAACTCTCTATTTATAATGTATAAAAATATACAACTGATCACGAAAGGTTATGATGAAGAGTTATGAATTAAATAGTTGTGTCTCTTCATAGAAGTTGCAACCTTTCAGAATCAGATGTCTGAAAATAATTTTCAGATGTCTGTTTGTAAGTTAAAATTAAAGCCGGTAGGAAATAGTGCATTTCAGAACAAATTAGGATGTCTGAAATATTTGAAATAGACGTCTGAATATTGTATTTGAAAACAATCTGTTTCAGCAAACAGACGTCTGAAATTTTCAGACCAGACGTCTGTTTTCTATTATCATCTTATACCTTGCCTATTTTAGAATAAAAGAACTATATATATAAACGTGTTTGTGTGTAATCATCAAGGAAGATTTTAACAATTAATACTAATACTAACAGACTCTAAACATATTTAATCTTCAATTATAGCTCTTGAATCTTCTGTTGAGTATCTTCCTACAAGACAAAGTTAGTCGATAGTAATATATATGTACATGTATAGTTGTCATAATCAAAACGCCATATAGCGGGATCCAACAGAGGTAACTTAAACTAAAATACTCTATGGTTCTGAACCCCTATTTGAGCGCACCGAACTATATTCCTAGTGTTCTACCACCATTCTGAACACAATGGAATGCATTTCATAGTGTAATTTGACCATATAAAGAAGATATTAAATTGAGGGTTTAACATTAAATTCGATTTATTATAAATCGACTCAAAAATAACAGATAAATTATTATTAAAATATACATACAAA
The DNA here is from genome assembly GCA_030737875.1 of Allium sativum. NCBI lineage: Eukaryota > Viridiplantae > Streptophyta > Magnoliopsida > Asparagales > Amaryllidaceae > Allium > Allium sativum. Next base: position 2,850 of record JASFAX010004330.1, read on the forward strand.
AACTAAATTCATATAAATTCCAGAATAAACCAATATGAATTTTAAACATGATATTACACTTTCAAGTTAAACCAATATTCAACTGATTTAAGATTGATTTATTTTGTTAAATAAGTCGTTATGGTTTATAAACGATTTCATAGCGACTATTTGAAAATTTGATGTGGCCATAACTTACAATATAAAATACGAAATCTTGATTTTTTTTCCTTTTATTACAAAATTATAGTTCAATAGATTCGAATGTTTCTTGTTTCAGCGAATTTTGATTTAAAATGAATTCTGTATACTCAATTGAAGTTCAAAACTCAATATTACGAACTATGCACCATTTCGAGCTCCTTTATATTTAATAGATATTTACACGTTTCAAGCTTCGTTTTAAATAATATAAAAATTCCATTTATATTAAGAGTTATATATAAACTAATTTAGATACTCAAATATAAAGCGATCAAAATGCGGCACATTACAATCCTTCCCTCTTAAAAGAATTTCGTCCCTGAAATTATAAGTAGGAAAAACAGTTGTGCCTTATTAATTTCTCATAATCCACTCATGCAACTCGACACTTACTTTAATATCCTTACTACTCAACCAGCTCTCTAGTTTCAAATTCCACTCAGAAATCCTTAACTTCGATTAACTTTTTGTTAACAAATTATTTTAAAACTATTGAAATTTTTTTTACTCCCTAAATTTTTGAATTTTTTTGCCAAAGTGTCCTTTGTACAGGCTGATCGTTACAACTACAAAATGCCTCTTTAGACCTTCCCCAATCAAAAAGAAAATTAAAAAGCCAAGCGGCTTGCCAGATAGGCTCATAAAATCCCATATTAAGTTAAACATGTGCCTTTTTGTCGGGCATCTCATATTTATCCTTCACACATGCTTCTATCCAATAAATCTGTATAATCATATACATATCTGTTCCTACTCGATCACCATCAATTTAATTTCTTACTTCAAATTTACCCGTCCATTCATCAATTGGTTTTCTTGCTCAAATCATGATATTAATATAACCATGTTCAAATATGTATATATTTTCTTATAAACAAGCCTAGGTTTAATTTGTGACCTAAGTTCTAATTTACAAGTCCAGTTCTATTTATAACTTAAGTTCCAAGTTTTATTTCAATTTACAAGTTTATTTAAATTTATAATTTAGTTCCGAATTCAATTAAACTTGATTTGTTTTATTCTTTATTCAATTCCATTCAAGCTTATAATACAAGTTTATTTTTACTATTCATTATATACACATACATCCACTTCCATTTCAAGATTAAATTCTATAGCCTGAACTCTATTGAATAATATTTTAAGCTATATTCAATTATTATTACTCGAACAAGATTTATTCCAATTCACTTCTTATTTTAATCGACACATTCAAATTATATGTGTTGAGCTCTATTTAGATTATCAACATTCATTTTATTTGTATTTCAACTTGAATTCAAGAATTTTCATTCCATATTGATTCAATAATTTGTTTTAGTTCAATATGGTTTCAATTTCAATCCAAAACAGTTTAACTTACTCTTTAGTCAAGTTTTAATCCATACAATTCATTTATATTGGAATTTGTTACTATAGCTTCCAATTTATATTTTCGAATTCAAAATTTTTATTTCAAGAATCATTTCATCTTCTGGTTATATTAAACTAGTTCAATTCCGTAATTCCATTTGACTTTTATTCAAACTAACCAAGCAATCAAATATCAATTTGATAAAAATTATTTCTTTTCTATACAAAATATAATTTGGGCAAAACTATTCCATTTACCCTCTTTACAAAATAATATTATATCAGTTTCCAATTCAAAATTGAACCGATCAAGTGACACAATACAAAACAATTTTTACAAAATATACAAACACGCACACTTATATATATACAATCAACTCAATCTACGGTATTACTAGCCCTATCTCGATCGAGTTACGCCTCAGAGCTAAGAGTATTAGTATTTCTAAACCATTGCTTTGATACCATTGTAATAGACCAGAAAATTCAATGCTTGAATTTTGGACACAAATATATCCCGTATCCAAACTCATGTACCAAAAATCCAGAATGTTAAAGAAAGAAGTTAGAGGGTGAGATAAGAAAGAAATATTAGAATAGAAGAATAAGAACTAAACATAATATAAGAGCCTAACATCGCAATGGAATAAAATATAATAAAGAAATAAATCTTTATTGAAAACTTGAAATAATACTTACAATTATCAGAGTATAGTGAACATCCAACATATATGGACATTTATAGCAGTCTGTCCTCATTTACAACTCACAGCGGAATAATAATTAAAAATGAATCATATGTCCGAACTCCTCCAGCTCTTCTTCTAGAATCCGTATCATCTTACCCTGAACCTGTACAACTTGGTCTGACCCAACTAGTTCTGACCCGAGTATTACAAATGCCGCAGGTCAGTCTGGTGAACCAGCGTGAGAAAAAACCACTAAATTATCAGTACCATCCAACTTGATTTTAAAGTTAAAAATCATTTCGAAAGAAAAGGATAATCGTAAGACCAATCCACACATAAACACGGATGGTTTTTACCTTAAGATAATCCAAAACATTTTTGGAATTAATATCTTTTCTGATAATATAATATTGTCTAAATACAAATAAATATCAATCTAGCAGAATGCTTTCATCTCACGCTCTACATATATTTTATACAATCAAACCGTAGGCGCTTATTGATGATTTGATTTCCAACTATGACAAAGTAGGGAACCACCTGCCGATAGTGTATCTCTAGAGGGGAATACACTAGGTTCAACAAGAACGTCTTACAACCCGGCCCACACACGACCAACCACTTATTTCTCTTTAGTGTATCGAATATATTGTCACCTACGGTTACTAGCAACATAACCGTTTCTGGGAGATACAGAAGCAAAAATAAGTAACACATATGAATATTCTCTAGATGGTGACAATACACACTAATGGGGGCGACCCACATAGCCATGTTGCCTGCCCGATTTTTGTCATTTCCCGATTGTGAGGCTTGAGGTTTAAAATCCTATTTCTAAATCATTTGGCCACCATTCACTTTGAATGCCACATTGTTAGATCCGTCAGATATCACTAATTGATGTTCACAAAAATGTTCTAGTGTTCAAGCTAAGAGAATGGTCATTCTCCGCCATCAACAAAAATACATTTGTAAAAGTCAACATACGTGATCCCTTGGAAATACTCTATCAGACATTTCATCCATACAAGTTGTCCTGGGACTGGACAAACCAAAGGCACCCTCCTATACATCCTAGGAATCACCCTATGAATTAGTAGCAAGTAGTCCTTGCAATCCGTTGATTCCAAATACGATAAGATCACTATTAGAATATCTCCGGGCGCGACTTCAGAGAATTCGGCAAGTATCCCTTTCGCTTGTGGAGATCCACGATCGTTACTGCTCCACATTCAATCAGCATCTTCCACGTTTATGTATAAGTTGGTTCGGAATGGTTTTCGAATATATTCGATTCCGGTCTTTCCGTACTGTAACAACCCAGAAATTCTGAGCCAATTTAATTTTTTTTTATTTTGGCAATTTTAAAGAATTTTGATTATTTAAAATGAATATTTTAAATAATAACGACGAGAAATTTATTTTTGAATAGAATTAGAACGTATATATTTATTTGAATCGTCGTTAGAATATAAATATTTTATTTTAAATATAAAAGGAATTGAAAATGGCGCAGTAGTTTGAAATTCAATTTCAAATTTCAAATGAATGTACAGGATTCAAAATACACCGGATTTTAGTAAAACCAAAAATATTAGAATCTAATTGAGAATATCTTTCCAACGAATCCGAAAAATCAAAATTTCTTAGCGGGAATCAAAAGTTATGTCCAGTTAAAAATTCAGAATAGTCGCTATGGAATTTTGAGCCCTTAAAAATGGAAATTTTGCAAACGACCTCGGTTTTCGACGAAACCACTTTTGTTGGATCCGGGATGTCAAGTTATTGTTAGATTCCAAAATTCGTAAATTTTCGAATCAATATGTGAGCGTGGCGAAGGAAAACGTGTTTGGCCAGTTTTAGTTGATTTTAATCGACTGAAAAATGGCCATTTTTCAAACGGTCTCATAATTTGAGGAAATTAGTTTTGTTAGGACTGTATCGTCAATACGAAGCTAGAAATAATTTCTTTGGAATTTTTAGAATCCGTATGTGACCCCAGTAAATTGAAATGTTTGTTCAAATTCAATATACATTGATTTATATTTTGATTTGAACGGAAACTAATCTAAACAATTGAATTAGCCTACGGGACATATCCCATAGTGTTCGAAATGGGGGGTAATTAGCTGTGGACGACAGTCGGTGGGTTTGATTTCGAGTTCGAAATAAAAAGTTGCGTTTTGGAAATAAATAAATTAAATAATTTAAAATTTTATAGAACCCCCATATGTTCTCTCTCCCTGTTAGAACTCGAATTAGGTCAGAAATTAAAAGAAAAAAAAGAAAAGGGAGGAGGTGGCGATAGCAACCGCCGCCGCCTGGGTGGGCCATCGCGCCACCTCCGCCCCCTTTGCCAGCCCCTCATCAACTCCGCCTTCCCCCTACTTCTCCAGCGCAACGACGCTCGCTCCCCCCCTCAATCGAAGACCACGATGCTAGATCGCGCCTCCTCCACCTCCTACTGACGCCGACGCGCTGACGAACCCTCCCCCTTCGGATGAAGATGCTGTGAGTTTTTTATTTACTTATTTCAATTTATTTTAAAAAAATTAGTTAAGTTAATAAAAATAGGATTTTTACGTTAATATAAATATGATACAGTCTATATTTTTGTATGTATAAAGTTTATATTTTAATATGGTTAAAGTTTAGATTTTTAGCAAAGAAAAGCTATGATTTTTATGTAATCAAAGTTATGATTTTTAACGTAGGAAAGGTCGGGTTTATATATATGATATTAGCGAAGAAAGGTCGAACTTTTAATGAAGTAAAGATTTGATTTTTAGCGATGTAAAAATATAACTTTTAGCATCATAAAAATATGATTTTTATGTACATGTAGCGAAAATAAAAATAGAAATTTTATCTATATAGTAGCAGTATAAAAATGTGATTTCTATCCATATAGAATGATTATAAAAATGTGATTTTTATATACATAGCAATAATATAAAAATGTGATTTTTATCCATATAGACTGATTACAAAAATGTGATTTTTATATACATAGCATTAGTATAAAAAATGTGATTTTTATATACATAGCAACAATATAAAAATGTGATTTTTATATATGTAGTGACTACGGGCAATGGAATTGACAAAAGGGGGAGCAGGACGAAGATTTTCTACATAAGAAGAGTCGTGGCGTTTGGTTTAGCTAGTCTGTGAGAACTTCTCACTTTTAATTCTCGTTTTCTAGTTAAAGTATATACTAGGATGCAGACGGTGCTTAGCAGCACCCGACACCCGTCGTTCACAGATTATGGACGACTTGTATGCTTGTTTGATGTGTTGTGAAGTTTGTTTGCGATGTTGATGTGAAATGGATAATATAACATTCATGTGTTGAAATAAATTAATTATCATTAAAAATTTAATTTTTAACGTGAATGTGAATAAATAAATATTCATTTACAAACCGGAAGGTTTGTTTATGTACACCTATTTGAAGGATATTGATTGGGACGATAAATTTTACACGTCGCCCAACTGCACGAATAATATTCAGTGTTTGTGAATTGAAACCCCACACGGGTGTTGGGATGATATTTGACGTACACTAGTCCCGTTACTTAGTTGTATGTCTATCGATTGGTCGACAAACTGTGTAAGTGTTAGTTAGTTATATTTAATGCTTATGCGGTTGTGTGGTGCACTTTGTATGATGGTTGATTATTTATTGTTGCTATTATATACATGTGTTTTATGGAATCCATACGATTAACATTATATGGTAATTGATTGGGCCTCATTCCAATTGGGAAAGTAAAGAATATTATAAAATATATATTCATGTGTTGAATAGAATAAAGAATATTCATGTGTTGAGTAAAATATATATTCATGTGTTGAGAATATTCATGTGTTGAGTAATATATTTTAAACAATAAAATTTACATCTTTATCATAATTTTTTAAAATATATTAAATAACAAAAATAGTCATGTGTTGATGATACTCGTGTGTTGAGAATATTCAGGTGTTGAAAGAAATATATATTCATGTGTTGAAGAAAATATTCATTTGTTGAATTGAATAACGAAGTTATTGAAATATATAAAGCCGTGTTGATTAGATTTGCGCCATTTTGACGCGAACGATATTTATATCGATTATATTCATTTTTGTAATGAATATAGAAAAGAAAGTGATTTCAAAATATAACGTTTTGAAAATATTATCATTTATATATTAATGATATGAAATATTCAATTTTGATTTGAAATTGAATATGAAGTTGAAATTTTTTTGAAAACGAATTTAAAACGATTCATAAAATACGTTTGGAATCGAAATCGATGAAATATATATATTATATATATTAAATGGCCTGAATAGAACGCGCCGCAGCCGTTCGCGAATTTCGACCATTGATTTCGAATTGACGTTGCGGGAGATCCGACTGTCAGATTCTCTCGAAACCGGAACCGTTGGGTTCGTATCGAAAAGAGCTTTCCAACGAATATTAGAAATTTGAAATCTAACAATTTGATTTGGAATTATGTCCAAATCAAATTTGTAAAGGTCGATGTAAGTGCAGTTCGATGGCCGTTATTGAAAACCGACTGTACGGGCCTTGATAAAATTATTAAAAATATTAATAATTTGTGTAAAATCATAATATATGAATTGGGAAGAACTGGGATGAAAATTTCCACATTTGAAAGGATAAAAAATATTTTTGTCGAAATGAACTAGTTTTGAACTAGATTCGAAATGGTTTTAAGAATAATCAGAATTTCCAATACGTGAATTGGAATGGGTTTGAATCGAAATTATCTTCGGAACATTTCGATGTTGGATTTCATGATTATACAGGTATGGTTGTGGAAATTTGAAAGATATATTTATATCGTTATTTCCAATACGATATTTGTTGGTTTCAGAATTTGATATTGAATATAAGCCGATATATTTTCTATTCAGAGCCTTGTATTTAATATCAAATGGGATTTTGGGTTCGTCGTGAAAGGTGTCTTGAATAACACTATTCTTGAACCCAGTTTAGAAAAAGATTAAATCTTTTAATTAAGATTTAGTGAAATTGTCCAGTTAATTAGTGTTTAATTGGAATTGAATTTAAATTGGTTTTTGGGTTTATCGTGAGCGGTGTTTTGAATAACACCTGCTCTTTAACCCGATTAACAGTGGAAAGTGATTTTGGGTTTATTTGAACCGTGTTTTGGATGACGTTGGTTCTTTAACCCAGTTAAAGACAGTATATTGATTTTTGGGAGGATTAAAACTAAGTGGAGTTTTAATGAATCTTTAATTAGATTAAGGTGATCGAGAATGGAGTATCACCAGTTTTGCTCCAAAGCGATAGTTAAATCTTTAATTAGATTTGAATGTGATAGGGTAATTAATATTTATCGATAACACTATGGTTTTAGATATGGAGTATTACCAGTTTTGCTTCATGGGATGAATAGGTTGGGATTGGGAAATAAAATAAATAATTACTTCGGTATGGTTCGCTAATCCCGACTAGTTTGGAAAACCTAAACACGGTTTGAAATGATATCCAAATGAAGATTAAAGAATAAATTTAGAAGAATTTATCTTTGATAAAATTAATGGGAACCTTTCCCTAAAAATGTGAAAATTTGAAAAAAAGAATATTCTGAATTGGAATGATGCGTATGTTGTGTCTGTGTAACACTTGTTTATTATATACGCGGGTTATTCAGAAAGGTCGGGTTTATACCCATTCTGAATAACCGATTCGACGATAAGCCGAAGATGAAGACGGTGGTTGAAGACCGGAAGTCTTCACATCGTTTGGATGATTATTGATGATCTTGATTGGGCTGTACACCCAAGAGGAGGGAATCAGTTGGTGATCGTCCTGACGTACTTGAAGATCGATGGTTATGCGAGGAAAGTGCCTTCGGTTTCTTTCAGACCCAGAACGAACTTGTAAATGGACTATTTGTTTGACATTGGATTTTATTCTGTGTTGATTGATCTCTATTAAATATACATCTGTTTCGCGGCGGAGAATTTATTCTCTTGCTTAACGCACTTCTCTGAGACGTACGAGCTCAGAGGTTGTATATCAATGGACATTAGTCGCATTGAGTGAATTGTTTGTGTGGCATGCCTAAGTGGCAGATGATCAAGGCTTCTGTTGAAAAGCAAAGTCTTATGTTTGATGATCAAAGCATGGCCTGTGTGGCATAGCTTTGTGTATAGCGTTAATTCGCGATCCTCACACCTCGGTATGAGTCAAAAACGAGATAAGGTCCCAAGGAGCGCATGACGTTTCTTTCTAGCTATGGGTGATGTCAATGACCTACCAGCCCTGACATTTATATACTTTTTACCTGTGTGGTTGTTGGATGTAAGGTGCCTCGAATATATGGTCAATAACTGGCACTATGTGAGCCGACGTACAGACCATTATATATGTCCTATAGGACCGGGTAACGTTTGTTCAGGAATACTATTCCTCAAAAGTAAGAGTGGACCGGCCTTGGAGGTTCCAAGGGAACGCTGTGTGTGGTCCTGAGACATTTGCTAGAGTGTATCGAACGGAGAGGAGCTTGCCCCTTGCCTCGACTCATGGTGGAATCCAATTTCCAATACGACCTTTGCGGTTTTATTTGTAGAGCCTAGTATGGCAACATAGTGGGATGAGGCACTTATGCCTTCTATGATTGACACTTATGATTGAAATTGTTTGACACTATACACTTATAGTAATAATAAAAGATGAAATTTAGTGTATCAAGCATTCTTTGGCTATTATAAGGTAAAAACCCTATCCTCCGGCTTGTGTTGCATTGTGTGATGGGACCTGGGTCTTATAATAGCTTTATTTTTCTTTATTTAGCATTACGCTATTTGTTTCATGCACTGGTATTCTTGGAAGGAAACCCGTTCCGTGTTATACGGCATGGTCCCTTGATTTACCTAAATTTAAAAATAAAGATTAATAACTATTTTAGTTCTCACACCAGTCACATGACTGACCTGGAGTTTATTGTTTTAACCTAAACTCTCGGTGCCCCTATTTTCCACACGGGCAGCTAGTAGTTTTGGTTTTGCAGATTTATATTCGCAGGATCCTGATTTACAACGGGAATGATGCTCGGAAAGCTTTGTATCCGTGTATTACTTTCAGTTGTGTTTTGTATTGTTTTTTCGCTGCTATGTAATTTATTGTAATATCTGGTATTTATCGGATGTGTAATATTTATTCATACTCTATATATTCTTGTATTCTGATGGAATTGTTTTAATAAAAAAAGAAATGTTCTTCTGTTTGCATTCCGATGTGTGTTGTCCTCATAGTAATTCGTTCTTTCTCTTCTCTTCGGAGACCGGGGAAGTTCGGGTCGTTTCATTTGGTATTAGAGCTTGGGTTTACAGAGCTCGAGAACAAGACACATTAGTACCAAACGAAAGAATTCATCAGAGATTGGATTAGTAATATCCAATGAGAATGACTCGTTAGAGATGGGATTAGTAGTATCGTAGAGCGAGTCGAAAGAGTGTTATTTTTAAAGTAAAATTGAAAACAAATTTTGTTTTGAAAGTTAAATTCAAGTATACGTATTTGAATATTTTATTTGTATTGAATTTGGACAATCGGGTATATAAATTTTTTGCATATATGCGTCATGAACGTATATTCGAAGTTTTAATATACTGGATAGATATAGGATCACACTCTAGTTGCCCGGACATGATTCTGATGATGGCGCGCCATCACAGGATTTATGTTCGAGTTTCGAAAGTGTGATATCAATATTTTTCCATTAGGTTGGTGTGAGAACCAAAACAAGAAAGGTTTATTGTTGTGATTTGGCATCAAAAACATGATTTTCTATATATATATATATATATATATATATATATATCAAAATTTATGAATTTGAAACGTTAATTCACTAATTGATTGCTGATTGTGTTGTTTGATTATTGGTTTCATTAATTAAAATTTTGAACCATTATGCCAAATTGAATCATATATTGAACTGGATTGAAAATTGTTTGAAAATGCATTCATATACTTGTACTTACATTGAACAGGTCGCAGCAAGGAGGCTAGAGCAGAAGAATAAAATTGTTTGCCCGTCAAATAGGTACATGTTTACAAATTTATTGGGTTTGGATGATTTTATGAGCCGATTGGCTAGCCGCTTGGCTGTTTATTTTTCATTTGGATTGACGAGGGCCTTGGGAGGCTATTTGAAATATCCCGAAGTCCCCGGTGCAGGGGAGGTTATGGCGAAATTTTTCGAAAATTTAGGGTGTTAGCCAAATTTTTGAAAAATTTGAAAAGTTCTTAGAAACTGAAAAGTTGAAGAACTTAAGCCGTAAAAGAAAATAATGGAAGTTGAGTTGGTTTGTAAAATAATTTTCAGCTTCGTTCCTTTTCGGGGACGAAAAGTTTTAAGTGGGGGAGATTGTAACAACCCAGAAATTCTGAGCCAATTTAATTTATTTTTTTTGCAATTTTAATGAATTTTGATTATTTAAAATGAATATTTTAATAATAACAATGATAAATTTATTTTTGAATAGAATTAGAATGTATATATTTATTTGAATCATCGTTACAATATAAATATTTTATTTTAAATATAAAAAGAAATGAAAATGACGCGGTAGTTTGAAAGTTCGATTTCAAATTTCAAATGAATGTACAGGATTCAAAATACACCAGATTTTAGTGAAAACAAAAATATAAGAATCTAATTGAGAATATCTTTCCAACGAATCCGAAAATTCAAAATTTCATAGCGGGAATCAAAAGTTATGTCCAGTTGAAAATTCGGAATAGTCGCTATGTAATTTTGAGCCCTTAAAAATGGAAATTTTGCAAACGACCTCGGTTTTCGACGAAACCACTTTTGTTGGATCCGGGATGTCAAGTTATTTTTAGATTCCGAAACTCATAATTTTTCGAATCAATATGTGAGCGTGGCGAAGGAAAACGTATTTGACCAGTTTTAGTTGATTTTAATCGACCGAAAAATGGCCATTTTTCAAACGGTCTCAGAATTTGAGGAAACTAGTTCTGTTAGGATCGTATCGTCAATACGAAGCTAGAAATAATTTTTCTGGAATTTTTAGAATCCGTATGTGGCCCCAGAAAATTGAAATGTGCGTTCAAATTCAATATACGTTGATTTATATTTTGATTTGAACGGAAACTATTCTAAACAATTGAATTGGCCTACGGGACATATCCCATAGTGTTCGAAATGGGGATAATTAGCTCGGGACGATAGTCGGTGAGTTTGATTTCGAGTTCAAAATAAAAAGTTGCTTTTTGGAAATAAATAAATTAAATAATATAAATTTTTTTAAAACCCACCATATGTTCTCTCTCCCCGTTAGAACTCGAATTAGGTCAGAAACTAAAAGAAAAAAAAGAAAAGGGAGGAGGTCGCGATAGCAGCCGCCCCCGCCTAGGTGGGCCACCGCGCCACCTCCGCCCCCTTCGCCAGCCCCTCATCGACTCCACCCTCCCCCCTCTTCTCCAGCGCAACAACGCTTGCTCCCCCCCTCAATCGAAGACCATGACGCAAGACCGTGCCTCCTCCACCCCTTGCTGACCCCGACGCGTTGAGGAACCCTACCCCTTCGGATGAAGATGCTGTGAGTTTTTTTATTTACTTATTTCAATTTATTTTAAAATTTTCGGTTAAGTTAGTAAAAATATGATTTTTACGTTAATATAAATATGATAAAGTCTATATTTTTGTGTGTATAAAGTTTATATTTTTATATGGTTATAGTTTAGATTTTTAGCAAAAAAAGCTATGATTTTTATGTAATCAAAGTTATGATTTTTAACATAGGAAAAGTCGGGTTTTTATATATGATATTAGCGAAGAAAGGTCGAATTTTTAATGAAGTAAAGATTTGATTTTTAGCGATGTAAAAATATAACTTTTAGCGTCATAAAAATATGATTTTTATGTACACGTAGCGAAAATAAAAATAGAATTTTTATCTATATAGTAGCGGTATAAAAATGTGATATTTATCCATATAGATTGATTATAAAAATGTGATTTTTATATACATAGCAGTAATATAAAAATGTGATTTTTATCCATTTAGATTGATTACAAAAATGTGATTTTTATATACATAGCAATAATATAAAAAATGTGATTTTTATATACATAGCATTAATATAAAAATGTGATTTTTATATATGTAGTGGCTACGGGCAATGAAATAGACAAAATGGGGAGCAGGATGAAGATTTTCTACATATGAAGAGTCGTGGAGTTTGGTTTAGCTAGTCTGTGAGAACTTCTCACTTTTAATTCTCGTTTTCCAATTAAAGTATATACTAGGATGCAGACGGTGCTTAGCAGCACCCGACACCCGTCGTCCACAGACCATGGACGACTTGTATGCTTGTTTGATGTGTTGTGAAGTTTGTTTGTGATGTTGATGTGAAATGGATAATAGAACATTCATGTGTCGAAATAAATTAATTATCGTTAAAAATATAATTTTTAACGTGAATGTGAATAAATAAATATTCATTTACAAACCGGACGGTTTGTTTATGTACACCTATTTGAAGGATATTGATTGGGACGATAAATTTTACACGTCGCCCAACTGCACGAATAATATTCAGTGTTTGTGAATTGAAACCCCACACGGGTGTTGGGATGATATTTGATGTACACTAATCCCGATTACTTAGTTGTATGTCGATCGATTGGTCGACAGACTGTGTAAGCGTTAATTAGTTATATTTAATGCTTATGTAGTTGTGTGGTGCACTTTGGATGATGGTTGATTATTTATCGTTGCTATTATATACTTGTGTTGTATGGAATCCATATGATTAACATTATATGGTAATTGATTGGGCCTCATTCCAATTGGGAAAGTAAAGAATATTATAAAATATATATTCATGTGTTGAATAGAATAAAGAATATTCATGTGTTGAATAAAACATATATTCATGTGTTGAGAATATTCATGTGTTGAGTAAAATATTTTAAACAATAGAATTTACATCTTTATCATAATTTTATAAAATATATTAAATAACAAAAATAGTCGTGTGTTAACGATACTCATGTGTTGAGAATATTCATGTGCTGAAAGAAATATATATTTATGTGTTGAAGAAAATATTCATTTGTTGAATAGAATAACGAAGTTACTGAAATATATAAAGCCGTGTTGATTAGATTTGCGCCATTTTGACACGAACGATATTTATATCGATTATATTCATTTTTGTAATGAATATAGAAAAAAAGTGATTTCAAAATATAACGTTTTGAAAATATTATCATTTATATATTAATGATATGAAATATTCAATTTTGATTTGAAATTGAATATGAAGTTGAAATTGTTTTGAAAACGAATTTAAAACGATTTATAAAATACGTTTGGAATTGAAATCGATGAAATAAACATAATATATATATTATATATAATGGCCTGAATAGAACGCGACGCACCGCGGCAGTTCACGAATTTCGACCATTGACTTCGAATTGACGTTGTGGGAGATCCGACCGTCGGATTCTACCGAAACCGGAACCATTGGGTTCGAATCGAAAAGAGCTTTCCAGTGAATATTAGAGATTTGAAATCTAACAGTTGGATTTGGAATTATGTCCAAATCAAATTTGGAAAAGGTTGCTGTAGTGCAGTTCGGTGGCCGTTATTGAAAACCAACTGTACGGGCCTTGATAAAATTATTAAAAATATTAATAATTTGTGTAAAATAATGATATATGAATTGGAAAGAATTGGGATGAAAAATTCCACATTTGAAAGGATAAAAATATATTTTTATCGAAATGAACTAGTTTTGAACTAGATTCGAAATGGTTTTAAGAATAATCAGAATTTCCAATATGTGATGTGGAATGGGTTTGAATCGAAATTATCTTCGGAATATTTCGATGTTGGATTTCGTGATTATACAGATATGGTTGTGGAAATTTGAAAGATATATTTATATCATTATTTCCAGTATGATATTTGTTGGTTTCAGAATTTGATATTGAATATAAGCCGATATATTTTCTATTCAGAGCCTTGTATTTAATATCAAATGGGATTTTGGGTTCGTCGTGAATGGTGTCTTGAATAACACTGTTCTTGAACCCAGTGTAGAAAAAGAATAAATCTTTTAATTAAGATTTAGTGAAATTGTCCAGTTAATTAGTGTTTAATTGGAATTGAATTTAAATTGGTTTTTGGGTTTATCATGAGCGGTGTTTTGAATAACACCTGTTCTTTAACCCGATTAACAATGGAAAGTGATTTTGGGTTTATCGTGAACCGTGTTTTGGATGACGTTGGTTCTTTAACCCAGTTAAAGACAGGATTTTGATTTTTGGTAGGATTAAAACCAAGTGGAGTTTTAATGAATCTTTAATTAGATTAAGGTGATCGAGAATGGAGTATCACCAGTTTTGCTCCAAAGCGATAGTTAAATATTTAATTAGATTTGAACGTGATAGGGTAATTAATATTTACCAATAACACCGTGGTGTTAGATATGGAGTATTACCAGTTTTGCTCTATGGGATCAATAGGTTGGGATTGGGAAATAAAATAAAGGCTTGCTAATCCCGACTAGTTTGGAAAACCTTGACACGGTTTGAAATGATTTCCAAAGGAAGATTAAAGAATAAATTTAGAAGAATTTATCTTTGATAAAATTAATGGGAACCTTTCCCTAAGAATGTGAAAATCTGAATAAAAGAATATTCTGAATTGGAATGAGGCGTATGTTGTGTCTGTGTAACACTTGTTTATTATATACATGAGTTATTCAGAAAGGCCGGGTTTATACCCATTCTGAATAACCGATTCGACGGTAAGTCGAATATGAAGACGGTGGTTGAAGACCGGAAGTGTTCACATCGTTTGGATGATTATTGATGATCTTGATTGGGCTGTACACCCAAGAGGAGGGAATCGATTGGTGATCGTCCAGACGTACTTGGAGATCGATGGATATACGAGGAAAGTGCATCCGGTTTCGTTCAGACCCAGAAAGAACTTGTAAATGGACTGTGTTTCTGACATTGGATTTTATTCTGTGTTGATTGATCTCTGTTAAATATACATCTGCTTGGTGGTTGAGAATTTATTCTCTTACTTAACGCACTTCTCTGAGACGTACGAGCTCAGAGGTTGTATATCGATGGACATCAGTCGCATGGAGTGAATTGCCTGTGTGGCATGCCTAAGTGGCAGATGGTCAAGGCTTCTGTTTAAAAGAAAAGTCTTATGGTTGATGATCAAAGCATGGCCTGTGTGGCATAGCTTTGTGTATAGCATTTATTCGCGAGCTTCACACCTCGGTATGAGTCAAAAAACGGGATAGGGACCCAAGGAGTGCACAAC
The DNA here is from genome assembly GCA_030737875.1 of Allium sativum. Lineage (NCBI taxonomy): Eukaryota > Viridiplantae > Streptophyta > Magnoliopsida > Asparagales > Amaryllidaceae > Allium > Allium sativum. The sequence continues at coordinate 18,449 of JASFAX010004330.1, forward strand.
GTTTCTTTCTAGCTATGGGTGATGTCAGTGACCTATCAGCCTTGACATTTATATACCTTTTACCTATGTAGTTGTTGGATGCGAGGTGCCTCGAATATATGGTCGATAACTGGCAATATGTGAGCCGACGTACAAACCATTATATAGGTCCTATAGGACCGGGAAACGTGTGTTCAGGAATACTAATCCTCAAAAGTAAGAGAAGACCGACCTTGGAGGTTCCAGGGGATCACTGTGTGTGCTCCTGAGACATTTGCTAGAGTGTCTCGAACGGAGAGGAGCTTGCCCCTTGCCTCGACTCATGGCGGAATCCAATTTCCAATACGACCTTTGCGGTTTTATTTGTAGAGCCTAGTATGGAGACATAGTGGGATGAGGCACTTATGCCGTCTATGATTGATACTTGTGATCGAAATTGTTTGACACTATACACTTACAGTAATAATAAAAGATGAAATTTAGAGTATCAAGCATTCTTTGGCTATTATAAGGTAAAAACCCTATCCTCCGGCTTGCGTTGCATTGTGTAATGGGACCTGGGTCTTATAATAGCTTCATTTTTCTTTATTTAGCATTGCGCTGTTTGTTTTATGCACTGGTATTCTTGGGAGGAAACCCGTTCCATGTTATACGGTGTGGTCCCTTGATTTACCTAACTTTAAAAATAAAGATTAATAACTGTTTTAGTTCTCGCACCAGTCACATGACTGACCTGGAGTTTATTGTTTTAACCTAAACTCTGGGTTCCCCTATTTTCCACACGGGCAGCTAGTAGTTTTAGTTTTGCAGATTTATATTCACAGGATCCTGATTTACAACTGGAACGATGCTCGGAAAGCTCTGTATCTGTGTATTACTTTCAGTTATGTTCTGTATTGTTTTTCCGCTGCTATGTAATTTATTATAATATCTGGTATTTATTGAATGTGTAATATTTATTCACACTCTGTATATTCTTGTATTCTGATGGAATTGTTGTAATAAACAATGAAATGTTCTTCTGTTTGCGTTCCAATGTGTGTTGTCCTCATAGTAATTCGTTCTTTCTCTTCTCTTCGGAGACCAGGGAAGTTCGGGTCGCTTCACGTACCAACCAGCGTATAGGCCAGATTTGATAGTCGGTTATTTAGCTATCAAATAAAACAACCATTCATCCATAAAAGAAAATTTGAATTCATTGTTTTAATATCCATTAACATTTTAATCTCCTTTTTAATTAACCATTCGTAAATTAAACTTCTCTATTTTCCAACAAATGGAATTCTCATTCCTTTTCTTATATTAATATATAAGAATGTTCAAAACCATATCGTCTTAAATACTATTAAGAACATATTTCTCATCTCGATCATTATCTCTAACTGTAACTAGTAAGATAATAATTTTCTAAGTATCAATCCCGAAGGCCGACACCAACATCAGATCGACACTCAGAAAGCCCTTCCACTTAATAATCTCCACTCAATTTCTAATTTCCTTAACTCCATTAACTTAACTTCTATCGAATAAAAATTCCAATTATACATTATCACTTTAAACGAGATATTCATCTCAACTAATCTCTATTTCAAACATTTACTTATAAATATGATTTCAAAACATTTACTACTACCAGTGTCCAATATTCCATTTAAAGATATGATTTGCAAAACGTTTGCTAAATAGTTATTTATTTCTAACTGGAACAAGGATTTTCTTATAACAGTATCATTTCATTAATCAACTAAATTTTTGTTTAACCTTTGTAAAACCAAGTTTTATATGGATAATCTTCATAAACATCTTTATAGGTTTTTACAACTCATCTCAGCTTTATTTAAATAATCTTCCTTTTATATATCTAAAATATACATATATAAGTATCATTTGTAAATCCTTTACTATTAATTTTTATTATCTAAAATCTTACAAAATTTCTTTAATAAAATCTATATTGTTCTTACTATTTTAATTTAGATTCAGTTAGTGTGACACCCCACGTCTGTTAATGTCACTCACTAAGGGAATGCATTAAGTTTCGTGAAGCGCTATGGGTAAACAGACACAGAATAATTACAAGACAGGTATAAATAAGTAGCAGCGGAAAATTTAAACTTTTATTTCAAACATAAGTCATAATGCCATGGTCCACAATTTCATAAGTCACAAAAACCATTACAACAAAAATACTTCTGTCTTGCACCATCAGAGTATAAGTAAATAAAAAACATCATTCCCCCAATAAAAAGAGTTAAGCCATAGCAGAGACAAGAACTTGAGCCATACTTCAGAAGTAGCTCCTAGCAAGATGATATCTGATTCCTGATTAAGTGTGATGATCCCGAAACCCATACAACGGTGTTAAGGATAATCATTGGAATATAACACATTAATCATCATTAGCAGAGTACAAATAATAGCATAAACAATAAATAGAATAATTTACATAGATATGACAGCGGAATCATAACATGTAACAACATCAGAGTAGCACAGTGTAGGATATAACTTAGTGCATAAAAAAGGGAATGATCAGTCAACATCGCCATAGGCGGAATATATACATACAGTGAGACACAATAAGGATATCATTCTACATCGCCTGAGGCGGTACATATACATAAGATAATACATGATGGAAGTAAATTAGTCTTCATCGCCATAGGCGGAATCATATACATAAGATAAGGATAGCGGAAAGTCAATAGCCAAAATACAAGTAAATCTAATCCTCGCCATCAAGCCAAAAGCGCACTCCGTGCTGCAGTGCTAAGCCAAAATAACCTATCTTCTGTCAACTAGCCTGCCTGTGTGAAAATAAGGGCACCCGAGTTTGCAAAGTGAAACAAACAACGAGTCAGTCATGGGACAGGTATGAGAAATCTACTTAACTGGTTAAATAACAGTAATAAGGCATATCATAGGACCACGCCACTTTCGCGGAACAGGTTTACTCCAGTGATTGCTGGTGCATTTAAAACAAAGTAAATTTTTTAACACAACGCAATGCTTTTAAAAAGAATGAAGCCGTTATAAGACTCAAGTCCCATCACACAATGCAACGCAAACCAGAGGATAGAGTTTTACCTTATAATGGCCAAAATATGCTTAATACATGCCAAGCAAAATCACTTGATATTATTACTAGTGCATATATGTTTCAAAAATGAATATCATCATAAATATCAATCATAGGCAGCATAGCTACCATATATTATGTCGCCATACTAGTTCTACAATCAAATCCGTTATCTCGTATTGGAAATTGGATTTCCGTCATGAGTCGAGGCAAAGGGACAAGCTCCTCTCCGCTTCGAGACACTCTAGCAAATGCCTTAGGACTACACACTCTGGGTAACCCTTGGAATCGGTTGGGCCAGTCCTCCCTTAAGTTTGAGGATTAGTTATTCCTGAACACACGTTTCCCGGTCCTTACAGACCTATAATCGAGGCGCCTCGCATTCCAACAACCACAAAGATGAAAGTAATATAAATGTCAGCCAGTTTAAGCACTAACACCATCATAACTAGAAAGAAATGTCGTGTTCTCCCAGCGGTCCTTATCCCGTTTTTGACTCATACCGAGATGTGAGGCTCGCGAATCCATGCTATGCACAAAGCCAGGCCACGTAGGCCGTGCTTTGGTCATCAACCACAAGACTTTGCTTTGCAACAGAAGCCTTGATCACTGCATCTTAGCATGCCACACAGGCAATCCACTCCATACGACTAATTTCTATCGATATATAACCTCTGAGCTCGTACGTCTCAGAGAAGGGCGTTAAGCAAGAGAATAAATTCTCCGCCGCCAAACAGATATATATTTAACAGAGATCAATCAGTACAGAACAAAATCCAATGTCAGACACACAATCTATTTACAAGTCCATTCTAGGTCTGAACGAAACCGGAGGCACCATATTCCTCGCACATCCGTACGATCAACACATACGTCCAGACAGCTACTACTTCCGTTCCTTCAAGGTAGCTACTCCCTTCAGGAACCTCAGCAGCGCCCATCCATCCAATACGAAGATCATTGGTCTTGAACCGTCTTCGTATTTTCGACTTCGAATCATTCGAGCAAATATTTGAAATCAGGGTTTGCTCGGCCTTTTCAAATAATTCATGTATAATTATAATTCAAATCAATTCTTTCAATGGTTATATTATTTGACATTCACATTTCAGTTCTTTAGTATAATTTTCATGTCAAACACATACAACCATCAAATATCAAGCAAACCAAGTAAAATTGGTTTATTTCCATTCCATGTCGGTTATAATATTTTATAACGATTTTTCGCCATTTTTATTTATTTAAAAATGGCCATATTTAATTAAACAACGTTTCAGGTCGTGCCGTGGCACTGGCGCTGTTTTTCCCCAAATTTGTTTTACACATATCGGGAAATCTAACCATTGGATTTCTACAAAGTTTATATCACTGGGAAGATATTCCCAAAGCGAACCCAACGGTTCCAGTTTCGTGAAAATCCGACGGTCGGAACTTCCACACAAGTCGTTTGAAGTTACGGTTTCAAAATACGAACTGCAGCGTCGTTATTTGATTTAATTTAATTATATTTATATTTATAAATAAATATAATCGATTCTGGCGTTGTTTTTCTTCAGATTTGAATTAAACATTCCAGACAATCCAACCGTTGGATCTTTACAAAGTTGGTGCCGTTGGAAAGATATTTCCAAGGCGAACCCAACGGTTGCGGTTTCGGGAAAATCCGATGGACGGATCTCTCGTACTAATCAATTGAAGTTACGATTTCAAAACACGAACTGCACGGCCTCGATTCGTTTCAGTTATATATATATATATATATATATATATATATATATGTATATATATATAGTTCATTCTGCGATTTCAATATCGTTTTCACTTCAAATATTTCACTAACGCCTTTATGTTTCGAAATTTTTTGCCATAACCTCCTTTATACGGGAAGGGGTTTGGAAATTTATTGGGCCGTATTAGGTACCCAATAAATCCTAATAAGCATACACATATTTATAGTGATATATTCCGGTGTCCACAGGGGAGTGTGTATAGATCATAACTCCAAAGAATAAATTCTCGTCACCCTATAAATGGTTTTTTTGCCTTAATGACAAGAGAGACGTGTTTATTGTCATCTCCAGACCCGTGTGGGGTTTTTATTTATCAGGCAATTTACCGTAACAATTTATATAGTTCAGATCAGTCATCAGTTCAACCTGTAATGTATAGTCATCGCCATACAAGCCTCTTGCTCATATGGTAAATCTTCAACCTCGTCACACAAGCTCCAAATGCTTATGTGGTATATGATGAAGTATGCCTATCGTCAAGAAGTATGCCATGTAGTGTAGTTCAAAATTAATTGTTACTATCCTATGGCGATGTTTATTATTACACACAGAATAACCAGCACTCCGCATCCAGTGGCATTCACTGGAGTTGATATAAAAATAAAATTGTGCAGCCAACGCATTAAGGCTTACCTATTTGTCGGGCACGCAAATAATTTCTTTACTCAACAGCTAATCCATTTTCTCTATTCAACACATGTGTGTGTGTGTATATATATATGTATATATATATATATATATATATGCAGAACAAAGCTAATAATAATATTTCTAGCGAATAAATATTTATTTCAACACGTGTGTATTTTTAGCGAGGCGTATACATGATAAAAGTAATATTCTTATCACCAGAAATATTTATTCAACCCATGAATGTTTTTAGCATTTCACATTCACAATAAAAATGTAAATTTTATTGTTAAAGCTATTTATTTAAAACACGAATACCATTCAACACATGAATTTCTATTCAACGAATGAATTTCTATTCAACACATGAATGTTCTTTGTAGTTTGTATATATAATAAAAATGTGATTTTTATTGTTAAAGCCATTTATTTAAAACATGAATACCATTCATCACATGAATTTCTATTCAATGAATGAATTTCTATTCAACACATGAATGTTCTTTATAGTTTGTATATATAATAAAAATGTGATTTTTATTATTAAAGCCATTTATTTAAAACACAAATACCATTCAACACATGAATTTCTATTCAACGAATGAATTTCTATTCAACACATGAATGTTCTTTATAGTTTGTATATATAATAGAAATGTGATTTTTATTGTTAAAGCTATTTATTTAAAACATGAATACCATTCAACACATGAATTTCTATTTAACAAATGAATTTCTATTCAACACATGAATGCGGTTTCAACATATGAAAATAATTTCAACAAATGAAAATAATTTTAACACATGAATATTTCAGAAAACTTCGACAGCATAACGGTAGGGTAGTTAAAACCGGAACCGTCCCGAGTATGGCTCCTCGCTCTACCTTAAAACCTCGTGGTTTTTGACAATGGGGATTCATGCATCTAGTTCGCACGTAGGCGGCATGTTTTATTTTCATTTCCATAATCCTATTCTAATTTGTTTCAACCACAAGAGGGTATTTTTCAACCATAAAGGTATTTTTCAACCCTAATCCAACAATATCAACCACAAACAATTATTTTCAACCATTCGTCATACCACATATTTTCACGCCAATCACAAGCAATAAATATCATCCATGGTTGGTGGACGAGGGGAGTATGTATGTATGTGTGTGTGTGTATATATATATATATATCACTTCCATTTCAACACAATTCAAAGCATATAAGTTTCATACAACGCTTGTATAATTTATACATCGCTCATATAACTTATACAACACATGTACATGAGGTATACAATTCGTCTATAATTTGCACTTCGCTTATATAACTTATACAACATGATTTCATTCACACAATTTAATTTAGATTTCTCACATTGGTTTTCGAGGTGCTAAAAATCATAGATAGCTCAGAAAAATCCGCAGTCTCTTCTAGATGGTAGAAGGCCTCCTTGCTGTCACGATGTTTCCTATTTCACTGAATTTCGTTAACACATCATAAAGATATGATTTTTCAAAGTTTGTAACACTTAAAAGTGTTATTTTCAATTTAGAAAATTCAAAACCGTTTGCTTCCTTTAATCTTCGAAACTAGGATTCGATCTTTCATCTCGATCGTTGCACGATATTAAAATCCGCCTGCACCACGTGATAGAGCGTCGAGAGGTGCTCCAATTGGTGCAGAGATGGCGAACTCGGTGGTCTGAATCGGAGGTGGCGGTGGCGGAAAGTGCGGCTCTTCAGGGGGTCGATGCTCCTCCAATACTGAACGATAGAGGGTGTTCTTGGTATGGATTTAAAGATGGGAGTGAGAGCTTCAATAAGTTGCAAAGGGAGGAGGGCTGATTCTTCTTGGATCGATCGGAAAATGGGAGGGAAGATCGGAGTAGTTTTCCGTCGTGCGTGGGTGGTAATCGGGGGTTTTGACTTGTCAAACGGAAGTGAGAGAGAAAGAGAGTGATTGGCCCATTATATTTTATTTTTAATTTATTTTAAATTCAAAAATATATTTTTGTCTAAAAGAACACCAATTTCAACCCAATGACTATCGCCGCTAGCTAAATACCCCCATCCCTGACACAATGGGATATGTTTCGTAGGTCGATTCGACTGTTACAGTCAGTTATTTTCCAATTTAAAGTATAAAACATTCAACATTCAATTTGAACGTACATTTCAATTTGCCAGGGCCACAAACTGATTCGAAAAATTCCAGAAAAATAAATCTGGCTATGTTTTGATGCTACGGTCCTAACAAAACTAGTTTCGTCGAATTCTGAGACCGTTTGAAAAATGGCCATTTTCTGGTCGATCCAATTTAACACAAATTAGCGAATCACATTTTCTTTTTCCAAGCTCACATACTCACATACTAGCTTCAAAAATTATGAAATTTGAAACCTAGCAATAGTTTGACATCCCGGATCCAACAAAAGTGGTTTCGTCGAATTCCGAGGTCGTTTGCAAAATGTCTATTTTCAAGGGCTATACATTATATATTGCGACCTTTCTGAAAATTCATTTAGCCATAACTTTTGATTCCTGCTACCAAACTTCGATTTTTCAGATTCGCTAGAAAGATATTCATAAACAGATTTAAATATTTTTGGTTTCACTAAAATCTGTTATAATTTCTACCCGGTACAGTCAGTCAAAGTTTGAATTCAAAATTTCAAACTGCCACACTATTTCCAATTCACTATTTTATTGAAATATTCTATTTAAATTGTTTAAATTCCTCTAAAATAACTAATTTAAAATTTTTAAATTGGCTCGCATTTTCCGGGTTGTTACAATCTCCCCCACTTAAAACTTTTCGTCCCCGAAAAGGAAACAGCAGTACAGTAGGAAACAAAATATAAATGCAAAGTATTATAAAGGTACCTTGCACCGGATTTAGTCAGAGATGTCCACTCTGCATTTGGGGTAAGCTTGCTTAATGCTTTCCTCAGTCTCCCATGTACAGTCTCTAGGATCACTATTCCACTGCACTTTAACTAAATGAACCTTTTTGCTCCTTATCTCTCTAGTTTCTTTGCCAACAATCTTTAATGGCTCTCTTCTGATTGCTAATTCTGGAGTAATTTCCAAGTCCTGTTGCGATGCTTCCTCTACAACAAGATCCGGATCATGCACATGTTTTCTGAGTTGAGATACGTGGAACACATCATGCACTCCAGGCAAACAATCAGCTAATGAAACCCTATAAGCAAGAGTTCCAATTCGTTCAAGTATAGGAAAGGGACCAATAAATCTTGGTGCCAACTTCCCAGTTTTGCCAAATCTGATTACTCCCCTCATTGGAGAAACTCTTAAATACATATAATCACTAACGACAAATGATAAATCTATCCTTCTAGAATATGCATAACTTTTCTGTCGGCTTTGCGCGGTTTTCAATCGCTTCTTGATGAAATCGACTTTATCAGATGCTTCTCTAATCATGTCGGGCCCCAACACAAGTCTGTTGCCAGGTTCTACCCAACATGCGGGAGATCTGCACGGTCTACCGTATAATGCTTCAAATGGCGACATTTTTAAACTTGCCTGATAGCTTTTGTTATAAGAGAATTCTGCCAAATGCAAGTGATCCTCCCATGATCTGCCAAAATCAATAATACAAGCCCGCAGTAAATCTTCTAGTATTCTATTTACCCGCTCAGTTTGGCCATCTGTCTGAGGGTGATAAGCGGTGCTTAGATTCAACTTGGTTCCCAATTCTATCTGGAATGCTTCCCAGAATTTGCTAGTAAATGGTGGATCTCTATCACTGACTATACTGAGCGGCACTCCATGCAGTTTAACTATTTCTTTGAAGTAAATCTATGCTAAACTTTGAGTTGTTCTGTTGGATCTGATAGGTATGAAATGGGCGGTCTTCGTGAAGAGATCAACGATCATCCAAATACTGTCATTTCCTTTCTTAGTTCGAGGAAAACCATCTATCAAGTCCATGGAAATTTGTTCCCACTTCCATCTTGGAATATCTAATGGTTGTAATAATCTAGCCAGTTTCTGCTGATCATTCTTAACTAGCTGACAAGTAGAACACTTGCTAACGTATAAGGAGATGTCTCTTTTCATTGATCTCCACCAGAATGTGCGCTTGATATCATTGTACATTTTGCTCACCCTTGGATGGATGCTCAGTTTCGACTTATGACATTCATCAAGTACTTCTCTCCGGAGCTCAGAAATGTTTGGAACACATATTCGACCTTTTATTCTTAGAACCCCTTGGTTATCAATTTGAAAGCTCATAGGTTCACCTTCCTTGACCCTCTGGCTGATCCTCTGAATAAATTCATCGTCTTTCTGAAGAACGGCGATCTTATCATTCAAGGAAGACGTTACGATAAAACTGGCGATGATTTCATTCTTTCTACTAAGTGCGTCCGCCATAACATTGGCTTTCCCTGGAGTGTACATAATCTCAAAATCGTATGCTACAAGGAATTTTAACCAACGCTATTGTCTCAAGTTCAGATCTTTCTGAGTGAATAGATACTTCAATGATTAATGATCAGTAAACAGCTCGAACTTCCTACCCAACAAATAATGCCTCCAGATTCTCAAAGCAAACACGATGGCTAACAACTCAAGATCATGAGTTGCATAGTTCCTTTCATGCGGCTTCAGCTGACGGCTAGCATAAGCGACCACTTGGCCTTTTTACATTAATACTGCACCAAACCCTCTAATAGAAGCATCCGTCCATACAGTCAAGTCCTGGTTGCCATCTATAATTGTTACTACTGGAACAGTTGTCAATTTCAGTTTCAGCTCTTGGAAAGCTTCCTCACATTCGGGAGTCCACTTGAATTTTTCATGCTTCTTTGTAAGCTTTGTTAATACACCAGATATCTTCGAAAAATCCTTAACGAATTTCCGATAGTAACTAGCCAATCCAAGAAAACTTCGAACTTCGGTGGGGTGTAGTAGGTTGTTTCCAGTCTTGGATTGCTGAAATTTTGCTTGGGTTAACAACAATCCCTTCTTTTGATACAATATGGCCAAGGAACTTAACTTCATCTTGCCAGAAGATACACTTAAGAAAATTTAGCTTTCAAGACATTTCTTCTCAGAATTTCCAACACTTGTTCTAAATGTTTTACATGCTCGCCTTCTGACTTGGAGTAGATTAAAATGTCATCGATGAAGACCAGAACAAATTTATTCAAGACACCACGGAATACTCTGTTCATTAAATCGACGAAGTAGGCTGGAGCGTTACACAAGCCGAACGACATTACTAACCATTCGTAGAATAAATCGAGACCCCTGAAGGCTGTCAAAGGAACACAGTCTTCGGCTATACGTAATTGGTGGAAACCTGTAGTTAGGTCCATTCTGAAGAATACCCTCGCCCCATTTAATTGATCTAGCAAATCATCGATTCGCGGCAAGGGATATTTATTCTTTAGCGTCTTCTTATTGAGATCTCGGTAATCAACACATAGTCGTAGAGTACCTTCTGATTTCAGGACAAACACTACTGCTGCTCCCCAATCTGAAAAGCTTGGCCTGATCAGGCCTTTCCACAGCAATTCTCGAGTTTGGCTGCCCAACTCTTCCTTTTATTTCGGGTCCATTCTTCGAATTGGATGTACTACTGGTTTGGCATTCGAAATTAGATCGATTCTGAATTCAATTTCTCTTTGTGGAGGTAAGTTTTCGACTTCTTCGAACACATCCGCATAGTTTTTAATGACCAGAATTCTTTCTAATGAAGTGGGAATAACTTCCAAAGCAGACCAAAATCCTTTTCTGTTTGTATCCGAGCCATGACAGGGTATAACAATACTCCCAAGTTTTGTTTTAATTTTTACTTCTCTTTCGACACACTTTACTTCAGCTTCATACTCCGTTAACCAATCAAGCCCAAGAATAGCGTCGAATTCAGAAAAATCCATAATAATCAACTTAAAAGAAAATCGGTATCGGGAAAAAGAAATGGGTAGTTTACAACATGAACCGAGAATGATAGAGCCTCCTATCGGGTTTTGAACTTTAATTGGCTCTTTAAGCTTTCTTTGTTTCAATTTTAACTTGTGAACAATGTTACTAGAAATGAAGCTACGTGATGCACCAATGTCAAAAAGTACAGAAACAGGAATATTTTTAATTGTAAGGGTACCTCCCAAGACGTCGGGTTTACCTGATCCATCAGTGATAGCCGGCGGGTTTCCCCCGTCATAAACATTTGCTACCTGTGCATTCTTCTTCAAAGGACAATTTCTGCTATAGTGCCCTTTCTGATAGCAGTTGTAGCATTCAGCTGAGCTGCAGGGGTTCGGGTTTGAGCTTTCTGGGTTTGCCTTCAGTATCTTTGGGGCGGTGCACACATTTGAATAATGCCCCTTCTTACCATAATTGTAACAGCTGCCTTTGGGTATCTTACCAGCTTGCTGAGTAGCGGCTGCTGCATTGCTGGATTCAGGCTGATCTCCTGAAGCTTTGCGCTTGTTTCCTAACTGGCTCTTAGCGCGGTCTAGATTGGAGTTCCTCTCATCCAAATCTTCGTAGTTGCAGGCCATCTCTACCAGTTCTGAAAATGAAAGTTTGATGTTGCTCATGGTCCGGTCCTGATACTTGCGCTTCAGCCCCAATGTGAACCTCTTGTTCTTTGCTTTGGATGTCAAAATAAGCTCTGGAGCATAATGTGATAGCTGTGTGAATTTGTTGAGATAGTCTTGAATAGAACGGTCTCCCTGCTCGGGATTAGCAAACTCATCACGCATACGCTCTAATGCTTGCTCGGGGAAGAACTTACCCTTGAACAAAGTCTTGAACTCCTCCCAAGTCCTTACTGTATCTTCCTCATCCTCAGAGGTGATGGCATCCCACCACAATTCGGCCTCCTCCTGTAAAAGCCAAGCGCCCATAAGCACTTTGTCATGGGTTCCAAGTCTCATGCCACCAAAGATCTTCTCGCATGTCTTTAACCATGCTATTGCCTCTGTCACGGTGCCAATGCCAGAAAAGGGTTTGCCTCCGAGGTTTCTGTACCTCTTTGCTACTCGGTCAAGTTCGAAGTCCTGAGGTTATGGTGGTTGTATCATAGGCCCTTGTTCTGTTGCGGGGATATTCCCCTGTCCTCCAACTCTGCCTGCTCGGCCTCCTCGGCCGCCTCTGGCTGCACCTGCTCGTGTAGCCATCAAGTCAAATACTGTATACATAAGAAAAGAGTCATGCTCATAGAAATGATAACTTTCATATACGATAAAGCAGAAGAACATAAGGAAAGGTAATGATGAACTGATCAAATTTTTTTGCTATTCTGCTCAGCTCATTCTAGGACATTACTAATCCTATCTCTAATGAGCCACTCGCCTTAGAACTCTACTGATTCTATACTGACGAGGTATTTAATGTGTTAGATTCCAGAAATAAGGTTAACCAAAGCTCCTATACCAACTGTGACGTTCCCGAAACCCGTACGACGGTGTTAAGGATAATCATTGGAATATAACACATTAATCATCATTAGCAGAGTACAGATAATAGCATAAACAATAAATAGAATAATTTTACAGAGATATGACAGTGGAATCATAACATGTAACAACATCAGAGAAGCACAGTGTAGGATATAACTTAGTGAATAAAAAAGGGAATGATCAGTCAACATCGCCATAGGCGGAATATATACATACAGTGAGACATAATAAGGATATCATTCTACAACGCCTGAGGCGGTCCATATACAAAAGATAATACATGCTGGAAGTAAATCAGTCTGCATCGCCATAGGCGGAATCATATACATAAGATAAGGATAACAGAAAGTCAATAGCCAAAATACAAGTAAATCTAATCCTCGCCATCAAGCCAAAAGCACACTCCGTGCTGTAGTGCTAAGCCAAAATAACCTGTCATCTGTCAACTAGGCTGCCCGTGAGAAAATAAGGGCACCCGAGTTTGCAAAGTGAAACAAACAACGAGTCAGTCATTGGACTGGTATGAGAAATCTACTTAACTGGTTAAACAACAGTAATAAGGCAAATCATAGGACCACGCCACTTTCGCGGAACGGGTTTACTCCAGTGATTGTCGGTGCATTTAAAACAAAGTAAATTCTTTAAAACAACGCAATGCTTTTAAAAAGAATGAAGCCGTTATAAGACTCAAGTCCCATCACACAATGCAACGCAAACCGGAGGATAGAGTTTTATCTTATAATGGCCAAAATATGCTTAATACGTGCAAAGAAAAATCACTTGATATTATTACTAGTGCATATATGTTTCAAAAACGAATATCATCATAAATATCAATCATAGGCGGCATAGCTACCATATACTATGTCGCCATACTAGTTCTACAATCAAATCCGTTATCTCGTATTGGAAATTGGATTTCCGTCATGAGTCGAGGCAAAGGGGCAAGCTTCTCTCCGCTACGAGACACTCTAGAAAATGCCTCAGGACTACACACTCTGGGTAACCCTTGGAATCGGCTGGGCCGGTCCTCCCTTACGTTTGAGGATTAGTTATTCCTGAACACACATTTCGCGGTCCTTACAGACCTATAATCGAGGCGCTTCGCATTCCAACAACCACAAAGATGAAAGTAATATAAATGTCAGCAAGTTTAAGCACTGACACCATCATAACTAGAAAGAAACGTCGTGTTCTCCCAGCGGTCCTTATCCCGTTTTTGACTCATACCGAGATGTGAGGCTCGCGAATCCATGCTATGCACAAAGCCAGGCCACATAGGCCGTGCTTTGGTCATCAACCACAAGACTTTGCTTTGCAACAGAAGCCTTGATCACTGCATCTTAGCATGCCACACAGGCAATCCACTCCATACGACTGATTTCTATCGATATATAACCTCTGAGCTCGTACGTCTCAGAGAAGGGCATTAAGCAAGAGAATAAATTCTCCGCCGCCAAACAGATATATATTTAACAGAGATCAATCAGTACAGAACAAAATCCAATGTCAGACACACAATCCATTTACTAGTCCATTCTAGGTCTGAACGAAACCGGAGGCACCATATTCCTCGCATATCCGTACGATCAACACATACGTCCAGACAGCTACTGCTTCCGTTTCTTCAAGGTAGCTACTCCCTTCAGGAACCTCAGCAGTGGCCATCCATCCAATACGAAGATCATCGGTCTTGAACCGTCTTCGTATTTTCGACTTCGAATCATTCGAGCAATTATTTGAAATCAGGGTTTGCTCGGCCTTTTCAAATAATTCACGTATAATTAGAATTCAAATCAATTCTTTCCATGGTTATATTATTCGACATTCACATTTCAGTTCTTTAGTATAATTTTCATGTCAAACACATACAACCATCAAATATCAAGCAAACCAAGTAAAATTGGTTTATTTCCATTCCATATCGCTTATAATATTTTATAACGATTTTTCGCAATTTTTATTTATTTAAAAATGGCCATATTTAATTAAACTACGTTTCAGGTCGTGCCGTGGCACTGGCGCTGTTTTCCCCCAAATTTGTTTTACACATATCGGGAAATCTAACCGTTGGATTTCTACAAAGTTTCTATCACTGGGAAGATATTCCCAAAGCGAACCCAATGGTTCCAGTTTCGTGAAAAATCCGACAGTCGGATCTTCTACATTAGTCGTTTGAAGTTACGGTTTCAAAATATGAACTACAGCGTCGTTATTCGATTTAATTTAATTATGTTTATATTTATATATAAATATAATCGATTCTGGCACTGTTTTTCTTCAGACTTGAATTAAACATTCTAGACAATCCAACCGTTGAATCTTTACAAAGTTGGTGCCATTGGAAAGATATTTCCAAGGCGAACCCAACGGTTGCGGTTTCGGGAAAATCCAATGGTCGGATCTCTCGTACTGATCGATTGAAGTTATGATTTCAAAACACGAACTGCACGGCCTCGATTCGTTTCAATTTTATTTATATTTATATATATAAATATAGTTCATTCTACGATTTCAATATCGTTTTCACTTCAAATATTTCACTAACGCCTTTATATTTCGAAAAATTTCGCCATAACCTCCTTTGTACGGGAAAGGGTTTGGAAATTTATTGAGCCATATTAGGTACCCAATAAATCCTAATAAGCATACACATATTTATAGTGATATATTCCGGTGTCCACAGGGGAGTGTGTATAGATCATAACTCCAGAGAATATATTCTCGTCACCTTGTAAATGGTTTTTGTGCCTTAATGACCAGAGAGACGTGTTTATTGTCATCCCCAGACCCGTGTGGGGTTTTTATTTATTTGGCAATTTACTATTACAATTTATATAGTTCAGATCAGTCATCCGTTCAACCTGTAATGTATAGTCATCGCCATACAAGCATCTCGCTCGTATGGTAAATCTTCAACCTCGTCACACAAGCTCCAAATGCTTATGTGGTATATGATGAAGTATGCCTATCGTCAAGAAGTATGCCATGTAGTGTAGTTCAAAATTAATTGTTACTATCCTATGGCGATGTTTATTATTACACACAGAATAACCAGCACTCCGCATCCAGTGGCATTCACAGGAGTTGATATAAAAATAAAATTGCACAGCCAACTCATTAAGGCTTACCTATTTGTTGGGCACGCAAACAATTTCTTTACTCAACAGCTAATCCATTTTCTCTGTTCAACGCATGTGTGTGTGTGTATATATATATATATATGCAGAAAAAAGATAATAACAATATTTTTAGTGAATAAATATTTATTTCAACACATGTGTATTTTTAGCAAGGCATATACATGATAAAAGTAATATTCTTATCATCAGAAATATTTATTCAACCCATGAATGTTTTTAGCATTTCACATTCACAAAAAAAATGTAAATTTTATTGTTAAAGCTATTTATTTAAAACACGAATATCATTCAACACATGAATTTCTATTCAACAAATGAATTTCTATTCAACACATGAATGTTCTTTATAGTTTGTATATATAATAAAAATGTGATTTTTATTGTTAAAGCCATTTATTTAAAACACGAATACCATTCAACACATGAATTTCTATTCAACGAATGAATTTCTATTCAACACATGAATGTTCTTTATAGTTTATATATATAATAAAAATGGGATTTTTATTGTTAAAGTCATTTATTTAAAACACGAATACCATTCAACACATGAATTTCTATTCAACGAATAAAATTCTATTCAACACATGAATGTTCTTTATAGTTTGTATATATAATAAAAATGTGATTTTTATTGTTAAAGCCATTTATTTAAAACACGAATACCATTCTACACATGAATTTCTATTCAACGATTGAATTTCTATTCAACACATGAATGCGGTATCAACATATGAAAATAATTTCAACAAATGAAATTAATTCTAACACATGAATATTTCAGAAAATTTCGACAGCATAACGACAAGGTAGTTAAAACCGGCACCATCCCGAGTACGGCTCCTCGCTCTACCTTAAAACCTCGCGGTTTTTGACAATGGGGATTCATGCATCTAGTTCGCATGTAGGAGGCATGTTTTATTT
The DNA here is from genome assembly GCA_030737875.1 of Allium sativum. Lineage (NCBI taxonomy): Eukaryota > Viridiplantae > Streptophyta > Magnoliopsida > Asparagales > Amaryllidaceae > Allium > Allium sativum. Next base: position 35,425 of record JASFAX010004330.1, read on the forward strand.
TCATTTCCACAATCCTATTCTAATATATTTCAACCACAAGAGGGTATTTTTCAACCACAAAGGTATTTTTCAACCACAATCCAACAATATCAACCACAAACAATTATTTTCAACCATTCGTCATACCACATATTTTCACGCCAATCACAAGCAATAAATATCGTCCATGGTTGGTGGACGAGGGGAGTATATATATATATATATTATATTTCACTTCCATTTCAACACAATTCAAAGTATATATGTTTCATACAACGCTTGTATAATTTATACATCGCTCATATAACCTATACAACACATGTACATGAGGTATACAATGCGTGTATAATGTACACTTTGCTTATATAACTTACACAACACGATTTCATTCACATAATTTAATTTAGATTTCTCACATTGGTTTTCGAGGTGGTAAAAATCGTAGATAGCTCAGAAAAATCCGCAGCCTCTTCTAGATGGTAGAGAGCCTCCTTGCAGTCACGATGTTTCCTGTTTCATCGAATTTCATTAACACATCATAAAGATATGATTTTTCAAAGTACGCAACACTTAAAAGTGTTATTTTCAATTTAGAAAATTCAAAGTCGCTTACCTCCTTTAATCTTCGAAACTAGGGATCGATCTTTCGCGTCGATCGTTGCACGATATTAAAATCCGCCTGCACCACGTGATAGAGCGTCGAGAGGCGCTCCAATTGGTGGCAGAGATGGCGAACTCGGTGGTCTGAATCGGAGGTGGCGGCGGCGGAAAGTGCGGCTCTTCAAGGTGTCAATGCTCCTCCAATACTGAACGATAGCGGGTGTTCTTGATATGGATTTAAAGAGAGGAGTGAGAGCTTCAATAAGTTGCAAAGGGAGGAGGGCTGATTCTTCTTGGATCGATTGGAAAATGGGAGGGAAGATCGGAGTAGTTTTCCGTCGTGCATGGGGGGTAATCGGGGGTTTTGACTGGTCAAACGGAAGTGAGAGAGAAAGAGAGTGATTGGCCCATTGTATTTTATTTTTAATTTATTTTAAATTCAAAAATATCTTTTTGTCTAAACGAACACCAATTTCAACCCAACGACTATCACCCCTAGTTAAATACCCCCATCTCGGACACAATGTGATATGTTTCGTAGGCCAATTCGACTGTTATAGTCAGTTATTTTTCAATTTAAAGTATAAAACATTCAATATTCAATTTGAACGTACATTTCATTTTGCCAGGGCCACAAACTGATTCGGAAAATTCTAGAAAAATATATTGTAACACCCCACCTCCGCCAATGCCACTCTTGCAAGGACACTAGCTTTGGAGGGGCGTTAAACGAGGTAAACATGCATGCAGATATAACAAGACAGAACATGTAAGTAAAACAGAGTAAATAAAGCAGCGGATCAAACTAGCATTTCAAAACCATAGTCAAGTTACAACAAAGTACTTGGTCATTATTTTCCAACAAACAAAGTCTAGAGAAAAGCATAAACTGAAAAACTTAAATACATAAAGTACTATCCCCAAAGTGAAGTGATAAACCATAGCTAGCTCAATGTCCAAAACCGTACATGAGCAAATCCAGTAACCAAGCTATAAAGATCCAAGATAATCTCCAATGTTCCCACCCTGAGGACCTGAGGGGGGGAAACAGAAGAAAAGAGGCGAAAGAAAACAGGTCAGTCAAAAAGACTGGTAAGCCCTAACTACTATCAGTCCATGAACTAGTAAAGTTAACTGGCATGAGAAGCTGAGATGAACATAAGGATAACAACATACTGGCATGATGATTAACTAACAAGATAGATAAAGGTGTCATCGCATAATCAAGGTTAAGTTTTGCACCACGGGTGTACTAGCATTCTAACATGTCAAGTAAAAACAAGAATTGATCCCTTGGCCCAAGCTTGGCCCAATATCATGAGGTGACCTAAATCAAGGTCCAACTACACGGTCTAGTTGATCGACTCCCTATAAGCCTAACTCGTCAAGTGTCGGTGTCATACGGCCCAAACATGAAATGTAGTTAAACTGCGCTAGGTCCACCCTAGGATGTATCAAGTCCTAGGGTGTCAACCTCGGACACAAATCAAGCATGCACAGTCTAGATCTACTAATACCCGTGCCTGATTTTCCAACTCCGGACTATGTGCACGACCATAGTCCGCCTGGACCCACACCATCGTACCTACGCAGCCGTCGTTTTGGTCGCTTACATGTCAGCCTAGTAATTGTGCCCCACCCTAGCCTAGTCCCTAGGGTATCTTGATACTATCAAGAGGGTTACTGCTGAAAAGGACCACGCAACTAGGGTTTCTTAACGGGTTAAATGTGGTTAACCCAATCCAAACGTGGATTAAATTGGTTAAGTGTACCCAAGGTTCATGACTTAACCCCGATTAACCCATTAAGCCCAAATTGGTTAAGTATTAAGTGGACCATGACTTAACCCTAATCAGGTGGCATTAATTAACTTAATGTGCTTTAACCTCTCACATTAGACCTTGTTGTGGTTACTAGTTAAGCCGGGCGGGTCCGGGTAGCTTTACACCACAACTTGGTCTAACCTCGGGTTCGAGCACAACATGACCAACTTCTCACATTGGGTCCTATTGTTTGTAGCCACTAGTTAAGCCGGGCGGGTCCGGGTAGATTTATGCTACAGACTCAATCCAACCTCGAGTTGGCCACACTTATATTTTCTAAGTGTCATGTCCATTATGTTTCCAAAACATAATTACAAGCTAACATATTACGTCATGTTATAAAAACCATGTTCATGTCATAATGTTACCCAACCCTAACGTAATCCCATCGTTTACATAATCGCAACAACGCATAAAGGATAAAATAGGGAACTTGGCATAATCATGACAAAAAGGTGTTGAAGCCACAAGTTAACATGGTGGCATATGAAATGTACATATGTTCATATACTTGCATATTGCATTATTAGGCTTCAAAAGTATGCATAAAACCAAACTTAGCATATAAGTGATACATGGTGATAAATGACATGTAGAAGTTGCTAGAAGTTCGCATTTAGCCTCACATGCAAGTTATCATAAGGGATATGATAACTTCCATGTTGCCAAAATGCAACCTTTAATATAAAGCTTGAAGCTTTAAGCTCACAAACTCAAGTTTAACTTGCATAACATGATAACATGTGTATAATGATCAACCCAAACTTGCATAACATAGCAACATGGGTCATACATAATGATTAAACCAACTTGCATAACATAATGATCAACCAAACTTGCATATCATAATGATCAAACCAAACTTGCATCATTCATTTAACTTTATAGTTCAAAAAGAAAGTAGAAAAGGGCTTACAATGCTATGAAGACACAAATGAATATTTATTATAAAGATTGAGACGAAGCCCTTATGCAATCACCCAAATATGAAAGCTCCAAATGAAAAACCCTTGAGCCAAATCAATAAAAACCCTTGCTTTGTAATAGAAATGTTGCAACTTAACTTGAATGCAAACTAAGAACACTCATACAAGCTTGAAAACACTTGTATTAACTCAAAATCTCTCATATAAATAAACTTAGAAATTTTAGCATGAGAGTGGAGGCCATGAGAGGAACAAATTTGACATAGTTTAGTTGTAGGGTTGAATAATAATGATTTAGGCTAGGCTTAGGGGTCTTTTTATAGAAGATTAGGATAGTATTAGCCATAGGATTAACCCTAGATCCAATCCGAGCCATCAAATCCCGTCATTAGCCACCAGACCTGACCCAAACTCCAAGTAGGCGCACCAGGCCACTTGGCCACCCGGGGGAAGGGGTCGACCCCTGGGTCGACATGGGTGTCGACCCATTGGGGTGGGGGGTCGACACTGGTGTCGACCCCTGTGTCGACCCTTCCTGGGCGGGAAAAATCCCGCCTATCTGTTTTGGTTTGAATTCGAATCTGAATCCGAATTTGAACTGTTTTCGGGCCTTGAAATTCTGAAAACTTCGTCGGGCTTTTTCTTGGTCATACGGACTCCGATTTACAAAATTTCGGACTCTATTTCGCGTATTTTTCCGAGACGAACGCAATGGCACAGCCCGTTTCCCTTGATTCAGAATTTATCATTTAATTCTGCCTCGATTTATGTTATAACATGTTATTCAAAATACGGGTTGTTGTATTCTCCCCTCCTTAAAGGATTTTGTCCCCGAAATCTTCAAGTTAGGAAGAACGTATCCTACCATCCATCGTCCATCTACTCACATCATCATCCACGAGCAATCATTGTCCTTAAAGGATTCTAAATGTTGTATGAACATATGCAAAGGTGTGT
>JASFAX010000442.1:0-2500 GCA_030737875.1 Allium sativum
ATATCGCCCACGTTTCAGCATGGTTTCTTCCTGATCAGTCCCGTTTTCGAGAAAATAGGAAAATCTCGCGGAAACCAAAGATTCCCGTAATCGCCCATGTTTCTGCTTGATACGTCCAGTTTTCGAAAAAACTGGGAAATCTTGCCAGAACCGAACTTTCCCATGAGCGGCCACGTTTCACCAGGGTTTCCGCTTGATACGTCCTATTTTCGAAAAAACCGGAAAAATCCAGCCAAAACCAAGCTTTCCTGTAATTGCCCACATTTCAGCATGGTTCTAGCTAGATTTGGCCAGTTTTCGGAAAAACTGGTGAAATCCAACCAAAACCAAACTTTTCCGAGATCGCAACAAAAATAATTTTAAAAATATTTTTAAAAAATTTGGGGAGGGCACTTCCATCGAAAACATTTTCAAAAAATTTTTTTTTTAAATTTTTTTTTTTTAAATATTTAAAAATTAATATTTTTAAATATTTAAAAAAAAAAAAAATTTCTCCGAAAAATCCACACAAAAAAAATTTGTTGATCGACCAATGTTTCAGCTTGCGTTTTGCCTGATCCATTTTGGTCGATCCTTCCCCTTCCTCCTCCTCCTCACCCTCCCCCCCCAATATAGGAATATATGGAATTTAGCCTAATATGACCCCGGTAGTCCAAAGTGTCTCTGCTACGTAGGTAAATCCGACCACATTTTTTTTTGTGGTTTTACCATGTAGTCACTGGGTTTTTGAGTGATCCGCATGTGTTTTCCGAATCTGGCACTTTGCCAAGTGCCAAATCTGGTACTTTGGCAAATCTGGTACTTTGCCAAATCCAAGGCGTGCCAAGCCCGATGCGCACACGTGAAAATTCAATGTTTCACCGTGTTTTTCAGCCTGGTACTTTGGCAAACCTGGTACTTTGCCAAGTGCCAAATCTGGTACTTTGCCAAATCCAAGCTGTGCCAAGCCCGATGCGCACACGTGAAAATCTAACGTTTCACCGTGTTTTTCACCATTTTTTGAGTGCCAAATCTGGTACTTTGGCAAATGTGGTACTTTGCCAAATCCAAGGCGTGCGGAGCCCGATTAGCACACGCGAAAATTCGATGTTTCACCGTGTTTTTTAGCCTGGTACTTTGGCAAACCTGGTACTTTGCCAAATGGCAAATCTGGTACTTTGCCAAATCCAAGGCGTGCCAAGCCCGATTAGCACACGTGAAAATTCAATGTTTCACCGTGTTTTTCAGCTTGCTACTTTGGCAAACCTGGTACTTTGCCAAGTGCCAAATCTGGTACTTTGCCAAATCCAAGGCGTGCGGAGCCCGATTAGCACACGTGAAAAATCAATGTTTCACCGTGTTTTTAAGCCCTTTTTGAGTGCCAAAATCTGGTACTTTGGCAAATCTGGTACTTTGGCAAATCTGGTACTTTGCCAAATCCAAGGCGTGCCAAGCCCGATGCGCACACGTGAAAATTCAATGTTTCACCGTGTTTTTCAGCCTGGTACTTTGGCAAACCTGGTACTTTGCCAAGTGCCAAATCTGGTACTTTGCCAAGTGCCAAATCGTGCGGAGCCCGATTAGCACACGTGAAAATTCAATGTTTCACCGTGTTTTTCAGCCTGGTACTTTGGCAAACCTGGTACTTTGCCAAGTGCCAAATCTGGTACTTTGCCAAATCCAAGGCGTGCGGAGCCCGATTAGCACACGTGAAAATTCAATGTTTCACCGTGTTTTTAAGCCCTTTTTGAGTGCCAAATCTGGTACTTTGCAAAGTGCCAAATCTGGTACTTTGCCAAACCTGGTACTTTGCCAAAACCAAGCCGTGCCGAGCCCGATGCGCACACGTGAAAATCCAATGTTTTACCATGTTTTTCAGTCTTTTTTGAGTGCCAAAATCTGGTACTTTGGCAAATTTGGTACTTTGCCAAATCCAAGGCGTGCCGAGCCCGATTAGCACACGCGAAAATTCGATGTTTCACCGTGTTTTTCAGCCTGGTACTTTGGCAAACCTGGTACTTTGCCAAGTGCCAAATCTGGTACTTTGCCAAATCCAAGGCGTGCCAAGCCCGATGAGCACACGTAAAAATTCAATGTTTCACCATGTTTTTAAGCCTTTTTTGAGTGCCAAATCTGGTACTTTGCAAAGTGTCGAATCTGGTACTTTGCCAAACCTGGTACTTTGCCAAAACCAAGCCGTGCCGAGCCCGATGCGCACACGTGAAAATCCAATGTTTCACCGTGTTTTTCACTATTTTTTGAGTGCCAAATCTGGTACTTTGGCAAATTTGGTACTTTGCCAAATCCAAGGCGTGCCGAGCCCGATTAGCACACGCGAAAATTCGATGTTTCACCGTGTTTTTCAGCCTGGTACTTTGGCAAGCCTGGTACTTTGCCAAGTGCCAAATCTGGTACTTTGCCAAATCCAAGGCGTGCCAAGCCCGATGAGCACACGTAAAAATTCAATGTTTCACCATGTTTTTAAGCCTTTTTTGAGTGCCAAATCTGGTACTTTGCAAAG
>JASFAX010000442.1:22500-25000 GCA_030737875.1 Allium sativum
TCCGACCACATTTTTTTTTGTGGTTTTACCATGTAGTCACTGGGTTTTTGAGTGATCCGCATGTGTTTTCCGAATCTGGCACTTTGCCAAGTGCCAAATCTGGTACTTTGGCAAATCTGGTACTTTGCCAAATCCAAGGCGTGCCAAGCCCGATGCGCACACGTGAAAATTCAATGTTTCACCGTGTTTTTCAGCCTGGTACTTTGGCAAACCTGGTACTTTGCCAAGTGCCAAATCTGGTACTTTGCCAAATCCAAGCTGTGCCAAGCCCGATGCGCACACGTGAAAATCTAACGTTTCACCGTGTTTTTCACCATTTTTTGAGTGCCAAATCTGGTACTTTGGCAAATGTGGTACTTTGCCAAATCCAAGGCGTGCGGAGCCCGATTAGCACACGCGAAAATTCGATGTTTCACCGTGTTTTTTAGCCTGGTACTTTGGCAAACCTGGTACTTTGCCAAATGGCAAATCTGGTACTTTGCCAAATCCAAGGCGTGCCAAGCCCGATTAGCACACGTGAAAATTCAATGTTTCACCGTGTTTTTCAGCTTGCTACTTTGGCAAACCTGGTACTTTGCCAAGTGCCAAATCTGGTACTTTGCCAAATCCAAGGCGTGCGGAGCCCGATTAGCACACGTGAAAAATCAATGTTTCACCGTGTTTTTAAGCCCTTTTTGAGTGCCAAAATCTGGTACTTTGGCAAATCTGGTACTTTGGCAAATCTGGTACTTTGCCAAATCCAAGGCGTGCCAAGCCCGATGCGCACACGTGAAAATTCAATGTTTCACCGTGTTTTTCAGCCTGGTACTTTGGCAAACCTGGTACTTTGCCAAGTGCCAAATCTGGTACTTTGCCAAGTGCCAAATCGTGCGGAGCCCGATTAGCACACGTGAAAATTCAATGTTTCACCGTGTTTTTCAGCCTGGTACTTTGGCAAACCTGGTACTTTGCCAAGTGCCAAATCTGGTACTTTGCCAAATCCAAGGCGTGCGGAGCCCGATTAGCACACGTGAAAATTCAATGTTTCACCGTGTTTTTAAGCCCTTTTTGAGTGCCAAATCTGGTACTTTGCAAAGTGCCAAATCTGGTACTTTGCCAAACCTGGTACTTTGCCAAAACCAAGCCGTGCCGAGCCCGATGCGCACACGTGAAAATCCAATGTTTTACCATGTTTTTCAGTCTTTTTTGAGTGCCAAAATCTGGTACTTTGGCAAATTTGGTACTTTGCCAAATCCAAGGCGTGCCGAGCCCGATTAGCACACGCGAAAATTCGATGTTTCACCGTGTTTTTCAGCCTGGTACTTTGGCAAACCTGGTACTTTGCCAAGTGCCAAATCTGGTACTTTGCCAAATCCAAGGCGTGCCAAGCCCGATGAGCACACGTAAAAATTCAATGTTTCACCATGTTTTTAAGCCTTTTTTGAGTGCCAAATCTGGTACTTTGCAAAGTGTCGAATCTGGTACTTTGCCAAACCTGGTACTTTGCCAAAACCAAGCCGTGCCGAGCCCGATGCGCACACGTGAAAATCCAATGTTTCACCGTGTTTTTCACTATTTTTTGAGTGCCAAATCTGGTACTTTGGCAAATTTGGTACTTTGCCAAATCCAAGGCGTGCCGAGCCCGATTAGCACACGCGAAAATTCGATGTTTCACCGTGTTTTTCAGCCTGGTACTTTGGCAAGCCTGGTACTTTGCCAAGTGCCAAATCTGGTACTTTGCCAAATCCAAGGCGTGCCAAGCCCGATGAGCACACGTAAAAATTCAATGTTTCACCATGTTTTTAAGCCTTTTTTGAGTGCCAAATCTGGTACTTTGCAAAGTGCCGAATCTGGTACTTTGCCAAACCTGGTACTTTGCCAAAACCAAGCCGTGCCGAGCCCGATGCGCACACGTGAAAATCCATTGTTTCACCGTGTTTTTCACTATTTTTTGAGTGCCAAATCTGGTACTTTGACAAATCCAAGGCGTGCCAAGCCCGATGCGCACACGTCGAAATCCAATGTTTCACCGTGTTTTTCAGCCTTGTACTTTGTCAAACCTGGTACTTTGTCAAGTGCTAAATCTGGTAATTCGCCAAATCCAAGTCGTGCCAAGCCCGATGAGCACACGTGAAAATCCAATGTTTCACCGTGTTTTCAAGCCTTTTTTGAGTGCCAAACCTGGTACTTTGCCAAATCTTGTACTTCGGTAAATCTGGTAATTTGCCAAATCCAAGACGTGCCAAGCCCGATGCGCACACGTGAACACCATTAACTCGAACACCTTCTTTACCAGAAAGCTGGTCAACCGATCGCGTTGTAGCGCCTCGGCGCGGAGGTTTCGTAAATTTCACGGGTAAATGTTTGAAATTCCATAGGCTTAGATTTCAGTGTCAGCGCACGTTACAGCTTGCTTTTCGCCTGGTCCGCTCTTCCAATATAAAATCCAGGCACAATGGGCTTTTCTTATAAGTCCACGGAATTATCTTTCGGTGGTCGGTCGATCGATGTACCTATTGGA
>JASFAX010000442.1:32500-35000 GCA_030737875.1 Allium sativum
ATACGTCCAATTTTCGAAAAAACTGGGAAATCTCGCCAGAACCGAACTTTCCCATGAGCGGCCACGTTTCACCAGGGTTTCTGCTTGATACGTCCTACTTTCGAAAAAACCGGAAAAATCCAACTAAAACCAAGCTTTCCTGTAATTGCCCACATTTCAGCATGGTTCTAGCTAGATTTGGCCAGTTTTCGGAAAAACTGGTGAAATCCAACCAAAACCAAACTTTTCCGAGATATCGCCCACGTTTCAGCATGGTTTCTTCCTGATCAGTCCCGTTTTCGAGAAAATAGGAAAATCTCGCGGAAACCAAAGATTCCCGTAATCGCCCATGTTTCTGCTTGATACGTCCAGTTTTCGAAAAAACTGGGAAATCTTGCCAGAACCGAACTTTCCCATGAGCGGCCACGTTTCACCAGGGTTTCCGCTTGATACGTCCTATTTTCGAAAAAACCGGAAAAATCCAGCCAAAACCAAGCTTTCCTGTAATTGCCCACATTTCAGCATGGTTCTAGCTAGATTTGGCCAGTTTTCGGAAAAACTGGTGAAATCCAACCAAAACCAAACTTTTCCGAGATCGCAACAAAAATAATTTTAAAAATATTTTTAAAAAATTTGGGGAGGGCACTTCCATCGAAAACATTTTCAAAAAATTTTTTTTCTAAATTTTTTTTTTTTAAATATTTAAAAATTAATATTTTTAAATATTTAAAAAAAAAAAAAATTTCTCCGAAAAATCCACACAAAAAAAATTTGTTGATCGACCAATGTTTCAGCTTGCGTTTTGCCTGATCCATTTTGGTCGATCCTTCCCCTTCCTCCTCCTCCTCACCCTCCCCCCCCAATATAGGAATATATGGAATTTAGCCTAATATGACCCCGGTAGTCCAAAGTGTCTCTGCTACGTAGGTAAATCCGACCACATTTTTTTTTGTGGTTTTACCATGTAGTCACTGGGTTTTTGAGTGATCCGCATGTGTTTTCCGAATCTGGCACTTTGCCAAGTGCCAAATCTGGTACTTTGGCAAATCTGGTACTTTGCCAAATCCAAGGCGTGCCAAGCCCGATGCGCACACGTGAAAATTCAATGTTTCACCGTGTTTTTCAGCCTGGTACTTTGGCAAACCTGGTACTTTGCCAAGTGCCAAATCTGGTACTTTGCCAAATCCAAGCTGTGCCAAGCCCGATGCGCACACGTGAAAATCTAACGTTTCACCGTGTTTTTCACCATTTTTTGAGTGCCAAATCTGGTACTTTGGCAAATGTGGTACTTTGCCAAATCCAAGGCGTGCGGAGCCCGATTAGCACACGCGAAAATTCGATGTTTCACCGTGTTTTTTAGCCTGGTACTTTGGCAAACCTGGTACTTTGCCAAATGGCAAATCTGGTACTTTGCCAAATCCAAGGCGTGCCAAGCCCGATTAGCACACGTGAAAATTCAATGTTTCACCGTGTTTTTCAGCTTGCTACTTTGGCAAACCTGGTACTTTGCCAAGTGCCAAATCTGGTACTTTGCCAAATCCAAGGCGTGCGGAGCCCGATTAGCACACGTGAAAAATCAATGTTTCACCGTGTTTTTAAGCCCTTTTTGAGTGCCAAAATCTGGTACTTTGGCAAATCTGGTACTTTGGCAAATCTGGTACTTTGCCAAATCCAAGGCGTGCCAAGCCCGATGCGCACACGTGAAAATTCAATGTTTCACCGTGTTTTTCAGCCTGGTACTTTGGCAAACCTGGTACTTTGCCAAGTGCCAAATCTGGTACTTTGCCAAGTGCCAAATCGTGCGGAGCCCGATTAGCACACGTGAAAATTCAATGTTTCACCGTGTTTTTCAGCCTGGTACTTTGGCAAACCTGGTACTTTGCCAAGTGCCAAATCTGGTACTTTGCCAAATCCAAGGCGTGCGGAGCCCGATTAGCACACGTGAAAATTCAATGTTTCACCGTGTTTTTAAGCCCTTTTTGAGTGCCAAATCTGGTACTTTGCAAAGTGCCAAATCTGGTACTTTGCCAAACCTGGTACTTTGCCAAAACCAAGCCGTGCCGAGCCCGATGCGCACACGTGAAAATCCAATGTTTTACCATGTTTTTCAGTCTTTTTTGAGTGCCAAAATCTGGTACTTTGGCAAATTTGGTACTTTGCCAAATCCAAGGCGTGCCGAGCCCGATTAGCACACGCGAAAATTCGATGTTTCACCGTGTTTTTCAGCCTGGTACTTTGGCAAACCTGGTACTTTGCCAAGTGCCAAATCTGGTACTTTGCCAAATCCAAGGCGTGCCAAGCCCGATGAGCACACGTAAAAATTCAATGTTTCACCATGTTTTTAAGCCTTTTTTGAGTGCCAAATCTGGTACTTTGCAAAGTGTCGAATCTGGTACTTTGCCAAACCTGGTACTTTGCCAAAACCAAGCCGTGCCGAGCCCGATGCGCACACGTGAAAATCCAATGTTTCACCGTGTTTTTCACTATTTTTTGAGTGCCAAATCTGGTACTTTGGCAAATT
>JASFAX010000442.1:55000-57500 GCA_030737875.1 Allium sativum
TATTTAAAAATTAATATTTTTAAATATTTAAAAAAAAAAAAAATTTCTCCGAAAAATCCACACAAAAAAAATTTGTTGATCGACCAATGTTTCAGCTTGCGTTTTGCCTGATCCATTTTGGTCGATCCTTCCCCTTCCTCCTCCTCCTCACCCTCCCCCCCCAATATAGGAATATATGGAATTTAGCCTAATATGACCCCGGTAGTCCAAAGTGTCTCTGCTACGTAGGTAAATCCGACCACATTTTTTTTTGTGGTTTTACCATGTAGTCACTGGGTTTTTGAGTGATCCGCATGTGTTTTCCGAATCTGGCACTTTGCCAAGTGCCAAATCTGGTACTTTGGCAAATCTGGTACTTTGCCAAATCCAAGGCGTGCCAAGCCCGATGCGCACACGTGAAAATTCAATGTTTCACCGTGTTTTTCAGCCTGGTACTTTGGCAAACCTGGTACTTTGCCAAGTGCCAAATCTGGTACTTTGCCAAATCCAAGCTGTGCCAAGCCCGATGCGCACACGTGAAAATCTAACGTTTCACCGTGTTTTTCACCATTTTTTGAGTGCCAAATCTGGTACTTTGGCAAATGTGGTACTTTGCCAAATCCAAGGCGTGCGGAGCCCGATTAGCACACGCGAAAATTCGATGTTTCACCGTGTTTTTTAGCCTGGTACTTTGGCAAACCTGGTACTTTGCCAAATGGCAAATCTGGTACTTTGCCAAATCCAAGGCGTGCCAAGCCCGATTAGCACACGTGAAAATTCAATGTTTCACCGTGTTTTTCAGCTTGCTACTTTGGCAAACCTGGTACTTTGCCAAGTGCCAAATCTGGTACTTTGCCAAATCCAAGGCGTGCGGAGCCCGATTAGCACACGTGAAAAATCAATGTTTCACCGTGTTTTTAAGCCCTTTTTGAGTGCCAAAATCTGGTACTTTGGCAAATCTGGTACTTTGGCAAATCTGGTACTTTGCCAAATCCAAGGCGTGCCAAGCCCGATGCGCACACGTGAAAATTCAATGTTTCACCGTGTTTTTCAGCCTGGTACTTTGGCAAACCTGGTACTTTGCCAAGTGCCAAATCTGGTACTTTGCCAAGTGCCAAATCGTGCGGAGCCCGATTAGCACACGTGAAAATTCAATGTTTCACCGTGTTTTTCAGCCTGGTACTTTGGCAAACCTGGTACTTTGCCAAGTGCCAAATCTGGTACTTTGCCAAATCCAAGGCGTGCGGAGCCCGATTAGCACACGTGAAAATTCAATGTTTCACCGTGTTTTTAAGCCCTTTTTGAGTGCCAAATCTGGTACTTTGCAAAGTGCCAAATCTGGTACTTTGCCAAACCTGGTACTTTGCCAAAACCAAGCCGTGCCGAGCCCGATGCGCACACGTGAAAATCCAATGTTTTACCATGTTTTTCAGTCTTTTTTGAGTGCCAAAATCTGGTACTTTGGCAAATTTGGTACTTTGCCAAATCCAAGGCGTGCCGAGCCCGATTAGCACACGCGAAAATTCGATGTTTCACCGTGTTTTTCAGCCTGGTACTTTGGCAAACCTGGTACTTTGCCAAGTGCCAAATCTGGTACTTTGCCAAATCCAAGGCGTGCCAAGCCGATGAGCACACGTAAAAATTCAATGTTTCACCATGTTTTTAAGCCTTTTTTGAGTGCCAAATCTGGTACTTTGCAAAGTGTCGAATCTGGTACTTTGCCAAACCTGGTACTTTGCCAAAACCAAGCCGTGCCGAGCCCGATGCGCACACGTGAAAATCCAATGTTTCACCGTGTTTTTCACTATTTTTTGAGTGCCAAATCTGGTACTTTGGCAAATTTGGTACTTTGCCAAATCCAAGGCGTGCCGAGCCCGATTAGCACACGCGAAAATTCGATGTTTCACCGTGTTTTTCAGCCTGGTACTTTGGCAAGCCTGGTACTTTGCCAAGTGCCAAATCTGGTACTTTGCCAAATCCAAGGCGTGCCAAGCCCGATGAGCACACGTAAAAATTCAATGTTTCACCATGTTTTTAAGCCTTTTTTGAGTGCCAAATCTGGTACTTTGCAAAGTGCCGAATCTGGTACTTTGCCAAACCTGGTACTTTGCCAAAACCAAGCCGTGCCGAGCCCGATGCGCACACGTGAAAATCCATTGTTTCACCGTGTTTTTCACTATTTTTTGAGTGCCAAATCTGGTACTTTGACAAATCCAAGGCGTGCCAAGCCCGATGCGCACACGTCGAAATCCAATGTTTCACCGTGTTTTTCAGCCTTGTACTTTGTCAAACCTGGTACTTTGTCAAGTGCTAAATCTGGTAATTCGCCAAATCCAAGTCGTGCCAAGCCCGATGAGCACACGTGAAAATCCAATGTTTCACCGTGTTTTCAAGCCTTTTTTGAGTGCCAAACCTGGTACTTTGCCAAATCTTGTACTTCGGTAAATCTGGTAATTTGCCAAATCCAAGACGTGCCAAGCCCGATGCGCACACGTGAACACCATTAACTCGAACACCTTCT
>JASFAX010004331.1:0-39709 GCA_030737875.1 Allium sativum
AGCTTCTCTCCTTCATGAATGCATATTTAGGGTACAACCAGATCCCTATGCATGTACCGGATCTGGAACACACAAGCTTCATTACAGATTTAGGGTTATACTGTTATGTGGTGATGCCATTTGGACTAAAAAATGTTGAAGCCACATATCAACATTTGGTGAACCGAATGTTTTACAATCAGATCGATAAAACAATGAAATTTTATGTAGACAACATGCTTGTAAATTCTAGACGATCCTCTGATTACACAAAAGACTTGGCGGAGAGGTTCGAAATCCTACGACAATACCGGATAAAGTTGAACCCCTTGAATTGTTCGTTCAAGGTTGCATCGGGAAAGTTCCTTGGGATCATATTCAATTCTCGAGGGATCGAGATTAATCCTGGCCAGATTGTAGCAATCAGGAACATAGAAGAGCCACAAAAGATTAGAGATGTCCAAAGTTTAGCCGGAAAAGTTGCGGCGTTAAGTAGATTCATTTCCAAAGCTACAGACAAATGTGTTTCCTTCTTTGTTTGATTTAATTAAATGAGGGAAACGAAACTTCGAATGGATCCCTGATTGTGTGGAAGCCTTTCAAAACTTGTTGGATCTACTAGAGAATCCCCCAATTTTGTCTAAGTCGGTGGACCATGAGGATCTGTTCATATATTTAGCAGTGTCATCTCATGCCATTAGTTCAGCTCTGGTACGCGAGGAGGACAAAATTCAGGGACCGATGTATTATGTAAGCAATAAGTTAGCAGCAGCAGAGCGCAATTACCCGAGGATAGAAAAACTTGCTTATAGCCTCCTAATTGCATCCTGAAAACTCCATCATTATTTCCAGGCGCATCCAATTGTAGTATACACTGATCAACCACTTGGATAAGTATTGCAACGACCTGAAGCATCCGGACGGTTACTTAAGTGGAACATTGAATTGAGCCAGTTCGACTTGAATTTCAAGCCAAGGAAATCAATAAAGGGACAAGCATTGGCTGACTACATTGTAGAATTCACAATCCCCGAGGAGGATGTATTAGATAAAAGGCTAACCCCTCGAAACAGAGTTTAGAGCTCAGCACTTGGAAACTATATACAGATGGGGCTAAAAATGATCGAAGATCCGACGCCGGAGTCGTTTTAAGACTCCTGAAGGACGATCTATTTACTATGCTCTGTCATTGGAATTCTATGCTACCAACAATGGTTCCGAATACGAATCACAGATTGTTGGACTAAAACTCGCTAAGGAATTAGGGGTGACCATGCTAAACATTTTCTGTGATTCCAAGATAGTTGTGTACCAGGTCCGAAAGGAATTCCATGCTAGGGGAGCTCGACTCGTCACTTACCTTGGAAAGGTAGAGGAGTTGTTGGACGACTTGGAGCATTATAGCATAACTCACATTCCACAGGCAGAAAATCAAAAAGCGGACAGACTAGCTAAATTAGCATGCTCTGGCAATCCGAGAGAGACTGAGATGGTTCCAATAGAGGTGCTGAAGTCTCCAAGCTTTGATTAGATTGAAGTCGACCCGGTACTGGAAACTGAAACAGAAAGGGAATCGTTGTGATGCCAATTAAGAACTTCCTTAAAAGCGGAACACTCCCAGCAAAAAAGAGCGAGAGACGAGCTATGACTCATAAAGCCGCAAGATATGTCGTACAAGACGGAATCCTTTTCCACCAGGGATATTTTATGCCCCTGCTTCGGTGTATAGCACATGACAACATCAAACGTGTAACTAAAGAAGTACATGAATATGAATGTGGAGATCACACTGGGGGCCAAATACAGGCAAAGAAAGTATTATAATATGGCTATTTCTGGCCAACCGTAAATAAAGACGTAGCTGATTATTCACGATGCTGCAATAAGTACCAGAAATTTGCAAAAGTTCCTAGGGCGCCTCCAAGTCAACGTAAATCAATGGTGAGCCCATGGCATTCGCTATATGGGGGATAGAAATCATTGGAACCCTGCCAATCGCCAGAGGAGGAGCCAAATATGCAATCATGGCCATGGATTATTTCATAAAATGGGCAGAAGCCGAACCCTTAACCACGATCACGACAAAGCAGGTGATAAACTTTATGCTCAAAAATATCATCTGTCGATTTGGAATACCAAAAACCATCATAACTGATAATGGAACCCAATTCGATAGCACAGAATTCATAAATTTCTGCCAGAAGTATAAGATTGACAAAAGATACACTGCAGTAGCTCACCCACAATCAAATGGACAAGTTAAGGCGATAAACAAAACCATTAAGTCCATCCTTAAAAATGATTGGAACATGCAAAGGCCGTATGGGTCGATGAATTACCATTGGCATTATGTGCTTACCGAATGACTTACAAGACGACAATGGGTTGCACCCCTTTTTCACTTTCTTTTGGATCAGAAGCGGTCATTCCAGTGGGGTTGAAAGTTACCTCTCACAGGACAACGTATTACGATCCGATGACAAACAAATCGCTTCTCCTTGAATCCCTGGACATGGTTGAAGAAAAGAGGGTTGAAGCGTACTTGCATGCCTCGAGGCACGGGTGCCAAGTAGTACGATACTATTACAGGGAGGTTCGGCCTCAGACCTTTGAATCTGGAGACTTAGTACTGAAGCATGTCTTTCCACATCCAGTTCATTTGGGTCCGAAGTGGGAGGATCCATATACCATCCAACGGGAACTTGGTATATGAGCTTTCAAGTTAACGACCGTGAATGGTGAAGAAATGCCCAGGGCATGGAATGCTCAACACTTGCGGTAGTACTTGACTTAAATCTGTATTATTTTCTTTTGTTTTATGAACCATGTAAAAAGGCACGACTTGCCTAGAAAAGTCTGGTTGACATAAGCAATAGATTATGAAGTGGACGCAGGTCATGACTTGGCCGAACCACTATAAATATATCGTGTATGATTTATTTTTCCTGCATGAATCCATTTATACTCTTTGCTGTGATCTGAGTATGAAACATTAAATTTGAATTAAATTTTTTGAGTCCGACAGGTGAAACTCTATCTTATGGAATTATGTGTGGAAAGAAACCGGAGTGAATGATATGATCGTTTGCGTAACAAGAACTAGAGGATGGGAAGACAACGTCCCAGACTCTAATTCTCATGATTAGAGAAAGAGTATAAAGGACAGGTAAACGACGTCCCTAAGACGTGAAGGTGCACCACAACAAGAGACCGCCTTGAATACACTCTAACCTGACTGTAAGATAGAAGAGTATAAAGGTGCTAAGAATAAGTGCCAATGAGAAAGAATCTTGGCCCCATTGAAGGGCTGGGAGCGATCTAATGCCGAACCTAATCAATCTCGAACGAGCCCTGGCCATGAACTTTATTCAAAATTGATTGGGGGCACACACATTACATTTCCCTATTGTTGACCATTTAGTTTAATGATGTCATGATATTACATGTATTGTTGTTTGCAGGGAACTCATGCAGAACTGTTTATTCGGTGCATGAAGTAACTTACTATTTGTTGCTTATGCTTACATTTAGTCAAGATGAATGACAAACATGCAAATGTAACATCACAAAAAAAAAGCTACTGAGAATAAACTACTTTATTCATATAAGTGCATGTTTGTACAACAAAACTAATCAAAAGATGCGAGGGCCGCACTCGCTACAACAACAACAGGCCAGTGGAAGATAAAATAGATAAGATTGAGCTACATTTGTTTAGGCGTAAGGAAGACCTTGGACTTCTTAACGGCTTTGAGCCTGGCATTCTCCTATTTCTTTGCTTCGATGAGGATGCACTTCCTTCTACCCTTGTTAACTAGGGGTACATTCAAATCAATTGGAGTTTATTGACTCAAACTCCCAGTTATTGACCTGGTAGATAACTTGACAACTAATCCAGACTTAGGAGCAATAGCCTGAAGAGGATCAACGTTGAGAGGTTCTTCCCTTTCGACCTTGGCTTTTATAAGCGCATCTTTGTTTGCCTTCATCTCGGCCAAAGTCATGTTGTCAGCTTTCTCAAAACCTCTAGTCACTTATACATCATCATCCTCCTTGTTCCTGTCACCATAGTCGTCTTCTTTGAGAGCATTTATCATGTCTCCGTCCTTGGGTCCATCGGTGCTAGATGACATGAGAGCTTTATCATTAACTTCTCCTTTTTCCTCCTCGGCCTTCTCAGCATAATTTACTTCAGTGGCTACTTCCGATTGTTCATCAGTCTTTCCGGCTGTCTCCGGACCTACAAGGTAAGAAGTAACAGTTATTAGCTCAAAAAAAAAAAAGCAAGCTCCTCTATAGTTTTGCCAAAGATGTGATGAAAGGTTAAAATGGCTCTAACAAATTAAGGTGAAAAGGTGGAGATACCTTCTGATGATTTTTCCATGTGAGCAGCGGGAGTCTTTGAGGTGGTTTCAACAATCGGGGACAAGAGAGATGCCTTGGGAATTCCTGAATTCTCGTGATCGTACCCCTCCGATTCAGCAATCCCAGTAACATAGGATGAAGATCCCATTTTAATAGCGTTTTTTCCTTTAAGTTGGCGCCTTTCCTCCTCCGTGGTAGCAGCGATAAGCTTACGACCTTCAGCCAAGCGTACTGTCTCCTCACCCCTCAAATATTTCTCTATAAGCTTATCATCGTCAATCGAATCCACCTTGAGATCTTGTTTCTCCCATTCAACTACCTGATCCCAGACATATACTAAAGTAGTTGGGTAGTCTTTAATCCATGAAATATCACGATATCGGATCATTTGAGCAAAGAACCCTATCATAGTTTCCGAACTCTCGTCCAATTCTTTTTGGGCTTTAGCAAGTTGTGCATTGGAACTCTTAACAGACTTTAAAGCAATATCAGCATTTTCATCGGTTAAGGTTGCCTTTGTCTCGACCTCTATCAGCTTGGCCTCCAATTCGGCATTCTTCCTTGCCAACTCAGCTTTCTCTTGCTCAAGATGAGCACAAGCTAATTTTTCCTTCGCGCTTTCGGACTTAGCATCCTCGGGTTGCTATTTCAAATCTGAGCATTCTTGGCTGTGAGATTCCAGTACATTGTGATGATGCTTTTTGTAGCTCCTCGTGTTGTTTTTTGTAATTATCGGTGTTTCGCAAAGCAAGAGCAAGTTGAGCCTGTGCGTCCTCCACTTCTTTCCCTGTATCTTTCAAAATGGTTTTGTCGTACTTGACCATCTCCTTCATGTTATTTATATCGGTGATTAAGTCTCAAATGATCTTGGAGAGATTACGTGAATACTTATACATCTCCTTATACTTCTTATCTGCTAAATTTATTTTTTCTTTAACATCATTCGCCCATTTCGAAGGCATCGGCTCAAGAGCGGGAACAAATTGCATATGGTCAAAGTAGTATCTGGAAATTGCTTCTTCAAAAGTGCCACTTTCACTTTGTTCTCAGAATCGAGTGTCATGGGCTTGCCTATCGATAAGTCGACATTTCGTCGTTTAGCAGGTATAATCGATGTCTTGCCTTTATCTAGCCCTCTCTCAAAAACTTTATGTTTGTCTTGTGGATCAACATGCTTTGACGGAGGCTTCTCTTGTGGATGTTTCTCTTTAGGAGGAGTCAAAACTTTGGATTGTGGCTTATCTCCTTCACGACGGTCTTGATGACTCTTATTCTTATCAAGATCTGACTGACGGTGAGAGTGGGAGCGCGGGGAATAAGGACGACCAGAATCATAGTGTCTCTTGTCATCTTTGCCACGACTTTCATGTTGATCATGCCTTATAGGAATCAATTGGGGGCATGCTTCAAGCGGACATCTGTCACGTAGTAGCGGTGGTGTGTCATTTGTCCTGCAAAACGATGCAAGTACATGTTAGAATCAAGATTGATATAGAGCATAAGTTGATGTGACGTGCAGTGCAAGTGTAGTGCATATATCGTAAGTGATTCCCCCTAACAGACAAGAGCCTTGAGTTAGGCCTGTATGCGCAGTTTCCCCGGCTTTCAATGGGGTAACGTCTTCCTTAGAGGTAAGAGAGAGGATCTCTTACAAAATCTCTGGAAGTATAAATGGCGTCAGGCCGGGGAAGTTCCCCCAAACCCCGATATATTGAATCATCCATAAGGGAATCATCGCCTCGAGACGTGGTTGATCGTAGCTCTCTCAGGGAAGTCGATCCTTCAGGAGTAGCTACATCCTCAGGAGTGATGTATTTATCCCTATCTTTGGTAGCTATATTGGCTAATATATTGTCCTGAGTCGAAGTCGGAGAAGGACTCTTGCGAGGTGTAGTTGGATCTTTTGAACTTTCTCCCTTCTCAGTTAGGGTATCAATTGGCCCTTCAACTGGGGCTATATATACATAGGACCTTCTCCATAGCCTATACTACGAGTGATAGCAAGTAAGCGATGGCGATGGAGATAATCAACCAATAGACAGTCTTTGATAGTTAAGAATTTTTGATCGCCATTGAGTAATTGGTTCAGGCGATCAAAATACACCTAATGTACATCTCGTTTCGGATTAGGAACTGCAAGTAAAAGTGAATGACAGTTAATACATTTACAGTAGTGATTGAAGTTAGAAATCTAAGTATGAAATCTCACTTGATTTAAGCTATCACCTAGCACATCCCTGTTGTTGCTTGATATAGAACCATTCAGGTCTTCGATCACCAACTTTGCTGGTGAATGGTACGCTAATGATTTTCCTTTTTGGCACTGATTCAAAATATAAAAAAGACGGTGTATCTTGGGTTCGGTGTTCGAAATTGTAGAAGAAGCATACATATTCAAAGGTGAGCTTCATCCCAAGAATTCCCTATATGCAATGTATAAGGTGTACAAGTAAGCATAGGCGCTGGGTTGGAGTTGCATTGGAGCAATTTCCATTCGTCTCAGAAAATCGATGACGAATGGTGGGAACGGAGGTATCGCCCCGACAAGACACATTAACCTAATGATCGCCATGTACCCTTCGGGTGGATTATGAGGTCGATCTATCTTAGCAGGAAGCTCAGTGTCTCTCCATGCTTTAAACATATTCGCGCAAGTTTGGCGTCGTCAATTGTCGATTCGATATATTCACCAGGTGATTCTAAGACAATGACACTCTCGAATTCATCAGGATCGCAACTATCTCCTACTCCCCCTCCTCTTCTTGCTCCATAGAGAATTCACTTTCAGATGATGTTGTACCTTCGTGAGTTTCCATTTCATAGTCTGAACCCTCACTGTTCCAATCGAGGTCTGAAGTGCAGGATATGCCTTCAATAATGCGATTTTTAGACGACCCTGCTGTAGCTTTCCTTTCTGCTAGCCTAGCTGATCGTCTCCTAACCATGATAGTTGTATTATCCAAGAGATAATATAAATTATAGTGTACTAGCCCGTGCCCCCCCTGTGTGTGTGTGCGTGCGCTAAGTTGTGCAAATGTGTACAATGCTGAAATCAGAGAATACAGGATTAGTAGAAAGTAAAACAATAAGGAAAGCAGTCATGCATTCACCAATTCCAGACGATTCAGTTTAGAAGGCTCTATCTTAACTATCCACAATTTTGCGATCATGCTTTGTTTTTGTCAAGTTATTTACAGGTTATGCATGTGTTCCACATGAAAGATATTCGGGTCGGTTTAGGGGTCCAAGTCTTTTAACAACGGCTCGGTTCAGAAGTTCACACACAGGCTTATCGGTTCGGTTCTAGGGAGAAAGAGAAACAATGCTCCGGGTCGGATCGGGCCTTGTGAAACCATAACGGTTCGAATCGGTCAACACCGAACCGAACTGGAATAACTTTCTGGAAGTTGACTCTATCCCTTGAGCATTTTCAATCTGAGCAGACCCCATATCGCCAACACTTTCCTATGTGCATGAATAAGTCTCAAATCCTTTTACTCTCAACTGATTCGTTCCTCACTTAGATTCATTGTCTTCTCCCCTCTTTCTTTCATCGAATCAAAAGCACATCCTCACTGTTCCCCAAGAACAACAAACCCAATACTCTAGCATGTTCATTTTTGATGAGGTGTTGGTGGATTAATGCCTACAGCGCTAGTTCAGATCGCCATCACCACCACGTCGAGGTGACGACAAAGCCACCAGCCACGAAGGCAACAGATCAGAAGACGTCCACATCGAGTTTGATATTAATTTGGGTAAAATCATCCAAATTGATTTCAATTTTGAGCATAACTAGAGGAAAAATGAGAAGAAGCAAGAATTTAAAACCCACCTACAAGATTAATTTGAAGATTAGAAGAATCATTGATGGTTTGAAAATTATGGTTTTTTCCTCAAGAATTCGGAAAGCAATGGTGAAAAATGAGAGGTAAGAGAAGGGTACCTATAAATTTATATAAAGGGAAAGAGACTATTTGTGTCCCAATGGATTTGACTATCTAATTCGATCCATACAGAAAATCAAGCAGAATTAAGGCCCCTCATCCCATTAATGCGATGAGGGACAAGAGTCGGAACGGGTCGGGATTGATCGAGCCGAACCGAAGCATGATTGTCATTTCAACTCAACGCATGAAATAAAAATTTATAACTATAAAGGATAGTATAAAAATTTACAAGTACGCGTTATAAAGAATCATCTGAAGAAATCGCTTGGGCCTTAAATGGAATCTTAAATTTATTGAAAACGACAGAAGATATTCATGACCCCATGGCATATTTATAGGTATCGCAATTACACCAAGAGACAAGATTTTTTGGAGCATCACGACAATCCCAAAAGATACGACCACTAATCGACACTAGTTCATGGATAAATAAGTTAATTATTTCGAAGTGTGCCTCATCTCTAATGAAAACGCATTTCGAGGGGAAAAAATGTTAGCATGCTTTGTGATCGGACTATACAAAGCTTATGTATCAACAAATGAATGCATTCAAGGACAAGGAGTGCAGAAGAGGAGTTTTCGGATCGGTTCGGAAATCTCTAATCGAACCCCTTCACGTATATAAGTAGATCAGTGAGCCAACTTCAGATTAGTCACCCCGATTCGGTTCGACCTATCAACACATATCCAATCCGAAGTCCATGCACCTATCCGAACCGAAGTTCAGAACTGCGATGGTTATACACCACGTTCCTGCATAGGTGGTTGTTACCCATGAATCTACGTTACAAATGCGCTGGCATCATCTTAAACCAAGCAGATCCGAAAGTCACGAGATGGGCCCTATGTAGCATCCACACCGGATGGTTTAACAGCCTATAAATACCCCCATAAAGCACCATTTTAGAGGATCTTTTGGCAAATTAATCACTCTAACTCCTAGACCCCAGCGAATTTCATTGCTTTATTCAGATTATATTCTACAAAATTAGGAGAGATTATCAATTGCGTAAGTGAGATTGAGTGAGAATCAGCATTGTATTTGTATTAAAATCATCAATCAAAGAAGTAAAAAGTGGACGTAGGCTCTTTAACGTTGAACCACTATAAATTGTGTGTTCTTGTCGTTTTCTTTTCATTTTTCTTAGAATTATCATTCAATTGGGTGTTAGAACCACTTTTTGGTCTAACAGTGTTGTTGTGTACTATATGCTTTCTGTTAGAGGTGTTTCAATTTGAGTTTTGTTTGATATTGGGGCATCGCATTATTTTATCAGGAATGAGCTTGTGTCCAAGTTAGGTATAGCACCTGAAATTGTTGAGAAACACCATTGATTGTGATTAATCCAGAAGAGGGTTCTTCTACTCTTTGTATGATTTTTAGTGTTCTATTTTTATCGAGCCATGGTTGCTCTTTTGGGTGTGGCTGCTTTGTTTTGAACTTCATTGGATTTGGAATTATTCAGGATATGGATTGGCTCAAGAGATATGCAACTATAATGGATTACGAAAAGCATGAAGTGACAATCGGGAACAAGGAAGGGTGAAACACCACACCTCCATTAAGGTCACTCACGAAGGGAATGCCTTAATTTCGGTGGAGCATTATAGGTAAAAGATGCAGATAAATTACAAGACAGACAATTAAAGCATCGACAAATAAATAAAACTTTATTTCATTGATAAATAGCTTGTACAAAGATTGTTTTACAATACCAAAGTATCATGTCTTGCTTACAAAAATAAAGAAGCATAAAATGATTTCCCCAAAAAAAGCATGAGCCAGCCATAGCAGTAGAAGAGAGAGTCCAAGGCAACACATCAAAGAGTCTTCAAGCTTGGAAAGAGTAACGGTCCAAACAAACCTGAGCTATTCCCTCCCTGACTACCTGGGGGGGGGGGGGGGACGGAAGAAAAGAGGCGAAAGCAAACTAGGTCAGACATGAAGTCTGGTAAATCCAGTGATTCTTAGTATTTAAACGAGGAAAAGGGTCATGACATGAATAAACTAAATATAAGACTAAACCATGGTAACAAGATAATATGGGATAAGCATGGGATATGGCAAGATAAACCGAATGTACCGATAAACTGAATGTACTGATAAACTGAATGCGCTTCTACTCCTTCTCTGCTTCGCAACTACCCTGTTTATACTGATTTCTATATCTCTGCACTACCTAACTGGTGTCCAAACTAGTAATCTATGATCATATGATAACGTGATCCCAATCCCCGTATTTGCGGTTGCCTTCAGATGTGCTTCTATTATGGGGATTCCGTTTATTACCTAGATCTAATCTACGGCTTACTATCGAGTGCTTACTAGATTCAACCAGGGTTTACACTACCCAGGGCCACTGGGGTTTATGCTACCTATTGAACGCTTATTGGATTCAGGGTTTACGCGACCTAGGTCCAACTAGGGATTATGCTACCTACTTGTATTAATTTTCCATGTGTCTGTGTCAGTCGGCCCTCTCTTGCGTGTAGATACTCTGTGTTGGCCCCACCATAAGGTGTATCAAGCCTTATGATAGCGACCCGACACGATTCAAGATGCACAGTGTATAACTACTGGTACCTAGTGCCTGCTTTTTCCACTCTGGAGTACGTGCACGCCCGTAAACCGTTTGAACCTACCCCCTGCCGCTATTTTTGATCGCTTATAATCAGCCAAGTAATCGTGCCCCACCCTGCCTAGTTTCAGGGTACGATGATACATCTGTGTGGGTTACTACTGAAATAGTTCCCCTGTTACTAGGATTTCCTGCTGGTTAAGTTAGTGGGCCTACATATAAGAATATTACCCACCTATACGAGATGTACTTAACCCTCCCACCGATTCTAGCATGTTTTCTTAACGGTTAAGTTTTGTGGGCCTATATTTACTAATATTACCCAGCAACCCGACATGCACTTAACCTTCCCACGGATTCAACCATGTTTATTTAATGGTTAAGTTTTGTGGGCCTATATTTACTAATATTACCCACCAACCCGACGTGTACTTAACCTCCTACTCGTCAAGTCGTGTTGGTTAAGTGGTTCTTATTAACTTAACCTTTCTTGCTTATCATGTTGGATTGGTTAAGTGTGATTTATTAATTTAACCCTGTTCATTCATCAGGTTATATTGGTTAAGTATTTCCCATTTAACCCCATTCGCTCATCAAGTTATATTGGTCAAGTGTCATTAATCAATTCAAGTTAACTTAACCCATCCACACATCACGTCATGTTGCTTAAGTGTTTTCTTCTGGTGTTGACTTGACCCTACCTCAAATCATGTTATATTGGTCAAGTGTTGTTCTCGTGTTAACTAAACCCTTCCCATACATCATGTCATATAATTGGTTAAGTGTTTTCCTCTTGTATTACTTAACCCCACCACATGTCATTATATATTTTGGTTAAGTGTTACCTTAGTTAACTTAATCCTATCATCTGATTAATTAACATGTTACAACGGTTACGTGTTCTAAATTTACTTAACCTCACCCACTTGTCTAATTAACATGTTATTACGGTTAAGTGTTGAAAGTGTCGATATACGACTTAGGCAGGATCAGTAATATGGATAAGCGGAAAGTATGTGATATACTAACTTGTATACTTACAATAGTTATGCAGTAAATATTTATTATAAAACGATCTCATAGAAGCAATATCACAGATAAGGAAGTGCAGTAATAGAAAAATCACACCAGGGATTTTTATACTGGTTCGGAGCACCGTCCTACGTCCAGTCCCAGATCTCCTATCTGGAATTTCACTAAACAACTACCTCACTTCACCCAGAGGAACACGTTCACAACACCCGAGCAGCCGAACGGGATTTCACGCCTCTATCAACACGAGGACTTCACAACTTGCCTCTTACAACACCGAGGACTTCAGACAAGATAATTAAACTTATAATTTGACAATATGTGTTCTCAATAACACGACTTTGTCAGTTCTTGTACACCCTTCCTATAATCTTATCCTCAAATATGATCTTCTGATTATGAAGATTTGGAAGATGATATCGTTGTTTGAATCTAAAGAATAATATATATAGATTCAAGGATTCAAATAACGATATGTGAGAATTATGAGCTTTTGAATGCTTTTAGAGAGCAAGAATGAAATCAGCAATTAGATAGCAAGAATAGAAAGAATTGTTATTTTTAAAATGGTGATTTCATGTTGCTTTTATAGAGGATGGAGAGTTATAATCATTGGTAAAGAGAAGCAACGAATAGAGATGATTTTTGGCGAAGAGAAAAGGAAACAACCCTTGATAAATAAGAGTGTCTATTCGAAAAGTTGTTTCAGTTCGTAGACCAGTCGACTGGTTAAAAATGACCAGTAGATTGGTATTTGAATATATGTACGTTATATACATGTGTGCACGTTCATTGTTCATTTATGCCCAGAAACGGTCGACCGCCCAGAATGAAACCGGTCGACCGGTTTCTAATAGTATGCACAATGAATGTGCATACATATATATATATTCAAACCATTGAGGTATATGATTATTTGAAGATAGATTTTAACATTTATAACCCAACTAAAACTCTAAATAATCAACCTCTAATGTTAAATACCATTGAATCTCTTCTTTTTGTCGATCTTGAACTTCTCCTTGTCATTTAATCAAAACGTCGTGAATTCCTTGTTTCAACATTCTTCCCCTTTTTGATTGATGACAACATAGCTCTGAAATTGTTTTTAACTCCCCCTGAATATATGCTCCCCCTGAAATACATACTAAAAAAATCTGCAAAACATAATGTTAGTAATATTTTTCTCCCCCTTTGTCATCGACAAAAAGGAGTAGTGAACACACAAATAGTTTAAGAGGAACTTTAAGATTGTAGCATATAATATATACCAAACATACCACAAGCAAGTCATGTACCTAATAGCTTAAGACGTACAAACCCAAAATAAATACAGCACTATTTACATACAAGTGCCGGTTTGAAGTTTTGCATAAAAATATAAAACATAGTATCATAAAACGTGGATGGAAAACAAACTAATGCGATGAATATTTGGATTCAGTGGTGTCCCACTCAATTTGTTCGTTCCCTCCTTCTTCCTTGTCTCCTTCTTCTGGAACATCTTCCACGTCTTTGTTTCCTTCGTCTTCCTCCTTGGTCTCATATTCCCCACGACCACGTCCTATATTGGTTCCTGAAGTGGTGCCTTCGTCAGATGATGACCACGTAAATGTAGGAGGCATGGGACGTTTTCCCGGGTCTTGTATTTGGGTAGAGGAAGATGATGATGCACATGAAATTACATCCCAAATAATACCGAAGAAAGACTTAAGTTTCGAAAATCGTTTGTCGAGCTTTTTATCCAAACTCTCGAGTTTGGTGTCGGTACGTTTAAGTCTCGCTTCGAGGAGGGATTGGTTCCGTGCAATTTGTGCTAGTGAATCCTTAGTTGACGAGGAAGGTTGAAGGAGTTTGACTTCTTCCGGTTTAGGCTTGGGAGTCGTAGAAGAAGTGGTTTCTTGAGGACCTTGCTTTTGGTATTGTTCAAAAGGAATGATATTCACACAAGATTCAAGGAGCTTCATTCTCTTTTTAGTTGCTTTGTCGATGCACTTTGGCTTGGAGATTTTAGACTCACAAGACTTGACACCACAATCGAGTAAAAGTTTCATAACATATTCATTGTAGAAAATGTGTGGCCTTGTGCGTTCATTGACAAGCAAAATCTCATCGAAAATCACGTTTATCCAATTTATCTCAATATCCCCATAAATTGCATATAATGCCTTGAAGTTTTCTTTATATACGGCATCAAAGTTACCAACCCTCGGCAATAACGAGCGTGTGATGGCATGATGTAAAACACGAGCTGTAGGCCGTAAGTTAATCGCCTTAGTGCTAGTTTTATGATCCTCGATAAAAAGATGACTGATTTTATCACGAATATGGATAGTGCAGAAATCCGAAGAAAATTCTCTTCCACTATTTGGCGAATTGAGAACCATGGCCATTCGTTCCTTTGAAATGAAAACTTGCTGACCACAAACTACAGACCAAAGACAATTAGCAGAATTCTCTGGTTTGAATTTTGGTAGGTTAAGATTAGCATAGAACAACCGAATCATAATACGATTAATTTCAATGTTGTTCTTATCAAAGGTAAGGAATGATTTTATACGAGCCTTATCTAGTAGTTCTTCAACATCATAGAGGATAAAAGCAGAGAGATTTATGAAAGAACCGTTGTGAATGGTGTAATCCTTCATAGCATTCCAACGTTTTACTGCAATAGGATCCATAAGTCATTGTTTGATGTTAGAATCTATGGGTTGGAGTGAAGTGGAACTCGATTTCTTGTGTTTCTTTTGAGGTGGTGCCATCGATTATGAGGAAATTGATTTGGGGGTTTTGGTTTTTTAGGGATTGGAGAGAAAGAAGATAAATAAATAATGAGTGAAGAGGTGGGATATATGAATCGTCGTGCGGATTGAAGGTTAAAAAAACTGGAAAACACGTGAAAGGTTGACCGTTGAAATTGGACCGGTCGACCGGTTCCTGGAAAATTAATTTCCAGAGAAGATTGTCGGTCGACTGGTAGAAAATATACCCGTCGACTGGTATAGGTTTGAGTTGAAAATTTTCCAGAGAGTTGAACGGTCGACTGGTAATTTTTCTGGCGGTTGACCGGTTCCAAAATATAAATATTTCCAGAGACTTGATCGATCGACTGGTCCATTCCTGACGGTCGACCGTTTCTGTATATATTTGTTTTTCTGGATTTATGAGCGCTTAAAAAATTATATAAATTTTATTTCAACTCAAAATGGATTTGAAAAACAAAATACATGAAAAACCAAAAAATAGGAATTAAAACAAAAACTTATTATGCAACAAAAACGATATAAATTAATGAGAGGTGGATGACTTGTCTTCGGATGTTTCTTTAATATTTGTAACTCTCGGTGTCCATGGCGACCAATTTTCTCTTACTCCTTCATTTCTCGCGTAATTACGATCCCATGAGTTAGGACTTCGAGATGTAGATGGAGGAGGTGGCATTGGTTCGTGAACTCCGTGTCTATCCGTGCTACAGAAAAATGACACCATTCGTTCTAAGAGAGTTAAACGATCAGATGTGAGTTTTTGTTCATAATGAAGTTGACGTTGGAGATCTATCTGATGTTTAGTGTAGTGATGAATTTCACTAATCTTCTCTCTTGTTCGTGGAGAACAGAATAATGCTTTCTTAGCACGTTTGGGTTTTGGTGTATCTCTGGGGGCATGCGAACATTCCGGTCTACTCTTTGGTGTTTCCGGAGAGTAGTATTCTTCAGGTTCGGAACTAGTGACCGAGATATGTGATCATTGTGCACATTCGTCGCATATGTGTGCCATTATATAAAGAAATTATGAACTTGTATACAAATGTTTAAGGATGGAGATGCATAAAACAATAAGAAAGGAGTATGTATATATAGGATTTACGAAATTCAAAGCAACGGTTAAAACACTCAGAGAATATAAGACTAAAATATTGTAAAGATCACAATTATTTGCTAATAATAGCAAAAAGCTATTAACCGGCTAAGTTAATAAGAATATATGTGTCGTCTAGATAAGAACTCAACATTACAGTGTATATTATACATCGAGTTCAGTTCTAGAAATTAAGCTGAGCTCTCTACGTAAAGAAATAAAACTAGATTCGAGGAGAGGCTTAGTAAAAATGTCTGCTAGTTGGTTGTCAGTCTGGACATATTCGAGACATATTGTTCCTTTTTCAATATTGTCTCTTAAGAAATGATGTCGAATATCAATGTGCTTTGTTCGAGAAAGATTGACTGGGTTTTTCGATAAATTGATTGCACTTGTGTTATCACAGTATATGATGGAGTTTGATAAATGTATATCAAAATCTCGAAGTGTTTGTTGCATATATAATACTTGAGTACAAGCTAAAGCTGCTGATATGTACTCAGCTTCACATGTCGAGAGTGAAACGCAATTTTTTTTTCTTACTAAACCAAGAGACAAGTGATTTTCCAATAAAATGGCACGTACCACTTGTACTCTTTTTATCCGTGCGAGAGCCACCGAAATCAGCATCACAATATGATACTAGTTCGAATGAACAATCTTTTGGGTAGAAAAGACCAAAATCTTTGGTTTTATTAAGATATCATATTATACGTTTTACAGCTCGTAAATGTGATTCTTTAGGATTAGCATGAAACCTTGCACACAAACAAACACTCATCATAATATCTGGACGACTTGCGGTAAGGTACAGGAGAGAACCAATCATGCTTCGATATAACTTCTGGTCAATTTTCTTACCATGTTCAACTTTTTCAAGATGTGTGGTTGTACTCATAGGAGTTGGTTTACCAGAGGTATTTTCTAAATCGAAACGTTTGACTAGATTTCCACAGTACTTCTCTTGACTAATAAAAATACCATTAGAAAGCTGTTTGATTTGAAGACCAAGGAAATTCGATAGTTCTCCCATATGAGACATTTCAAATTCTTTGGTCATAATATTTGCAAACTCTTTGTAGAGTTTATCGTTTGTTGAACCAAAGATAATATCGTCTATATATATATATCTGGATAACTAATATATCTTTTCGAGAATGTTTTATGAATTGAGTATGATCAACTTTACCAATTTGAAAACCAGAATCAATAAGATAGCTTCGTAATCGTTCGTACCAAGCACGAGGTGCTTGTTTTAATCCATATAAAGCTTTCTTAAGTTTATATACGTGATCAGGATATTTCTCATGTACGAACAAGGGAGGTTGTTCGACATATACATTCTCTTTGATAAACCCATTTAAGAATACACTTTTGACATCCATTTGATAAAGTTTAAAATTATGATGACAAGCAAAGGACAGTAAGATTCGAATAGCTTCTAATCAATCTACGGGTGCAAAGGTTTCTTCATAATCGATACCTTCTTCCTGATTATATCATTGTGCTACTAATCTTGCCTTATTTCTGGTAATATTTCCTTGTTCATCGGCTTTATTTTTATAAATCCATTTCGTACTAATGACTGACTGATCAGTCGGTCATTGAACAAGTTCCCAGACATCATTGCGCTCGAACTGATTTAGTTCTTCCTGCATGGCAATGATCCAGTAATCATTAGTAGCAGCTTCTTTAGGATTCTTAGGTTTGATATTTGAGACAAACGCGACATGACCCATTTGATTTAGTTGACTCCTTGTTCTTATTTGTGATGTTACTTCTCCAATAACATTTTGAACAGGATGATCTCTTAGAATTCTAGGAGGAGATCTAAATCTTGGTGGAGAAGGTACCACAACAAGTTGAGGAATATCGTCAACAATTTCTGAGTCAGAGTCATTATTTGTGATGATAGGATTATTAGTGACTATGGTCTCTTCGTCATCTGATACGATATGAGATGGTTTATAGAATTCATCAAAAGAGACATGAAGTGATTCTTCAATAGTTTTAGTTCTCTTGTTAAATATACGATAGGCCTTGCTTCGTTCCGAATATCTGACAAATATGCCTTCATCGGATTTTGAATCAAATTTTCCAAGATGGTCTTTCGTATTTAAAATAAAGCATTTAGAACCGAAAACTTTGAAATATGAGATATTTGATTTTCTTTGATTAAATAGCTCATAGGATGTATTTTAGTCAGAGGTCAAATGGATACACGATTCAAAACATAACACGTAGTTGCAACAACTTCTACCCAAAAATGTTTTGGTAGAGTGGATCCATTTAATAATGTTCTTGCACATTCTTGTAAAGTTTGATTTTTCCTTTCTACAACTCCGTTTTGTTGTGGAGTTCTAGGAAACAAAAAATTATGATGTATACCTTTCTTTGTACAAAAATGCTAAAATTCATTATTTTCGAACTCTCCGCCATGATCACTTCTTATATTTTTAACCTTAAGTCCTTTAGACTTTTGAATTCTCTTAACGAAGGATTTGAAATGTTTGAAAGTGTCACTTTTGTTTTTTAAGAAAATCACCCATGTATAACGAGAGTAATCGTCAACTATTATAACACATAGCGATTATGGTTTATTGACTGAACCTGTGTTGGTCCAAATAAATCCATATGTAATAGCTCAAGTGGTTGTAACGTTGATATGACTTTCTTGGATATGAAAGACGATTTAGTCAATTTTCCTAATTGATATGCATTACAAAGATTATTAACTGTAAAGCCAATTTTGGGTAGTCCTTTAACTAGATCATTTTTAAGCTAGCTTGTCAATAGTTCTGAAGTTTATGTGACAGAAACGTTTGTGCCATTGCCATGGATCATTATCATTTGCTACAAGACACATATCTGAGTTATGATTGATATTCATATTCAAAATATAGATATTTCTGTCTCTATAACCTTCAAAAACTAGATTTCGATCTTTATCTAAGATACTACAATTATTGTCCGAAAAGGAAATAGTAAAACCTTTGTCGCACAATTGACTGATACTTAGTAAATTATGTTTCAAATTTCTAACTAGCATGACATTAGTAATAAGAGGTAAGTTAGATGTACCATAATTGCTCACATCGCCTTTGCCGATGATATAGCCTTTTGAATTATCTCCAAAAGTGACAGAGCCACCATCTGAATAAGTGATATTTGTTAATAAGCTCTTGTCTCCAGTCATATGCTTCGAGCAACCACTGTCCAGTATCCACTTTCCTCTTTTCTTGAGTGGGACCTGCAAAAAATAAAATTAAGTCCATGGTACCCACTTTTTTTATAAGGTCCTAAGAGTTAGGTCTTAGGAGTCCAAACCCATACGGGTCCGGTATCCCCTTTATACATATAATTTGGATTGTGATGCACAGAATTCAAATTTTTTTGAATGTACTTGTTCCTAATCAAATTGTTATTTGTTTTAGGAACCCATATTTTTATAGACTTGACATTCTTCTTTTGAAATTTCACAATCGGTGAGACGACCCCAAACCCCGTACAGACGGCGTTAAGGGTAATCCGTGGAATATAACACAGAAACAGATAATAGCAGGACAAAATTAAATAAATACACCAGATAATGAACAATAGAATATACTGGATAAGAGTAATCATCAGAGTTACACAGTATACAGGATCTTACTTAGTACAAATACAGTTTAGCTATACATAAATGTCTACAGCGGAAATAAACAAAATATGTACAGTAGGAGCTGAACAACATAAAAAGAGATAAATGATAGAATCCATCTTCAGCTCCAGCTATCCAGAAAGAACCAACTAAACCTGAATACAAGGCTGCCCGTGTAGAAAAAGGGGCACCCGAGTTTGAAAGTGAAACAAACTACGAGTCAGTCATGGGACTGGTATGAGAAATCTACTCAACACATATATAATTTGGCTAATCACAGGACCACGCCACTTTCGTGGAACGGGTTTTTTCCATGGTTTGCCAGTGCTTTAAAACAAATCTTTCTTTTAAACATCGCTATGCTTTTTACAAAAATGAAGCCGTTTTAAGACTTAGTTCCCATCACAAAATGCAACGCAAACCGGAGGATAGAGTTTTTACCTTATAACGGCCAAAATATGCTTGATACGAATAAAACAAAGGCATTTGATATTATTGCTAGTGTTTATATGTTTGAAAACAATTTCAAATCATAACTATCAATCATAGACGGCATTAATGCCCCATACCACTATGTCGCCATATATAGGTATACAATCAAATTCGCACGATGTCGTATTTAATAATTGGATTTCCGTCATGAACCAAGGCAAAAGATAGTCCTTACCGAATTCAAGACTCTCTAGCCCGAGCCTCCGGAACAGCCGCAACTGCCCCTTGGATCATCAGGTCGGTCCGCACGGAGTGGATTATAGTGCCTGAATAATACGTTTCCCCGCCCTTTGGAGCGTAAATGAGCCAACGAATGACTCCATTGGACCCGGATCGTCCGATCAAACCGAGGCGCCTCGCAACAGCAACAACCACATAGGTGAAAAGTATATAAATGTCAGGGCTGGTAGGTCACTGACACCACCCTAGCTAGAAAGAAACGCATGCCCTCCCTGAGGTCCTTCTCCCGTTTCTGGTTCATACCGGGGTGTGAGGCTCGCGAATTCACCTTATACACAAAGCTACGCCACACAGGCGGTGCTTTGATCATCACCACAAGACTTTGCTTTTCAACAGAAGCCCTGATCACTTGCCACTTAGGCATGCCACACTAGCAATTCATGTCATGCGACTGATGTCCATCGATACACAACCTCTGAGCTCGTGCGTCTCTGAGAAGGGCGTTAAGCAAAAGAATAAATTCTCCGCCGCCAAACAGATGTATATTTAATAGAGATCAATCAACACAGAATAAAATCCAATGTTAGACACACAGTCCATTTACAAGTCCGTTCTGGGTCTGAACGAAACCGAAGGCACTAAATACCTCGCAAACCCATCGATCACCACGTACGTCTGGACGATCACCACTCATTATCCATATTTCGGGATGCCTCCCAATCAGGACCTCGGTTACCATCCAAACGAGGTGAAGATCTCCGGTCTTCGACCACCATCTTCATCTTCGACTTTCAATCATCGGTCAATTATTTGAAATGAGAATTAACTCGGCCTTTTCAAATAATTCACGTTTATTTAGAATTTCAAATCAATTTATTTCAATGGTTAAATCATTCGACAACACCAATTTTGTTCTTTAATGTAATTTTCACACCAAACACATTCAACCATCAAATACAACATAAATCGAGCAAATTCAGTTTATTTCCATTCCATATCGTTTATGATATTTTATAACGATTTATCACTATTTTTATTTATTTTAAAATAGCCAATTTATTCAAAACGACGCTTCGGGCCATAACGCGGCCGTGGCGCTGTTTTTCTTCAGATTTGATTTACACATATCTGAAAATCTAACCGTTGGATCTTCACAAAATTTACATCATTAGAAAGGTCTTTTTAAAGCGAATCCAACGGTTCCAGTTTCGGGAAAATCCGACGGTCGGATCTCCCGGTACAATCATTTGAAGTTTCGATTTCAAAATACGAACTACAGCGTCGCTATTCGATTAAATATAATTATATTTTTATATATATATATATAAATATAACCGTTTCTGGCGCTATTTTCTTCATATTTGAATTAAACATTCCAGACAATCCAACCGTTGGATTTTTATAAGGTTGGTGTCGTTGGAAAGATATTTCCATGGCGAACCCGACGGTTGCGGTTTCGGGAAAATCCAATGGTCGGATTTCTCGCACTAGTTGTTTGAAATCACGGTTTCAAAACACGAACTGCACGGCCACGTTTCGTTTTAATTTTATTTATATTTACATTTTTCTATAAATATAGTTCATTCAACAATTTCAATATCGTTTTCACTTCAAATATTTCACTAACGCCTTTAAATTTTGGAAAATTTCGCCATAACCTCCTTTGTACGGGAGGGGCTGGGAAAATTCCCAAATAGCCACACGGGCGTCTCATGTCAAAAAGAAAAAGAAAAAGCCAAGCGGCTAGCCAACAGGCTCATAAAATCATCACCCAAACAAAACAGTAAATGTGTACCTATTTGTCGGGCACAAAATTTTATTCCTCTTCTCTAGCCCCTTTGCTATAACCTGTTCAATAAATATGCATGTACATATATACAGTTCTTATCATTTATCATTTTCCATTCGACTTCATATTTGATTCCATTTGGTTTAAAAACACCATTCATTCTAATGTTGCATGCACAGGTAAAAATCACATCATTAGCTAATTAATGAATATTTCGACTCATGCATATTTATATGAACGAGTTGCTATTTTCTACACTTCACATTTCAACAATTCATGTATATCATAAAAATGTGATTTTTATTGTAAAACAATTCTTTTCAAAACACTATTATTTTATATAGTCTATATAGATGATAGAAAGGTGATTTTTATTGTAAAACAATTTATATCAAAACACTATTATTTTATATAGTCTATATAGATGATAAAAAGGTGATTTTTATTGTAAAACAATTTATATCAAAACACTATTATTTTATATAGTCTATATAGATGATAAAAAGGTGATTTTTATTGTAAAACAATTTATATCAAAATATGAATACCATTCAACACATGAATTTCTAATCAACGAATGAATATCGATTCAACACATGAAGGTTTTCTATAGTTTATATATATATAGATAAAAATGTGATTTTTATATTTAAAGCACGAAGACCATTCAACACATGAATCTCTAATCAACGAATGAATATCGATTCAACACATGAAGGTTTTCTATTTAACGAATAAATATAGTTTCAGCAAATGAAAATAATTCAAACACATCAATATTATTCAAAATTTCGGCAGCATAACGGCAGGGTAGTTAAAACCGGGACCGTCCCTAGTACGGCTCCTCGCTCTACCTTAAAACCTCGCGGTTTTTGACAATGGGGATCATGCATCTAGTTCGCACGCAGGCGGCATGTATATATTTATTTCATTTCCACAAACTAATCCTATGTGGTTTCAACCAAATATTTCTCAACCACAAACGGTTATTTTTCAACCACAATCAATCAATATTAACCCCAAACAATCCCAAACAACCATTCGCTATCAATCAATTTTCACACAAATCACAACCAATAAATATCGTCCATGGTTTGTGGACGGG
The DNA here is from genome assembly GCA_030737875.1 of Allium sativum. Classification (NCBI taxonomy): domain Eukaryota; kingdom Viridiplantae; phylum Streptophyta; class Magnoliopsida; order Asparagales; family Amaryllidaceae; genus Allium; species Allium sativum. The sequence goes on from JASFAX010004331.1 coordinate 22,970, forward strand.
GGGCGTATATATATATATATATATATATATATATATGTATGTATAGCAATTCACTTCTATTTCAACACATATATAATTTTTACAACGCATATACAACTTATACATCGAACGTACAACTTATACAACGCTTATACATGAGGTGTACAACGCTTATATAACTCATACATCGACTATATAATTTATACATCGTCGTTTTCCATATTGTTTATAAATTAGAAATCTCACATTGGGTTACACTCCACCAAAAATAGCAGAAGGCTCAGAAAAATACGCGGTCTCTTCTAGAATGTAGAAGACGTCCACACGAGTCCATTGTCTCTTGTTTCACTTTCCTTTGATGTTCGAAATTAGGTCTTGATCTTTCTTCAACTTGGTGCAACGATATGAAGATCGACCACCACCACGTCACATCCCTCCGAGAGGCGCGCCGAACGATGCCGGGGGGCCCCACTCGGTGGCACGGCAGCTGAGATATCGGGGACGATGCGGCGGCACTTCTCGACGCTGAATCTCGAAAAATACACCACTAGAGAAGCTCCAACTGGTATGGATTTGAAGATCGAGGGAAGGGCTTCAAAATTCTCCAAAGGAGCAGTGGGTTCTGATGCGTGGATGACGATAAATCGAGGCACGAAGATCTGAAGGGGAGCCGCCGTTGATTTCGAGGGTATCGGGGAAGAAAGAGAATAGATTAGCCAATAGGATTTTTTTTATAATTTTTAAAATCTCTAAAATACCCCTGTCCCATATGAACACCAATTCGAACCCGACGACTGTCGCCCCTAGCGTTTTACCCCCATTCCGAACACAATGGGATATGTTTCGAAGGCCCATTCGAATGTTTCAGCCAGTTTTCGTTCAGATTAAAATATAAAACATTCAACATTTAATTTGAACGTACATTTCAATTTGCCAGGGCCACAAATTGATTCGAAAAATTCCAGAAAAATAAATCTAGCTATGTTTTGACGATACGGTCCCAACAAAACTAGTTTCGTCGAATTCTGAGACCGTTTGCAAAAAGGCCCATTTTTGGTCGATCCAATTTAACTGTAATTGGCCAAAACACGTTTTCCTTTGCCACGCTCACATACTAGCTTCAAAAATTATGAAATTTGAAACCTAGCAATAACTTCACATCCCGGATCCAACAAAAGTGGTTTCGTCGAATTCCGAGGTCGTATGCAAAATGGTCAATTTCACGGGCTATATAAATTCCATAGCGACCTTTCTGAAAATTCATTTGGCCATAACTTTTGCTTTCCGCCATGAAAATTCGATTTTTCATATTCTTTAGAGAGGTATTCACTAACAGATTTAAATACTTTTGGTTTCACTAAAATCTGTTTTGTTTTGCACCTGGTACAGTCCGACAAAGTTTGAATTCAATTTTTGAAACTGCAGCGCCTTTTCAGGCCTTGTTTATAATTATAATTAATTATATTTGTTTTCAATGGTCGATTCAAACTCACTTTCCATTGCCATTATTTAAAATATTTATTTTAAATATTTAAAATCCATTATTTTAGCCAATTTAAAAATTTTAAATTGGTTCAGATTTTCTGGGTCGTTACAATCTCCCCCACTTAAAACTTTTCGTCCCCGAAAAGGAACAAAGTCGAAAGTGGTTTGATAAATCTACAATCCCACAACACAACAACCAATCCAATTGTTTTCAACCTTTCAAAAATATACTAATCAATTTCTATACTCTTTTTAAAATCATTCAGACTATAGAATTTAAAAGTGCACATCCATTGAAAGAAAATAACAACAGAGTAGAGAATTAAATGGTAATGCAAAGTAGGGTAAATGTACCTTGCACCAGAGTCAAATAGAGATATCTACTCGGCATCTGGGATAGGCTTTCTGAATGCTCTCCTCAGTTTCCCAAGTACAATCTCGCAGATCTCCACTCCATTGCACTTTGACTAAGTGAACCTTCTTGTTCCTCAGCTCTTTGGTTTCTTTTCCGATAATCTTTAGCGGCTCTCGTCTCACAGCTAGTTCTGGAGTAATTTCAATGTCTTGTTGAGCTGCTTCTTCCACGATCAAGTCCGGATCATGAACGTGCTTTCAGAGTTGAGATATGTGAAATACATCATGAACTCCAGGCAACCAATCAGGCAATTTAACCCTATAAGCGAGAGTCCTGATCCGTTCCAGAATAGGAAACGGACCAATGAATTTGGGTGCCAACTTGCCAGTTTTACCGAACCGGATAACTCCTCTCATTTGCGATACTTTCAAATATACATAGTCGCCAACAGCAAAGGATATATCTCTTCTCCTCCTATCGGCATAGCTCTTTTGTCGGCTTTGAGCGGCGAGTAATCGCTTTTTAATAAAAACGACTTTGTCGGCAGCTTCTCGGATCATATCAGGACCCAACACAAGTCTATTACCTGGTTCGACCCAACAAGCAGGAGATCGGCACGGTCTACCATACAATGCTTCGAATGGCGACATTGTCAGACTCGCCTGGTAGCTGTTGTTATATGAGAATTCAGCCAAATGCAGATGGTCTTCCCATGCTCCGCCGAAATCTAGAATACAATCCCGCAATAGATCTTCTAAAATACGATTCACCCTCTCAGTCTGACCGTCTGTCTGAGGATGATAAGCGGTGCTTAAGTTCAACTTCGTTCCCAGCTCGACTTGAAATGCTTCCCAAAATTTGCTAGTGAATATTGTATCTCTATCACTGACTATACTGAGCGGCACTCCATGTAGTCTAACTATTTCCTTAAAGTAAATCTGCGCCAGACTCTGAGCAGTTCTGTTTGATCTGACAGGTATGAAATGGGCGGTCTTCGTGAAGCAATCTACGATTACCCAAATACTGTCGTTCCCTTTTCTGGTTCTGGGCAGACCATCAATGAAATCCATAGAAATATGTTCCCACTTCCAACCAGGAACTTCTAGCGGTTGTAACAATCCAGCCAATTTCTGTTGGTCGCTCTTGACTAGCTGGCAAGTAGGGCATCGGCTAACATATATTGAGACATCTCTTTTCATAGCCTTCCACCAGAATGTTCGCTTGAGATCGTTGTACATTTTGGCCACACCAGGATGGATACTCAGTTTGGACTTGTGACACTCGTCTAACACTTCCCTTTTTAACTTTGGGATATCAGGAACACAAATCCTTCCTTTCAACCTCAAGGTCTCGTCGTTATCTATTTGAAAACACGAGGGTTCGCCTTTCTGAATCCTTTTGATCATATCCTTAATAAAGTTATCCTCCTTCTGAAGAATAGATATTTTGTCAATCAAGGAAGTCGTGATAATAAAGCTGGCGATCATTACATTCTTTCGGCTCAGCTCATCGGCCACGACATTGGCTTTCCCTGGAGTATATATAATTTCAAAGTCATATGCTGCTAGAAACTCCAGCCAACGTTGCTGCCTCAGATTCAGGTCTTTCTGAGTGAACAGATACTTTAACGACTGGTGATCTGTAAACAGTTCAAACCTCTCACCCAGAAGATAGTGTCTTCAGATTTTCAAGGCAAATACTATAGCCAATAACTCAAGATCATGAGTTACATAGTTTTTCTCGTGCGACTTCAACTGACGGCTAGCATAAGCAATCACTTGACCCCTTTGCATTAACACTGCGCCAAGGCCTTCTCTAGAAGCATCAGTCCAGACTTTTAAATCCTGGTTGCCATCGATGATGGTTAACACTGGAGCAGTTGTTAATCTCAACTTTAGCTCTTCAAAAGCCTCCTCACTTTCTGGAGTCCATTTGAACTTAGAGTGCTTCTTTGTAAGCTTCGTTAAATGGCCAGATATCTTCGAAAAGTTTTTAACGAACTTCCGGTAATAGCTAGCCAATCGGAGAAAACTGCGGACTTCAGTAGGGGTACTGGGCTGTTTCCAATTCTGAATAGCCGTGATTTTGCTTGGATCCACAGCAATTCCTTCTTTCGATACAACGTGGCCCAGAAATTTCACTTCATCTTGCCAGAATATACATTTGGAGAACTTTGCTTTCAATACATTCCTTCTGAGAATTTCCAACACTTGTTCCAAATGTTCTTCATGTTCGGCCTTCGATTTAGAGAAGATTAGAATATCGTCAATAAAAACCAGAACAAATTTATTCAATACTTCTCTGAATACTTTGTTCATCAGATCGACGAAGTAAGATGGAGCGTTACATAAGCCGAACGGCATTACTAACTACTCGTAGAATAAGTTGGGACCTCTGAATGCTGTCATAGGAACACACTCTTCGGCAATTCGAAGTTGATGGAAGCCTGTAGCTAGGTCCATTCGTGAAAATACTTGTGCTCCATTTAATCGATCCAACAAATCATCTATTCGCGACAATGGATATTTGTTCTTTATTGTCTGTTTGTTCAAATCACGATAATCCACACAAAGCCGTAGAGTACCGTCAGATTTTGGGACAAACACCACTGTTGCACCCCAATCAGAGAAACTAGGCCTGATCAGACCTTTCCCTACTAGCTGTCGTGTTTGATTGTCTAATTCCTCTTTCTCTTTCAAGGACATTCTTCGAATAGCGTGAACTACCGGCCTTGCATTGGGAATTAAAGCAATTTTGAAATCAATTTCTCTCTGCGGAGGTAAGCGAACAACTTCTTCAAACACATCCGCATAGTTTTTAACGACAAGAATATCTTTGATGAGGTCAGGAATATTCTCTGTGACTTCAGGGACATTTTCCATTTGAACTGGAGAAACATTCAAAGCTGCCCAGAAGTCTTTCCTATTAGCATTCTGACCTTCACAGGGAATGGTTATATAATCACCTGATTTTATCTTCGCCTTTACGACTCTGTCGACGCATTTAACTTCAGCTTCATATTTGGTCAACCAGTCTAATCCCAAGATAAGATCAAACTCTTTAAAATTCATGACAACCGCGATGGTAGGAAACCGATAACGAGAAAAGGAAACCGGCACTCCACAAACCCAACTGAGATCAATGGAACCCCCAACAGGATTCTGGACAGTCATTGGTTCCTTGAGCTTCCTTAAATTCAAATCCAGCTTCTTAGCTGCACTCTTGGCAATAAAGCTTCGTGACGCGCCTGTGTCAAACAGTACTTTGAGTGGAATGTTTTTGACAGTAAGCGTTCCTTCTAAAACATCAGACCTTCCCTGTTTATCTGAGGGTGCTGAGGTTTCTGCCACTTCATTTACCTGAGCCTCCTTGGTTGCCTTTAACAGTCGGCAATCCTGTTTTACATGGCCAAACCGATGGCAAATGCTGCATCCTCTGGTCTCTTGAAACTTCTTATTAGACTTAGATCCTTCCTTTCTTTGTTTCTTTCGAGATCGGCAACTTATCGAGAGATGTCCTTGCTTATTGCAGTTAGAGCATACAGTTGTCGTTACTGGTTTCTTCTCAGATTTGGCCCTTTTTCTCTTGGCACTGGGCTTCTTACTGACATCAGACTTTGTATTGGCCTCAGGACGATCAGTTTCAGACTCATTTCTATTACTAGAGCTGACTTCTTCTTCGTACTGTAGCATACCTTTCCTGTCGAGATCTTCATACTGATAAGCCATATAAATCATTTCTGAGAAAGGAAGCTTCACGTTCCTCATTACACTATTCTGATATTTTCTTTGAAGCCCGTGAATAAATCTAAGATTCTTCCTCTTTGGGTCCTTGATCAGATGTGGAGCAAAGTGAGAAAGTTCGTTGAATTTCTTATGATATTCTGGGATGGTCATATCACCTTGTATCAGATAAGAAAATTCGTCGCATAATCGCTCGGTCGCTTCTGGAGGGGTAAATCTTTCTAAGAAAATCACTTTGAATTTGTCCTAGGTGATATCACCTTCTGGATTATTCTCAATAACTGAATCCCACCAGAACAAAGCTTCATTTTTGAGTACCCAGGAGGCCAATAATCTTTTCTGGTCATCCCTCAGCTTTAAACCGTCAAAGATCTTTTCAGCCGAATGAATCCAAGCCTGTGTCTTCATAATAGATTCTTCACCAGAGAACGGTATTCCACCCATATTTCGATATTTGATTAATAGGGCCTCAATATCCGGCTCTGTGTTTCTTCTGTTTCTGACACTCATTTTCTAGTACTTCTGCAAACAGCAGATCAAGTGTCAGGTCACAGAAAAGATAATTTAAAATATAGAAACATATACTTCAATGTAAATGTGTCTATCGATGTGCTATTTCATTCTGCTTTTCTCATACTAGGATATTTCTGATCCTATCTGTATAGAGTTACCCGTCCTAGAACACTACTAGTTCTATTTCTGACGAGTTCGTTCAAATGTTATATTCCAGAACTAAGCTTAACCAAAGCTCTGATGCCAAAATGAGATGACCCCAAACCCCGTACTGACGGCGTTAAGGATAATCCGTGGAATATAACACAGAAACAGATAATAGCAGGACAAAATTAAATAAATACACCAGATAATGAACAATAGAATATACTGGATAAGAGTAATCATCAGAGTTACACAGTATACAGGATCTTTCTTAGTACAAATACAGTTCAGCTATACATAAATGTCTACAGCGGAAATAAACAAAATATGTACAGTAGGAGCTGAACAGCATAAAAAGAGATAAATGATAGAATCCATCTTCAGCTCCAGCTATCCAGAAAGAACCAACTAAACCTGAATACAAGGCTGCCCGTGTAGAAAAAGGGGCACCCGAGTTTGAAAGTGAAACAAACTACGAGTCAGTCATGGGACTGGTATGAGAAATCTACTCAACACATATATAATTTGGCTAATCACAGGACCACGCCACTTTCGTGGAACGGGTTTTCTCCATGGGATTGCCAGTGCTTTAAAACAAATCTTTCTTTTAAACATCGCTATGCTTTTTATAAAAATGAAGCCGTTATAAGACTCAGTTCCCATCACACAATGCAACGCAAACCGGAGGATAGAGTTTTTACCTTATAACGGCCAAAATATGCTTGATACGAATAAAACAAAGGCATTTGATATTATTGCTAGTGTTTATATGTTTGAAAACAATTTCAAATCATAACTATCAATCATAGATGGCATTAATGCCCCATACCACTATGTCGCCATATATAGGTATACAATCAAATTCGCACGATGTCGTATTTGCAAATTGGATTTCCGTCATGAACCAAGGCAAAAGATAGTCCTTACCGAATTCGAGACTCTCTAGCCCGAGCCTCCGGAACAGCCGCAAATGCCCCTTGGATCATCAGGGCCGGTCCACACGGAGTGGATTATAGTGCCTGAACAATATGTTTCCCCTCCCTTTGGGGCGTAAATGAGCCAACGAATGACTCCATCGGACCCAGATCGTCCGATCAAACCGAGGCGCCTCGCAACAGCAACAACCACATAGGTGAAAAGTATATAAATGTCAGGGCTGGTAGGTCACTGACACCACCCTAGCTAGAAAGAAACGCATGCCCTCCCTGAGGTCCTTCTCCCATTTCTGGTTCATACCGGGGTGTGAGGCTCGCGAATTCACCTTATACACAAAGCTACGCCACACAGGCGGTGCTTTGATCATCACCACAAGACTTTGCTTTTCAACAGAAGCCCTGATCACTTGCCACTTAGGCATGCCACACTAGCAATTCATGCCATGCGACTGATGTCCATCGATACACAACCTCTGAGCTCGTGCGTCTCTGAGAAGGGCGTTAAGCAAAAGAATAAATTCTCCGCCGCCAAACAGATGTATATTTAATAGAGATCAATCAACACAGAATAAAATTCAATGTCAGACACATAGTCCATTTACAAGTCTGTTCTGGGTCTGAACGAAACCGGCGGCACTAAATACCTCGCAAACCCATCGATCACCACGTACGTCTGGACGATCACCACTCATTATCCATATTTCGGGATGCCTCCCAATCAGGACCTCGGTTACCATCCAAACGAGGTGAAGATCTCCGGTCTTCGACCACCGTCTTCATCTTCGACTTTCAATCGTCGGTCAATCATTTGAAATGAGAATTAACTTGGCCTTTTCAAATAATTCACGTTTATTTAGAATTTCAAATCAATTTATTTCAATGGTTAAATCATTCGACAACACCAGTTTTGTTCTTTAATGTAATTTTCACACCAAACACATTCAACCATCAAATACAACATAAATCGAGCAAATTTAGTTTATTTCCATTCCATATCGTTTATGATATTTTATAACGATTTATCACTATTTTTATTTATTTTAAAATAGCCAATTTATTCAAAACGACGCTTCGGGCCATAACGCGGCCGTGGCGCTGTTTTTCTTCAGATTTGATTTACACATATCTGAAAATCTAACCGTTGGATCTTCACAAAATTTACATCATTAGAAAGGTCTTTTCAAAGCGAATCCAATGGTTCCAGTTTCGGGAAAATCCGACGGTCGGATCTCCCGGTACAATCGTTTGAAATTTCGATTTCAAAATACGAACTGCAGCGTCGTTATTCGATTAAATATAATTATATTTATATATATATATATATAAATATAATCGTTTCTGGCGTTGTTTTCTTCAGATTTGAATTAAACATTCCAGACAATCCAACCGTTGGATTTTTATAAGGTTGGTGCCGTTGGAAAGATATTTCCAAGGCGAACCCGACGGTTGCGGTTTCGGGAAAATCCAATGGTCGGATTTCTCGCACTAGTTGTTTGAAATCACGGTTTCAAAACATGAACTGCACGGCCACGTTTCGTTTTAATTTTATTTATATTTACATTTTTCTATAAATATAGTTCATTCAACAATTTCAATATCGTTTTCACTTCAAATATTTCACTAACGCCTTTAAATTTTGAAAAATTTCGCCATAACCTCCTTTGTACGGGAGGGGCTGGGAAAATTCCCAAATAGTCACACGGGCGTCTCATGTCAAAAAGAAAAAGAAAAAGCCAAGCGGCTAGCCAACAGGCTCATAAAATCATCACCCAAACAAAACAGTAAATGTGTACCTATTTGTCGGGCACAAAATTTTATTCCTCTTCTCTAGCCCCTTTGCTATAACCTGTTCAATAAATATGCATGTACATATATACAGTTCTTATCATTTATCATTTTCCATTCAACTTCATATTTGATTCCATTTGGTTTAAAAACACCATTCATTCTAATGTTGCATGCACAGGTAAAAATCACATCATTAGCTAATTAATGAATATTTCGACTCATGCATATTTATTTGAACGAGTTGCTATTTTCAATACTTCACATTTCAACAATTCATGTATATCATAAAAATGTGATTTTTATTGTAAAACAATTCTTTTCAAAACACTATTATTTTATATAGTCTATATAGATGATAAAAAGGTGATTTTTATTGTAAAACAATTTATATCAAAACACTATTATTTTATATAGTCTATATAGATGATAAAAAGGTGATTTTTATTGTAAAACAATTTATATCAAAACACTATTATTTTATATAGTCTATATAGATGATAAAAAGGTGATTTTTATTGTAAAACAATTTATATCAAAATATGAATACCATTCAACACATGAATTTCTAATCAACGAATGAATACCGATTCAACACATGAAGGTTTTCTATAGTTTATATATATAGATAAAAATGTGATTTTTATATTTAAAGCACGAAGACCATTCAACACATGAATCTCTAATCAACGAATGAATATCGATTCAACACATGAAGGTTTTCTATTTAACGAATAAATATAGTTTCAGCAAATGAAAATAATTCAAACACATGAATATTATTCAAAATTTCGGCAGCATAACGGCAGGGTAGTTAAAACCGGGACCGTCCCTAGTACGGCTCCTCGCTCTACCTTAAAACCTCGCGGTTTTTGACAATGGGGATCATGCATCTAGTTCGCACGCAGGCGGCATGTATATATTTATTTCATTTCCACAAACTAATCCTATGTGGTTTCAACCAAATATTTCTCAACCACAAACGGGTATTTTTCAACCACAATCAATCAGTATCAACCCCAAACAATCCCAAACAACCATTCGCTATCAATCAATTTTCACACCAATCACAACCAATAAATATCGTCCATGGTTTGTGGACGAGGGGCGTATATATATATATATTTATATATAGCAATTCACTTCTATTTCAACACATATATAATTTTTACAACGCATATATAACTTATACATCGAACGTACAACTTATACAATGCTTATACATGAGGTGTACAACGCTTATATAACTCATACATCGACTATATAATTTATACATCGTCGTTTTCCATATTGTTTATAAATTAGAAATCTCACATTGGGTTCCACTCCACCAAAAATAGCAGAAGGCTCAGAAAAATACGCGGTCTCTTCTAGAATGTAGAAGACGTCCACATGAGTCCACTGTCTCTTGTTTCACTTTCCTTTGATGTTCGAAATTAGGTCTTGATCTTTCTTCAACTTGGTGCAACGATATGAAGATCGGCCACCACCACGTCACAGCCCTCCGAGAGGCGCGCTGAACGATGCCAGGGGGCCCACTCGGTGGCACGGCGGCTGAGATATCGGGGACGATGTGGCGGCACTTCTCGGCGCTGAATCTCGAAAAATACACCACTAGAGAAGCTCCAACTGGTATGGATTTGAAGATCGAGGGAAGGGCTTCAAAATTCTCCAAAGGAGCAGTGGGTTCTGATGCGTGGATGACGAGAAATCGAGGCACGATGATCTGAAGGGGAGCCGCCGTTGATTTCGAGGGTATCGGGGAAGAAAGAGAATAGATTAGCCAATAGGATTTTTTTTATAATTTTTAAAATCTCTAAAATACCCCTGTCCCATACGAACACCAATTCGAACCCGACGACTGTCGCCCCTAGCATTTTACCCCCATTCCGAACACAATGGGATATGTTTCGAAGGCCCACTCGAATGTTTCAGTCAGTTTTCCTTCAGATTAAAATATAAAACATTCAACATTTAATTTGAACGTACATTTCAATTTGCCAGGGCCACAAATTGATTCGAAAAATACCAGAAAAATAAATCTAGCTATGTTTTGACGATACGGTCCCAACAAAACTAGTTTCGTCGAATTCTGAGACCGTTTGCAAAAAGGCCCATTTTTGGTCGATCCAATTTAACTATAATTGTCCAAAACACTTTTTCCTTTGCCACGCTCACATACTAGCTTCAAAAATTATGAAATTTGAAACTTAGCAATAACTTCACATCCCGGATCCAACAAAAGTGGTTTCGGCGAATTCCGAGGTCGTATGCAAAATGGCCAATTTCACGGGCTATATAAATTCCATAGCGACCTTTCTGAAAATTCATTCGGCCATAACTTTTGCTTTCCGCTATGAAAATTCGATTTTTCAGATTCGTTAGAAAGGTATTCACTAACAGATTTAAATACTTTTGGTTTCACTAAAATCCGTTTTGTTTTGCACCCGGTACAGTCCGACTAAGTTTGAATTCAATTTTTGAAACTGCAGCGCCTTTTCAGGCCTTGTTTATAATTATAATTAATTATATTTGTTTTCAATGGTCGATTCAAACTCACTTTCCATTGCCATTATTTAAAATATTTATTTTAAATATTTAAAATCCATTATTTTAGTCAATTAAATTTTTTTAAATTGGTTCAGATTTTCTGGGTCGTTACAATCGGTTTTGGTTTGGAATATAATAAACAAAGATTTTTCTTAGCTTCAGTTTCTTGTACTACCTTATTTTTCTTTTTTCTTTTATTACCAAGATGTTTCTTGATAACTTGTTTCTTATATCCCAAGACATGTTTATTTGTAGCAGATTGTGAACTTTCAATAATTTTTGTCAAATTTTCTCGACCTTTGTTAAAGTTAAAAACATTTTGTGTAATGTCATCTAACTTTGTTTGTAAACTAGCTTTTTCAAGGTCTAACATTTTGAATTTTGCCATAAGCTCATGATTTTCGGTAGTAAGAGCATCATTTTTCCTTTTTTGAGTTTCAATTTCTTGACTCAAAAGAGATAGTTGAGAATCAATATTAGATGATGATTCTTGAGCTTTTTCAAGTTCTTCCTCTAATATTTTCTTCTCGTCTTTTAGCATATCTCGTTCAAATTCAACTCTACTTAAATCAGCTTGAGCTTGTTTGCATTGTCGTTTCATATCTTTAAATTTATATATTAATTCAACATTTATATCAAGAACTTCTTCATAAGAAGGAATTTGTACCTCATCTTCTTTATCCATAAAACATATATTTGCTTGTTCATCATCTGAGTCACTTTCACTATCAGATGAAGATAAGTCTGAATCATCCCATGTCACTGAGAATGCGTGTTTCTTTGACTTGTCCTTCTTGTGTTTGAATTTTTCATTTTCTGACTTCTTCTTTTGCTTCAGAAAATCTTTGTGTTTGTGTCCCTTTTTGTGACAGTTAAAGCATTCTATATTTGAAGATGATGGTTTATTTGATCCGAACTTCTTTTTGTTGTATCGACTAGCTTTTCGTTGCTTTAAGAATTTCTTGAATCCTTTTTCAATGAATGCTAGATCCTCATCTTCGGAATCTGAGATGTCTTCATCTTTCTCGGCATGAAAAGCTACATTTTTCTTTTCTTCTTTTTGTTCTTTTCGAGCTTGCAAGTTAGCTTCATAGGACATAAGGTTTTCTATCAATTCATCTGGCTTCATGGTGGAAAGATCATTAGCTTCTTCTATTGCTAATACTTTTCCTTCCCATTCATTAGTCAGAGAATGTAGGACTGTTGAAACTACATCAAAATCAGAATATTTTTGTCCTAATCCGATAAGTGCATGATGAATGGTTTGAAACCTTGAATACATCTCATTGATAGTTTCATTTGGTTTCATTTTGAAATTTTGAAATTGACTTTTCAACAAAGTTATTTTTGCTTGTTTAACCTTGTTAGTACCTTCATGAGTGGTTTTAGTGTTTGCCAAATTTGATATGCAGTGGTACAGATACTAACACAGTTACATTCATTTTGATCTAATGCACAAAACAACATATTGATTGCTTTTGCATTTACAGCAGCTGCGGTTTTCTCAACAGTCGTCCATTCTGCATACTCAGTCGTTGGATTGACTATTTCTTTCTGAGTAGCATTCCAAGCATTATAGCTAGCTGATTGCATGTAAAAAGCCATACGTGTTGCCCAATAACTATAGTTAAGACCATTAAAGAAAGGAGGTCTTTATGTCGATTGACCTTCTGTGTAAGTAGTGTTAGTGCTACTACTTGGGTTATTTTCCATATTACTAGAATATATCAAATAACTGTGTTACGGTTATGTGATGACCGTGCTCTGATACCGATTGAAAGTGTCGATATACGACTTAGGCAGGATCAGAAATATGGATAAGCGGAAAGTATGTGATATACTAACTTGTATATTTATAATAGTTATGTAGGTAAATATTTATTATAAAACGATCTCACAGAAGCAATATCACAGATAAGTAAGTGCAGTAATAGAAAAATCACACCAGGGATTTTTATACTGGTTCGGAGCACCGTCCTACGTCCAGTCCCAGATCTCCTATCTGGAATTTCACTAAACAACTACCTCACTTCACCCGGAGGAACAGGTTCACAACACCCGAGTATCCGAATGGGATTTCATGCCTCTATCAACACGAGGACTTCACAACTTGCCTCTTACAACACCGAGGACTTCAGACAAGATAATTAAACTTGTAATTTGACAATGTGTGTTCTCAGTAACACGAATTTGTCAATTCTTGGACACCCTTCCTATAATCTTATCCTCAAATATGACCTTGTGATTATGAAGATTTGGAAGTTGATATTGTTGTTTGAATCTAAAGAATAATATATATAGATTCAAGAATTCAAATAACGATATGTGAGAATTATGAGCTTTTGAAAGCTTTTAGAAAGCAAGAATGAAATCAGCAATTAGATAGCAAGAATAGAAAGAATTGTTATTTTTAAAATGGTGATTTCATGTTGCTTTTATAGAGGATGGAGAGTTGTAATCAATGGTGAAGAGAAGCAATGAATAGAGATGATTTTTGGCGAAGAGAAAAGGAAACAACCCTTGATAAATAAGAGTGTCTATTCGAAAAGTTGTTTCGGTTCGTAGACCAGTCGACTGGTTAAAAATGACCAATAGACTGGTATTTGAATATATGTACGTTATATACATGTATGCACGTTCATTGTTCATTTCTGCCCAGAAACGGTCGACCGCCCAGAATGAAACCGGTCGACTAGTTTCAGATAGTTTGCACAATGAATGTGCATACATATGTATACATACATATATATATATATATATATATATATTCAAACCATTGAGGTATATGATTATTTGAGGATAGATTTTAACATTTATAACCCAACTAAAACTCTAAATAATCAACCTCTAATATTAAATACCATTGAGTCTCTTCTTTTTGTCGATCTTGAACTTCTCCTTGTCATTTAATCAAAACGCCGTGAATTCCTTGATTCAACAAGTGTTTCCCTAATTACTTAACCTCACCATTTCTAGCTTGATTTATTCATGAGGCTTAATTACTTAATTAATTAATTAAAGCACCAACCACTCACATTAGATAGATATTGTTGTGGTTACTGGATGTGCCGGTCGGTTCTGGGCAGGTTTACACCACAACTCAGTCTAACCTCGGGTCTTTCTGGGCTTGATGCACTAACCACCCACAATAGACAGGTATTGTTGTGGTCACTGGATGTGCCGGTCGGTTCCGGGCAGTTTTACACCACAACTCAGTCTAACCTCGGGTTAGGCATATTCATCTTTTACTAAATTTACATATTTACTATTTATGTAAATTTTCCGTAAATCAATTTAGCCTAGATCATATTCATTTGTCATGCAAATTAGCATATTTATGTTCTGTGCCCAAAACTTGATTTACCTATCAATCAGCCCAACTGGTAGTTTATACCAATTTAGATTTAATATTCCCCTTTTACAATTCATGCCCAATCTAGATTAATATTCCAATTTACGGTTCATGTCAAAACTAGATTTAATATTCTAGTTTACTGTTTATGTCCAAAACACGCCAATTACACACTTTGCAGCCAATTAAATTTATCAACTTATGCCCAAGTCTAATATGCATGTAAATCATTCACAATTATAGCCAATTTAGACTATGCCGACATATTTATTATGCCAAACTAACTAAATTAAGCTACGCCCAAATTCCTGCATCATAATCGTACGTACAACATGATTTCACAAGTTTCCAAGTACTCATTTGTAATGACCCGCATTGGCATAGGTATTATAATTAATTTATTTAATCATATAAATAGTGATATAGTGAATTAAATGGTGGTTTAATTAAATAATGGTGAATATTTAAGTAAAATAATAAATTAAATAATATTTTTAATTCTGAAATTATCAGAATTGGCTGAAATGGCGATATAGTGTGAACTGGATCATCGGTGATATTTAATTTAGTTTAGAATTGAATTAGAATAATGAATATATTATTTGAATGACAATTTGAACGTATAATTATAATATAATTAAAATCGAGCTTGAAATGGCGCTGCAGTTCGTAAATTGGCGATTCGAACTTCAACTGAATGTACATGATTCGTTTTAAGCCGGATTTCTGTGAAACAAGAAACGTGTGGAGCTAGTGGAGTATATCTTTCTAGTGGAAGATAAAAATCGGGATTTCGTCGTGTAGATTGTGAGTTGTGTCCAAATAAAATTTTCAAATAGTCGCTATAGAATCGTTTATCGACTGTATCGGTTTATTCGATATAACTAGAGATCGGGTTTGAATTTAGACAAGGTTCTTTTGGGATATAGTGATAATTTAATTTTTAGAATTTTACTGTAATTTTTAATTAATTTAATAAGCGACTTTTTATTTGAAGTATTTCGCACCCTGAAATTAACATTTTGAAGTTTCAAAATATGAGTCCACCTACCGATATTATTATATTTTTGGGATCGTGACGCTTTGCTCCTCATAGTGGTATTTGTATGTCTGTCCGTAGCAGTCCGTATGTGTATGTAAAATTTCATAATAAGGTATGTTAAAACTTTATCAATAAAAACAACTACGCAATCTGGCATTTTTCATGTTTGTGGTCTTCATTCACACAACAGCAAGCCTACCCTTAAGTCTCCCATATTTCCTTTAAATTCGACAGCATATTTGTATGGGTAGAATTAAAACAACAAAACCTATTTAACCCTATAAATACAAATGATTTCTTCTAAACCCTACCCTTCCATTTTTTCCTCTTCTGTCAAAAACATTGCCGCCGCCATCTACTTTCGTTCTCCATCAAAATTAAAACCTGCAACTTCATAAAATCCATACCATATGAAATCAAACTCATTATCCCTCTAAAAATCTCGAAACCCTTTTCTTTGTACCCCCGTGTTCTTCGCTTCGACTTGATGTGGGTATTGGGGGGTACGGCGGTATTTTTGTTCAATCTATGTTTCTTTGCTCACGGTGATGAAGGTGGAACCGATAAGTTGAAGAGGCTGGAGAGCTCCGGTTATGGAGAAGTAGGAAGGGCGAATTGCTATTGTTTTTTTTTGGGTTAGCTGTTGCGGGTTGATGCGCTGAAGTGCTTGCATGGATTTGTGAGGTGAAGTGGAGATTCACGGTGAGGAGTTCGAAGATCTGTAGCATAATCGGGAGGGGTTTGAGTTGGGGATTTGCTGGTGATGTCGGCAGTAGATGAAGGAGCGAATTCATGTCGAGGAGTTTATGAACCTGGACCAGAACATTGTGATGCCAATTCGAGGTTAACCCAAGTTT